>JAPPVO010000024.1:77878136-78276478 GCA_030407325.1 Camellia japonica
GTTGGAACAATCTTCTGTGTAAATAAAATAAATTGAAAAATCAAACAAAATAAATAAACTTACAGATTTATTTTGTAGAACCGAATAAATAATTCAAAGACCAAGTCGAGTGTGTGACACTCTGTCCTTAAAACAGATTCGCCCCGCTACGGTGCTTACGGTTGAGTGGCGTCTATCTCCCAAGATACAATGATCTTCACAAAATTGTTGTAGCACACCAAACAATATTGTACAGCGAACCAAACCTTGTGTTCTATACTATCTTTATTTTATTCTAAAACTAGAATAAAGAAAAATGCACTAAGTAAAATCTGGACAGCAAAAGGAATTAATCAGACTGATTTTTTTCGGATCATTCGGACTGCTGGAAATTGGCTGAATTTATAGCCAAATATTTGACCCGAACAGGTACCAAAACTAAGTGAAAAGGTGCACATAAACTTTGAACAGGTGCACCCACTATTCAAACAGATAACTGTTTGAATAGTTGATTTGTCCGTTTCAAGAACAAATTTTCAAATAATTTGAAAAAGGATCCGTTGGAACAGTTTTAAAACTATTGGAAATTTATTATTAAACTATTTGAATAATTTAATAAATAAAGCTAAAGGTGGAAAGTTTAAAAACTGTTTGGAATAAATATATTAAACTATTTGAATAGTTTAATCAATTTTAGGAAACCAAAAATATATTTATATTTAAATTAAATTCTCACAATAATTTTTATTGAAAAAATTCAAATGAACTTTGTCTAAAAAAAAATTAATGTTAAACCCGAAAACGAAGTCAACTTCCCATTCACTCATAAATGGCTTTGACGTTCCGTCTTCACCGTGTGACTTGCCATACGGCAAAGAACACTTCACCTCTACGGACCTACCCCAAAAGACGTTTGGGGCCCACTCAAATGTGGGCTCCAAAAAAAAAATGCCTATATTAAACCAACCATTTTTCCAACAGCATATGCATTCATCTCTTGAGACTTGTGTAAAATGTATATACTTTGTTAAGAATTCTCTACTGGACTTTATGCTCATCCTACAGGATTTTTGTGCAGAAAAAGATGTGGTGATTCCGCCTAACTGAAGCGTGGAAGTGTGTGCAGAGAGCATAATGTGCTCATTTGCTGTGACTCTGATTGTAAGCCAAGGGCTTTGTATATGTAGGTTTGAATAACCGTTTTTGTGTAACTAGGCTTAAGCCTTGGAAACTTAAAACCCTTGAGTTATTCTTTGTTAATTAATTGTGTTGGATTAACTGTATTATCGCATGAAGACTATTTAGATCATGTAATGCAAGTATGAGGATTTACTATCAGTTTTACTTTAAAAGCCATGATTATTGTGGTGGTGTTTGGGAAGAATTGTAGTTGGGTTTTTTCTCATTTTTTTCACTAAAAGACAAAAATTTTGCAAAACAAAAAAAAAAAAAACACATCCAACAAAATATCACATCCAACCCCATAATCTTTCACTTTTTCTCTCACAAACATCACATCCAACAAAAAAACTCAACTATCTTCCCAAACACAAAAAAAAAAAAAAATTCTTCAATAATATCCTACATCTAAAAAAACCTACATAAAACCCACTTCCCAAACACCATCTGTATTATCATTTGGGCATAAAAATTGGGGCGTTACAGTAGGTTAGTGATAGCTTTGTCCAACCCCCCACTTCTCTTCTTTCTGTCAATCACTGTATTTTTCATTTCTTTGTTCTTGTTTAGCAAGTGACAATTTGATCGAATAAATATATATTCTATTGTGTTCCATTTCTTCTTCATTTAATTACCTCCAGGGAAGTCCTTAATCTATTTAAAGTATAGAACTCAATCACAAATCTTGATTTTTATTTTTGTATTCAAATCACTGTGATTGGGCTTGAACTATTTGTGTTTACCAACACCTTCATACCAACAAAAGATTTCATCATTAGGTAAGAAGAAAAGAAGAACATGAATATTTACCTACTTCACTCCACACCAGTTGGAAATATTAATTGTAAGTAACCATTGTAACATAGTTATTAAACTAAAGAGTTAACGAAGAGAGAAAGGAACCTCAAAATGTGATGTTTAGAAGAGCAATAATTAAAGCAAGATGACAACATCAACATTTGACACATTCAATCAATTTGCCCAATCCTAAGGGCTGAACTTCCTACATATATACATATATATTACACAGAGCCAAAGAGAATGCATGAGGTCAAGAAATGCGTCCGACACTTCTTAGGAGTTTGACTAAGAAATTAATACATGATCGACACTATTACACTTACAAAACATGATTATCAAAATTTTGGAATTTGACAAATCATTATCTTATACAAGTTGGAAATATATATTTGCTAAGACCAAAGATATTTAAATTCCGCTTAAATTTGTAGAAAAATGCAAAAGGCCTGTAATTCTTTTATTAAAGAAGAGACTTTAGGAGGATGAAAGGCTTATTGTAATTATGTATGCATGCTATACTTTGTTTGTAAGATGAGATAAGATATGGTGATAATAAACTCTTACGGACTATTTAAGCATTCTTGTTACAAGTACGAAATATTTACTTATCATCTCATATTATATAAATATTTATTGTATATATATAAGATATAATAACATAATTCCATTTCTATAACAAGATCATGAGTAGCATTTTCTAGTTGTGTCCATGTCATATTTTTTAAGGATTCATTACGTCGAATTTGTATCCCTTGACTATGTATATGCTTTATAATTAGCTTATTATATCTCATTTATCATTGGGTGCTTGATTCATGATTAGAGAGAGAGAGAGAGAGAGAGAGAGAGAATTCATTCTAGATAAAGAAAAATCAAAAACCACCTTCACCGTTTCATAACCTCCCACAAACTATATAAATAAGGAAGATATATGCATATATGTGTCAAATATACATATATCTTACATGAATGTAAGATACCGTTGTGACACTAGGCCTAGGAAGCATGGATATAACAATGTGACGAAACCTACAAAAAATAGGATACAGGTACCGAGGGAATATGTTTGTAAAAAATATATTTTTATAATTTCTAAAAATATATTTTGCATAAAAATAAAACTAAAAGCAAGAGTTCATTCATTTAGTTAATATCAAACATTGATTCGGTACTTGCCAAAACCAAAAGCAAGCTAATAAAAAAATGTACTAAGCTAGGAATCTTCATTCCCAACTCCTACTTGTTCCTTTTCATCTAAGAGAGAGAGAGAGAGAGAGAAGAGAGAGAGAGAAGGGGGTTGCCTACCTAGTCAGTGATCAACTGATTGTTTGTTGAGATTGTTTGTGTAATTGAGAAAGGTTAAGATTTGAGAGGTGTTTAGGTGAGGCTGATTCTTACCTTCTAACAATTTCAAGTGTTCCATATATCAAGGAAAAGGAAGACGAAGTAAATCCCCCCAAAAAATGTTGTTTCACTTGTTTTTTGTGTTTGTTTATTATTATTATTATTATTATTTAAGGATTTATGTAACCTATGAGGTATGCAATTTGAGAAAAGGAATTGGTGAAAAAGAAGCTCAAGGATGGAGAAGAGAATGAAAACACAAAGGTAAGAAGGTTACTACATGTTGAGTGCTCTTTGATCAATATATTAATATAAAATGCTAGCACAAAAGAGTTCAAATAGGATTTTGAGAGACAATAACACTTAGCAAATAGATTTCCTAACCGAACTAAGCATAAACAAAGACCGACATAGAGCTGAGTATGCCTAACCAAACTTAACATAAACAGATACCAAGATAGAGTTGAGAACAAATTTTCAAGAGGACACCCACCCATTGCCTACTACTCTGATGCACAGTCCCTATATATTAATATATAGAATAAAGAGAACTCAACAAGTAGTAATCTTTTTAAGTTCGTGTTATCATTCAGTTCTCCATCCCTCAGCTTACTCTTCACCAATTCCTTCTCTTGAATTGCATACCTCGTAGGTTGCATAAATCCTTACCAATAAATAAATAAAGTAATAAACAAACACATAAAACAAGTAAAACTGTGTTACTTCTAAGATTTACTTCCTCTTCTATACAACATTTCAAACTGTTAAAAGACAAGAATCAGCGCCTCTCCCGTCTTGACCTTTCCTAATTACATAGACAACATCATGCCAACAAAACATAACAAACTTTCAGATAATCACTGACTTGGGTTTGCTCACGTAAGCAGAAGGATATGGAAGGATACAAAACATAACAAACAGAGTGTAGAATGATAAATGGTGGTATTGCTCATAACTTGAACAGCTAACATTTGGAATGCACATGCCCTTGTTCGACACTGATCTAGATAGCTTTGAGCAATAAATTAGGGCTCAGTGAGACTAAACAAATGAGTTATGCTAGAGACCCTAAATGAATTACCAAATATTCTATCAAATCTCACATGAGTGTGAGACCCACACAAATCACATGCGTGTGGGTCCCACACCCATGTGAGAGATTTGGTAGAATATTTGGTAATTCATTTGGAGTCTATAACATTTTCCTTGACAAATCTGTGCAGTATAAAAAAACGTACAAGAAAATATGTAAACTTCAAAATCTAGCAAGAAGAAAGAACCCTGATAACTCAACAGCTTAAAGCATCAAACTACACAGAACAAAACAAAATCCAAAAAAATAAAGAAACCAAAACTGCCACCAAAGTGTCTTAATAGGTTTATCTTGATAAAGCATGCACATCTCATACAGATCTAAAATTTAGCACACACTTTTCCCATTGGAAAAAAAGGACAAGTAATCGAAAAGCTAAGAGCAAACTGCAAAAGTTGAGCAAGATCAAACTAGCAAGCTAAGTTGCAAAAAGTGAACCGCAAACTCCAGGACACACTAAAACAGTCTATTCTACTGTCACTTTTCTGGTTTATTTCTCCTAACCATGCATTGAGATTTTTACCTTCAATACTAATACCAATTTTTACACGGTAGCAAGAAACAGGGACTTTATTCCTCATTGTACCACATAACATGATATACATAAATCTTGACTGGATAATCAAGGAAAAGCATAATTACAAAAAACAAGAAAGGAAGGGAAAAAAAAAAAAAAAAAAAGGTACAAAAATAACAAAAAAGTTCAATTTGATCAGAATAGTTTTCAAAATCACTTCAAAGTTCAGATTACCATTTGTTGCATTAAAAAGCAAAAGAATACTTGCTCAGACTACAAAAATTAAGCCTTCCTGAGAAGAAAAAACATTGTAGTACATCGATTTGTATCTCATAGTTCATTGTGTTTGCTATGTGTTATTTGTCAAATATATATACACTAGCAAATTACTCGTTCCCAACACAATTTGTCACAATTAAAACCAATTACATCTTACTCTATTGACTCCCTCTGTCCCCAGTTAGTTTATTCATGAATCATTTAAATTAGTAACAAAATTTCAGACAAGAAAAAAGGTTGTACACAACCTAATAATCAATTTCAATTTATTAAAATATAATTATGGCCTATCATATAATTCATAGTCTTCGATAAAATAAAATAAAAACCAATTAAAACTGTAAATCAATTCAATATTTAATTACTAGTAGAGATATGAAGCATTAATAGCCACTATATCAAGATACAAAGTGATAACAAATTGTATCGATATTAGAAATAATAATTGATACATAGTAGAAGATAATTGTGAAATCTTTCAAATCATTGGCACTTCCTAAGCAGACTAACCTAAACCCAACAAAAAAAACCATTCCCAACACAACTTGACCTCAAACAAAACATCCTCTTAACAATAATGTTGATCACATATCATAAAAAATCAAATTTGTATCCAAAATTAATCTAATCAATAAGTTCCCCAATAATAAAGAAAGATAAATATGGTACGATCAAGCTTCCAAGTTCTAACAACACTTCCTGCTAGAATCATTAATATGTTTGTTATCCAAATCCCACCTGCAATTTGCAATAGAAAATAAGCAATTTAGTTTCATGATGAAAAAAGAAAAACTTAACTTTAAAGTAAGGGATAGCACACATGCTGCAAATTCTCAACAATCAAGTTGCATGCTTCGAGAACCAACATGTAATAAATACACACAGAAAATTTTATGCTGAGAATGACATAAAACCTGGCATTATAGTCTCCTCTAGCAATAGCAACAACATCCTACTTGGGCAATTTGACTGCATCAGTTCCAAAGTAGACCAAAAATTATAGACTCGATTACTAACTTTATGCCCAACACCTCTACCGGTGCAAATCCAATGCCTCAACTCAACCATAGAATATCTACCAGTAAAATACTAGAAAAATCATAGAATATCCAAGAATTTAAATTCATTGAGACATGAACTGAGGACAAAAGCAAGTGCGGTTAATAAATAATCTAGTGAATTCATGGATTATTCAAGTTGAACTGATGTATCCAGTAACAATTTAGCTCATAGGTGCAAATCCAGAACCTTTATGCCCAACACCTCTACCGGTGCAAATCCAATGCCTCAACTCAACCATAGAATATCCACCAGTAAACTACCAGAAAAATCACCGAATATCCAAGAATTTAAATTCATTAAGACATGAACTGAGGACAAAAGCAAGTGCGTTTAATAAATAATCTAGTGAATTCATGGATTATTTAAGTTGAAATGATGTCTCCAATAAGAATTTAGCTCGTAGGTGTGGTTAATAATAGGAATTCATGGATCTGCTAAAACAGAAGGAAAAATAATATTAATATTCAAAAGATAAAGCTTCCCTTTGGAATTTTACCACATGGAAAAAATCATATACATAAGTTTCCTTAATTTTGGCTTAGTATCAAATGCATGTCCTTTTATCATGGATGTTAATCTCTAAGTTACATATCAATTTTTTCTTTTAATCATTTTTTGTAAAAGAACTAAAGCAAAAGTTCATTTTCATCCACATAAATTGATGCCTCTTGCAAAATCAATGTGTTGAATCACATTGCATTAAAGTTCATGACCTAACAATTATAGAATTTGGTGGAGATCATAACTCATTCATTACATTGAAGCCCCAATTAAATTAACAAAGTAAAAGAATCCAATTCAATTGACAAACTTCAGCACATGAAATTGACTACGATAACAAAAATACATTCAAAAGAACCCATTAAGAAATAGACTTGGTTTGGATTTATTCATGTATATATAAATATTGTCTAGAATTACTTTTATTCTTGTATTAGTCCTTATTTTTGTTTTTGTTCATGTGTCATTCATGTTATTTTTATGTATATCACAATTTAATTTACTTATGCTCCATGTTTGTATCCATTCTTGTTTGTTCATCATCTGAAAACAGGATATTATCGCGAATTGTTTCGAGTCGTGGAGTTCAAACCTAGTCTCAACCCTTTAGTGGAATAAATAGAAGTGATTTCGAGCACCAAATATGCCTTACTTATAAGTGTCAATTAATTACTTTTTATCTTTTTCAAATCAAATAGAGCTTGCAATAAAATTTCTCCGATGGAGAAGATCAGTGCCTTGAATAGGCAATTAATCAGTTGAGTGGGGTATGATGTAGTCGATTTTGAGAATCTCTCTATACCCCGGAATTAGGCTCTGTATGATTTTAAGTGGCCATAGATAAGTATACTAGACCAAATGCATAACAAAATAATATAAAAAGAGGTTTTTGTTTACGTTTGACATGACATTCGTGTTTAGGGTAACTACACATAGAAACATATTTTTAATTACGAAACTTGTCAAAACTAAACTGCGTAATATACCTGTCACCTCTTCAGCATTTGAGAATCCCATATATTGCTCAATCAAAAGTTGTGATCCTTTGTAAGGCTCTGGTCATTTTAGTAAAACATTTATATACATCATCAAATTATTGCAAAGCTAGAACCATGAGTTGCTAAAATTACGTTGGAACTTTGTTAATTATAAATACAAAATAAGAAAGAGAAAGTTAGAGCAACATTCATACCTCAAGTATAGTAGATAGTCAAATCATAAACGCCTTATCCCAAGCTTAATGGCAATTACAACGGGAGTCCATCGTTGGCATGATAATTTTTTTGGCATATATCGGTTTCTTGGTTTGGTTGTTTTCTTTACCTGAGCTTCCACAAAGGTGGTAGACTGAGAACCCAAGGGTGCTCGCATTGTATGGAACGATCGAGTTAGTAACGGCAAAGTCGGTGAACCATGTTGAACGCCAGTATGAACAATAATTGACTTTTGCTAGAACAAGAAACAAGGAAAACATCACAAATCAAGAGAAGAAGATATACAGCGTGTGCGCACGCACACACAAAAAAAAAAGAAAAAGATAAAGAAGGAAAGGAAAGGGAGATATTGGCAAAACGCAGAATGAGATTGGGAGGGGAGGAGTTTTGGGGTGCAGGGGAGATCGGAAAAGGGTGCTGGAAAATGGAAGCATCCAGTAAAAGTGAATAAATGGCATTAACAGTATGGTTTGAACGCCCAAACCTTAATTTGGCACGTGTTGGATGACATAGGGACGATGTGGGATCTTGACTAAATATGGGCTAGAGCATATATGAATTTATGGGCTTAGAGCAATCTCCATTAAAGATACATTTAACACACGTATTTCATTAATTGTATTCATCCATTGTCAAGTTCATTCCATATCATATTTCTCTAGCGGCATCTATGCTTAGGGTCATTCATCACACAGCAGATTCATTCCATCTTGACTGCTAGGGAATATCAATAGACTTTGCGTTAAACACATCCTTGTAAAACCTACAGATTGATGCAAGTAAAAGTGATGCAAAATATAAGAAGCTCAAGGACATTAGCATGATTTCAAATAAAAATTGATGGAATCTTATATATGATGTTTTTAGTATTATTAGAGTCTTATTTTATGATTATTTTTATATTTTCTATGATTTTTAGGTTAGGGGTATTTTGATAATTTTTATATTTACTAACATGGTCTGTAGGGGTCGCCCATGGTTTGACAATTCTGCTAGTTTTATGTAAAGCCATGTCATGTTTATAATTTAACAGAGTTGACATTTTTATAGAATTTTCAGAACTTCGATGCTTCTTTATACATTGTGTGATGCAATCAAACCTAGGTGTGATGCCTAAAGGGTTCTAGGAGTGATTCCTAGACCTATGCCCTTCCTTCTTTCTTTCTTTCTTAAATTTCAACCCTTTTACAGCCCCAGAACAGCCTCTTACAGTGCTGTCCTGCATCAGTTTGGTATCAAAGCTTAAGGTTTCACCATTATGTTCTCACCAAGTGGGGATCCTATGTGCCACCATATGTTATACCCCATAACAAAGAAGTTCCAGATTTTAAAGGAAGGGATGATCCTATGGTGATCCCTAATTGGCTTTGTTTCAATTGAGGAATATTTTGATTGCTATGATTGGACAGATGATCGAAAAGCGAGATTTGATACGATGAAACTTGTAGGTTTGGCACAACTATGGTGGTATCATGTTGAAGAACATATAAGAAGATTGGAATTGTCACCAATAAACACATGGCAAGAGATGAAAACTAAGGCCTCGTTTGGCAAGTGGCTGTTTTAGCCTAAAAGCCGAAAAGTTACTAAAAAAATCAAAAAGCCAACAACTTATACCAAAAAGTCAAAGATTCTCTTTTCTCTCTACTTTTTGCACATCTTTTCGTAAAAAACCAAAAAGTCATCCCAAAAATACTAGTTTTTTTTACCTCATATTTTAGCCAAAAAGCCAAAAAGTTACTAAAATAGCCTGTTCCCAAACGAGAATTTTCAAGAGAAGTATATGCCTTCAAATAATCTTGTTGAGTCACATGAGCAACTTGTTAATTCAAGACATGGCAACACATTGTTTGAAGAGTACATGCAAAGACTACTTGACACTCAAAATCAAGTTGTGGTTGAATCATGTCAAAGACTTTTATCTGGTCTTAAGTTGACTTAAGAAGTCTCCTAGGTCTATATAAAGTATGTAATGCTTCTAATTTAATAGAATCAATATTTTAGAGAATTTGAAGAGCTTTGAAGCTTTCTTATAGATTGTGTGATGCAATCGAACCCTAGGGGTGATACCTAACGGATTCTAGGAGTGATTTCTAGACCCATCTTCTTTTCTTTTCTTTTCTTTGTTTTCTTTTTTGAATTATTTCTTATTTTCTGTTTCAGTTTACTGTTCACAAGATACTATTCACAGCTCCTAAACAGCCTCTATTTTGATCTTTTTCACCCAGTTTATCAATCCTAAACCTAGTTCATTTCATTTATTAATTGAAGTCATAAATTTCCTATTGATTTTCAGCTTTAAGAAGCCAAAAAAACCCACAGAAATTCAGTTTTAAAGTCCTTAGAGCGCTGTCCCTAATTGTCCTGCATCAGTTTGGTATTAAAACCTAAGATTTCACCATGATTTTTTCACATTGTGGGAGATCCTCTACAAGCGGATTGACTTGGGAAGAGGGTAAAGCGCTTCTTAGAGAAAAAAATTCATCTAAAGGATCTTCAAGATGATTTTCTTGATCAGTTGTATGTTCCTGAGCAAGGTGATATGCGTTTGATTGATTATGCAAGAAAATTCAAGAAATTATTTATCTAGTGTGGAGTAGTAGAAAGTGAACTGATGACTATTGCTCATTTCAAAAGTGGATTGAGATATGGAATCAAATAAGAGATGTCTCATGTATATATGGAAGATCTCAAAGATGCTATTGCAATGGCAACACAATTTGAATTTTTTTGTATAACTTAAAAAGAAATCTACAATTTTGAAGCTTGTGCAGAATGCAAAGGCTGTCCAGCAAGACCAGCCAACAAAAACTCCAAAACAAAGGGTTAAAGTGCAACAGAAAGATGCTGAAAATTCATAGCAAGATGCACCACGCAGTTGAAGTTTCAAAGCAAGGAATATGTTTAAAATCTGCCTAACAAGAATAATGGACAGATTATGAATGATACGAAGCCACCAATTGAAGCCCATGTATTTATAATTATTTTATGTTTTCTAAGATTTTAAGGCCATGAATATTTTGGTAAATTCATAATTTTCTAGACATGGGTTATTGTTTTGGTAATAGAAATGAGGCTGGAGAGAGTATTTTAGATTTTGTGTGGGCTTCTGACTTGGTGGTGGCCAATACTATGTATAAGAAGAGAGGAGCATTTGATAACATTTAAAAGTGAGTCAATTTGGAGCCAAATAGATTAATTTCTAGTAAGAAAAGTGAACCGTCTAAAATGTAGCGACTGTAAAGTGATTCCTGGAGAGAGCCTGACGTCTCAACATTGGATTTTGGTGCTAGATTTATGCTTTAAAGGGCAATACCAAGCTAGAAAATATAGTGGGTGTCATAGGATGAGATGGTGAGACTAAAAGGGGATAAATTAGAAATATTTACGAAGAGAATAAATAAAGAAGGTACTTGGGACTTGGAGGATGATGCTAACACTATGTGGAACTCGATGACCAATTGTATGAGGAGAATTTTAAAGGAAGTCCTTGGAGAGTTGAAAGGAAAGTGACCCAACTCTAAGGAAACTTGGTGGTGGAGGGAGGATGTTCAAGCGGTAGTAAAGACGAAAAATAGTGCTTTAAAAAGTGGCAGAATGATAGAACTGAGGAAAACCTTAAGAGTTACAAATTGGCTAATATGGAGGTTAAAAAAATAGTGAGAGAGACTAAGCTGAAAACTTATGATGATCTATACACTGAACTAGTTAGTAAGGAGGAAGAGAAAAGAATATACAAACTAGCTAAAATAAGAGAGGAAAACAACAAATTTTAATCAGGTTAAGTGCATCAAGAGTAAGGATTTTAAGGTGTTGGTGAAGGATGAAGAGATTAAGGAGAGGTGAAAGAACTATTTTGAGAAGTTGAATGAGGAACATGGAGGAATGTCAAAAGGGAAGGAAGTAGCCAGTAATAAGAAAACCATGACTACAGGTTCTATCGCAGGATTAGGAACTTTGAAGTGGAGTTTGCACTTAAGATGAAATTGAATAAGGCTTTAGGACCCGATGATCTCTATTGAAGCTTGGAAATGTTTGGGTAAGAAAGGGGTTGCTTGGTTGACTAAGTTATTTAGTAAGATTTTGTTGACTAGTAAAATGCCAGAGGAGTAGAGGAAAAGTATTTTAGTGTCGATTTAAAAGAATAAAGGAGATGTCCAGAATTGCAACAATTATAGAAGAATCAAGCTAACGTGTCATATAATGAAAGTGTGGGTGAGAGTGATGGAATGTGGATTACAGATATAAAGTGTCAGATAATCAATTTGGATCTATACCTGGTAGGTCAATTGGAAGCAATCTATCTTTTGAAGAGAGTAATAAAAAGTATAGAAAAGAAAAGAGACATTAATATGGTTTTTATCGATCTTGAGAGAGCATATGATAAAGTGTCTCGAGATATAATCTGGTGGGTGTTAGAGAAGAAAGGGGTGACAAAAGGTTATATTAATGTGATTAGGGACATGTATAAAGTTGTGGTGACCACTATTAGATCTCTTGCTGGAGAGATAAGTGAATTTCCAATTACTGTAGGGTTACACCAAGGATCAACCTTAAGTCCTTATCTTTTTGCTTTAGTCATAGATTCTCTTTTCTCTCTACTTTTTGACTAACCAAATGACTTTTGATAGAATCGAGTGGAGAAGAGGAATTCATGTAGCCGACCCCATTTGATGGGACTTAAGGCTTGGTTTGATTTGGGTTATCTGTGTCACCCATGGGTCGTCTCGCGGGTAAAGTTCTTTAATTAGTTTTGGTTTATATATCTTATTTAGTCTTAGATGGGTTTTTTAAAATTAAAAATTTAGTAGTTTCCTTTTTTAGTTCTAGTTAGTTTAGAAAGTTTCCTAGTTCTATATAAAGTCAAGTAATACCTATAATTTAGTGAAGTAGATATTTTAGAGATTCAGAGCTTTGAAGCTTTCTTATGGATTGTGTTTATGTGATGCAATCAAACCTTAGATGTGATGCCTAAAGGATTCTAGGAGTGATTCCTAGACCCTAGACATATCTTCTTCTCCTCCTTTCATTCTCTCTTAAATTTCAGCATTTTCACAGCCTCAGAACAGCCCCTAACAGCACTGTCCTGCATCAAATACTCTGTTACAACTATTATTTACTCTCCAAAACAGCCCCTGATCTCTTGTATTCCTGTCACCCTTACCAAAGTAGCCATCCTACATCAGGGATTTTCAAGGGTGAGGAATTGGAATGGGAGAGGCTATTTGGGGTGAGGGAAGTGCCAAAAAATGAGAGAGAGAGAGAGAGAGAGAGAGTAGTGCAAATGCTTCACATGGAGCATGAACAATGACTTAAGAGGCTGCCATCAAGCAAAGGTATAAGACAAGAACTGCATGTCTTCACATAACTAAGAAGTAGTAGGTCTATTTACAGGTCAGCTTCTGTAAGGTTCACCCTTGAAACCACCAAAAGATTTTGGCATAAATTTTCAGTTGGTTCCAACATGGTCTCAACTTTTCCCTCCCACCGCAGCAACACATATATATAGATCATGACCAAAATATTTATATATATATATAATATATAGAAAGATCTGCATAACTACAAGATATATATACACTCATACAACATATATTGGTTCCAACGTGGTCTCAACTTTGCCCTCCCACCGCAGCAACATATATATAAAGATCTGCATGACTACAAGATATATATACACTCATACAACATATATAGACAAAAATAAAAAAGGAAATGGAAAGGAGATATTGGTGAAAACGAAGAGAGTTCAGTGAGGGGAGAAATAAGGGGTGAGGGGCTACAAAAATCCAAAGGGGTGAGGGGAGTGACAAGTTCTGAGAGAACAAAACAAGATTTTGTTTCCACTCAAAGAACTGAAAGAGAAAGAGTTCCCCTCCAAAACATGGGAAAGGGCAATTTATCAAGACATCTAGCTCACAATAAAGTTAGGGTCTGATGGAAATGACAAAAGGGGGAGAGAGAGAGAGATCATTATATCATTCAATTCAATCTATATCCCAATGAGAGAGATGATGATAACCCTTAAGGGTAGTCATCTCTCAACAACCAATGGGATTGTGAGATGCTATGAAGCATGCTTCTTCGAATTTACTCTTTCTTGAGTTTCTTATACCCTGCATCACGTGTACTTCAAAAAAATGCCATACCCATTCCCAGTATTTATTGGGTACTAATACTTTGCAAGGTACTTCGCATGCATATCGGGCATTCAACACATGAACCCACATTAGTACCTAGTATATACCTAAGTCGTGCCTCAACTAGAATAGTACTTTCTTATATACATAGATGAAGTTGGCTGGATGGGACTTTTTCTATATTAGCATGTTTCTAGAATTAAGCTTAGGTTTGTAGGTTCTTTAATGTAATACCATAAAACTCCAATTTTTACCTTACTTTTGACATTAAGGAGGTTTGCATTTGGTTTTCTGACTGTGATATATAATGCAATATAAAATACTTTTACATATAGTGCATTATAAATAAGACTTTTTTTTTTTTTCAAACGTACCCCAATTGTCCCCGTACCCTACGTTCTTTAAGTTTTTCCATGTTATGTACCCATATAATACTTGTACCAGCACCCATATACAAGTTTTATAGGCGCTATTTATCCGTTGGACATAACATGTAATTTCACGGACCAATGAGGTTTTACCATAAATAAAAACATAGGTTTTCGATGTTGTATTTGTCTAAGACTCAAGATCTGTGCCACATCAAAAGATCATACATTATAAGCAATCTAAACAAGTTAATTGTTACAGACAAATTCAGAATTGCTCCGAAAACTTTCCTCACCATGGTAAAAAATAAACAAATAAAGAGGTAATCTTCTCACCTTTGTATTGTCATTCACTTTCCCGTCTCGCAACTTCCTCGTCACCAGTGCCCTGGTATTAGTTGCATACTTTGTAGGTTGTATATATCCTTCCAAAATATACACATAAATAAATAAATAACACGCATAAAACAAGTGTAACAACATTTTTTTTTTTTTTCTTTTTTTGTGATTTACTTCCTCTTCCTTTTCCTTGATATATGGTACACTTAAAAACTGTTAAAAGGCAAGAGTCAGCCACTCACCTAAATGCCTCTCGGGTCTTGACCTTTCTCAATTAGCCAGTATCATGCCCACAAAACAAAACATTCATCAATACTAATAATGGTAAGTATTTGGAGAAGTGGAGTTCAATTAATTAATAACATTTTTCCATCAACCAAAGAATGAAAGACAATATGAAACAAATATCCAGAAAGGTGGTATGAAAAGAATGTCAAAATCCCAGACCAGAGCTTGCTCAAATTAACGCCTTTGTACTTTGGCAATAACCTTGCTTCCTGGAGCAGCCAAGAACAATCTACAGCCACCTGCTCTTCTGCCATCTGTCATGGAACACCAAATAAATTGAAAAGAATTGAGTGCTCTAAGAAGGGAAAACAACAAGGATACAACAAGATGGGGACAGTTACATATGTTGTGAAGAATCCTACAATGAAAGAACCAAAAAGAAAGAAATATAAAAACACAAATCAGGATGATGCATATTAAAAAATAATGTGAAAAATACAAAAATTCAGCAATCCTACTTACAATCCTACCGCGATCCCATACGATCCTACTTGCGATCCTGCTATAGCACTGATCCTACACCGATTTGGATTGTTTTGACAATTTAGGATTGTAGGGTCGTATGATCCTACGATCCGGATCATGATTTTAATAACCATGGACCAAACACAACAAAAGGAAAAAGAAAGAAATAAATAAGTCATGCACGCCTTTCGACGCACCAACACATTTGACTTGACCCCTCTTTTCATGTGGCATGAATATCTTATGTTTTGGGGTCATGAATCATCGAGGTCTGTAATGACCATATATCGTTTTTCCCATAACGTCATTTGCCCACAAATTGCCACAATAGACCAATTCATACAAACGAGTAGCCACCTAATTTTATGGGGAACTAGACAACCATTTAACTCCACTTAATTTAGGTCACTAATCTGTCACAATCAAATAACTTGGTTCGGGAGTTTAGGTACGAAAAAGGAAGGTCATTAATTTGAATGCACCTCTTGCACAACCAATTGATTTGCCTCTACTAATTCCTTTTCATCAGATTTATTTTCTTATTTGATTTCACATACTCAATTTAATTCACCTGATCCTTTAAACTAACTTACCATATAACAAAAGGTAATATCGCTTATTTTGGAAACTTTCCATACTTCTCATGATTTTTTTCCCAAAAATAATTTTAGGAAACTTTCCGTTTTTCTAAAACAAATAGTTTTCAAAGAAGTAAGAAAAAAATCCAACTTAGGCAATATTACTCAAAACACTCGAAACAAGCATGGATATAGCAAGTAAGGCATCCAAACATGTTATTTGAATTAAAAGACAATGCAAACACAAGCAATCTGAAAAAGGAGGGAAGATGACTGTTGGCATATAAATTTCAACCAAATTTATGTTCAAATTTTAAATACGGTCAATCAATCAATGACACGTATAGAGCCTACGAAAGGAATGTTGTATCTCAACGACGTTATTCAAGATACTCAAACGACACGTGGAGCCTACAAGACTTGAAGTACAATATGCTCAACCAAATGACGACACTTGTGGAGCCTACAACAAGGATGAAATCCAAAAAATCAATACAGTTAATCAGATATGATTACGCCTAAATTCAAATGGTGTTATCATATAATTTGAAATTCAAAATGAAGATAAGATGCTCTTATCAATAGATGACCCTCTATAAATATGAGGACCATCACATCAAAGGAAGGGAGGAGAAATCAAAGATCAGAAATCAAGAGAAAAGAAGATCAAAGGATCAAAAATCAGAGATTAGAGAGAAAAAGAAATCAGAAGTCGAAGAAGTCTTCACAAGGAAGAAGAAGAGAAACCAAGAGAACTCGAGAGCCTACATTGCAAACATCTGATACAATGGCAAGTGATAGGTAAAGGGTTCCAAACCCAACAGTTGTATCTTGTACCTAAGGGTTCTAAATCCTTATAATTTCAATAAAACAATTCTTTTCCTTAAATTGTATTTTGCTAATTTTTTAATCTTCGTTAATCGGACGTTTAGTTTTAATTAAAATGCGTAATTGATGATTTGTAATATAGATCAGAAAAAGGAGCCTAATATCAAATAATCAACACAGTTTAATCTAAAAACCAAATAGTGGACATTTGTAACACGAATTCCGAAATGTGTTGAACACTTCATGTTTCGAAATTTGTGTCTACAATGACTCACTGCCGTTCCTCAGCTCAGTACACAATATACATGACCTAAAGCATGGATTTTAATGCAAAAATATATAATATGAACCTAAGGGCTCGGTAGACATCTAAACATGGGATATATGCATAGAATCATGATTTTAAACAAATAAAGCATCTAAAAACAAAGAAACGCAGCAAGATAGATGAATAAACAATGAGTATCCAGGCCCATATGCATGAATATACAAGTTATGCAACCTAAACGAATGATACAATGCAAATAAACAACAAAAGAAAACAACAATAAAATCTAATGATAAAATTTATGGTTGTTAGTGGATTTCCATGCAACACAATCAACAGTGATTAACTAGGCATTTGATTGTTCTTTGTAATTCCCACGTATCATTAACTCTTTATGATGCTAGAAACACAAGGAGTACTTACATCCTCATCTTGTTGCTGCCGAAGCCGAATATATGTTTCGATAGTGTCACCCGCCATCTCAAAAATGTCAAGCAGCTCTACGGTAGACATAAATGCCATCTTCTTCTCCTTGCAGTCCCGAATCAATTTTTTTTCATTGCAGAATGTAAATTTGGACTCCTCATAAGTTAGTGCTGCCAACTTACGATATATACATTGGCGGATCGACATGCCTCCATTCGATGTAGAACCATCTCCAATCTCATACAAGATTGGAGCCACCTTTTCCCTAGCAGTCATTAGAAGAGCAGCAAGCTCTACAACTTTTCCCTCCTTTGCATATTGACAAATTTCTAACTCAGCTTCTTTGGTATTCAATACAAGCAGCCTGATACCTTTTGTCACATCTTTCTGCAGGAAATTTTAAATCTAAAAATCAGCAAGCTTCATAATGTATATATATATATATATATTCTAATCAACGCCATCACAATGTTTGTGAACTAGTAAGAAGATAAAATCAACTATTCAAATTATTAGAGAGAGACAGAGACAGACAGAGAGAGAACCTTACTGAACCTGCTGCACAGGAGTACAAGCATCTCAAAGAGAGGTCTGCTAGGATTCCAGCCTTCATAAAATATATTGCGGCTGCAAAAAGAAATGTAAGCAAATCTATATTAACGCTATGTGTGGATTGAGTGATTTGGAGAGAAAAGAAAAGAAATGGAGTGATATGTATTTCTTTTATTTATTTGGATAACCTAAGTGGAGAGAAATGAGAAGAAATGAAGAGAAACTCATTTCTCTTATAACCTCATTTTCAATCTTTCCAAAAGTGGAGAGATTAGGAGAGAAAAGAAACCCCTATTTTCATAATATCAATTTTGTCCTATAAAAATAAAAGAAATAAAATGATTGAAAATATAAAAAGGTTATTTTGGTAATATAACATAAAATAATTTCTTTTCTTTTCTCAAAATGACATCTAACCAAACAAGAATGAGAGAAATCACAATGATTTCTTTTCTTTTATTTATTCCTCATCCAAACAAAAAAGAGAGAAATCACAATTATTTCTTTTCTTTTTCTCTCTTATTTCTCTTATTTCATTTCTTTTCTTTTCTTTTCTCTCCTAAGTTCCCAAACATAGTGTAAATGTGCTCCTCCTAAGAAAGGTAACTGAAAAAATAGGAATGGAGATGAGTAAACAATTAAAAACATCCATCATAGTTCCATACGCTAACGACTGAAGAGCTGCATTCAGCGGCAGCTTGCCTTCTAAGCTTGCATTATTTGGACCAAGACCATAACACCTGTGATCCAATGGAGCTCCATGGTGAATAAATAACTCAATCAAGGCACCATCACAAGTTTGAGCCAAGGAATGTATCGCCGGCAACCCGAGAAAGAGAGTGCAGTAGAAATCCATGGTCTGACCCGTCTCTCCTCCAAGTAATGCGGTGGCACATTTAATGGCTCTGAATCGGAAAATCCAGTCCAAGTGCTGCGGCGGGACCACGGGATGTCTATCCCAATAGCGATTAATTCTGGACACAAATTTTTCATTGTCATCATCCAGGATTATGTCCTGAAATTTGTAGTCATCTTCTAGACAGAAGGCAAGCTCTGAATCAGAATTATCGCTGCAACTCTGACAATGTGGAAACAATTGAAAGACCATAAAATATTTCAATACATTTGTTTAAAAACGAAATTCAAGTGAAGAGCGCATACCTCATCATCATCCGAATCCATCAACACTTGCTAAAATTCAAGTTATCTTCACAATCACAAACACCTGTGCAAAAGACCTTCATACCAGACAAATGGATGTGACCATTGGAGCGGAGTTACTATCATAGTACTAAAGATTTCAAGGAAGAGAAAGACGAAACGTCAAAATGTGATGTCGAGAAGGGAAATAATATTAAGCAAAATGAAACTAGAATTCATCCAATCAATTGAGGGAAAAAGTTAGTAGTTACTGATGATAATCTCCAAACTTCTTAAAAGAGTAAAAACTGAAACTAAAACATGAGGAAACATACTTCTGTGTTGACAAAAAATTGATCTGCCAGCTTCTAACTTTCCTGACCCTGTTGGGTGGCAGTCCGAGCAGGAGAAAGGATTACAACCTGTCATGATGAAAGAAATGTTCTTCAGGAGCTCTGTTGACCACAAACATAAAAAAAATAGAAGTATTTCTGACAATAAACATTTTTTAGAAATCGAGGAAAATAGAATATACATAAAAATAGCTTGCTTACTCTAAAATTCAAATATTAAACGCATTTTGAATTTTGAAACTAGGAAATCAAACTTAAGGCCATCAAGAAATTGCTTATAAGTTATAACTACAAATACCAAAACAATCAACAACTATATAATTATCACCATAGGATAGGCCTTTTTTGCGTGTTGAACAATTACACAAGAAGGAAAATTTCACAAGTCACTTAGCAGCCTCAAATAAGTTCCATTATGAAAATCTGAAGAACCAATATATCACATTTTGACTTTTGTGCCAGTATTGCAAGCTAATAATGCAACACCCATATAGAATGTGATTGGAATAAAAGTAAAATGTTGGGAAAGCATTCAATTACATCAAAAGAAAGGACCTTGATAGAGATGTCTGGATATGGACCAAAGAACTCATTATGATCAATTATTTTCAACTATGGCTGAGGTAAAGTGGAAAATTTCTACACAATGCTGGAAATAAGCAATTAGTGAATATTATATACTAATATCACAATTTTTTTAGTTACATTGATATTGCTCATTTGAACTGCCCAACTGTCCAATTTAACAGACCATCCATCAGTTCAGATGAAACCAAACTATACATGCAACCTCCAAAATCACATATCACCTCTCCTCACAACATATAAAATGTTCAAATCAATATAAAATTGTAGCATCAATAGTTTACCTAAACCCTAATAGAGTCTTTGTACTTTTCCCAGATGTATAAAGTCTTTTGGTATTGTAAATAATCAAAATTATATTGGATTAAGGAAATATAACAATAACTTGGTTTGATTAATTTTTCTAGACTCACTGTCACATGATATCATTCAGAACCACAGCCATAACAAGATAAAACTTAATTGCCATACAACTTGTTATATCATTTTATGATCTAATCATAAATCACAAAGGTAAGTCGACAGAACATGAGAACAGTCAATTTCATAATGCACAAAAGTGTGATGATATGTTCCAGTTGACAAAATTACAAAAGCTACATCAATTTCATACTCTCCATTAACAATAATGAAAAATTAACAACCCTTATTAACAAGAGTTCGTTTCTCTATCTTTCTCTTCACTTCTCTTCTTGGTTTATGTATTTATGGAAGACTTCAAAGGACAATGATATGGGCAGGGCACCACATGGCTTTGTTGAAACATGACTACTACTCATATTGAATCAATTTCATACTCTCCATTAACAATAAATGAAAAATCCTAATATGACAAGATTTTGAGAACCCGAATTCTAATCCGTCTTTTCTTCGAACACCTTGAGTGCATTTCGCAAATCTACCTCATCCACCTAACCAAGTTTCCATGAAAGAATAAAATCAAGTTTCTATAACAAAGAGAAGTCCTAATATGATAATATTTTTGATAACCCAATTTATGATCGGTCTGTTTTACCTCAGAAACTTAACCAAACAAAGATTGAGGAAGCATAAAACCATAAAAAAATCTTCAAAAAAAAAAACTAAATTTCCATGAACAAGGCACTAATTTCAGTAGACAAACCCAATTTTTGCAAATGGATTGCCCTAAATCATGTATTCCTTTGTAGATAGATGATAGGGAAGAACAGGGAAGTGGAGAAAGAGAAAGAGAAAGAGAAAGAGAAAGAGAAAGAGAGCCATACCTGTGATCAATGGGCTGGAACAGAGATGTTGCTTGCAGCGATGGAGGCCAACACAATGGCGGGACGAGTGCTTTGCCTAGCAATGGACGCTGGCTACTTGTGGAGAGCCAAAACGAGAATTGGCAAAATGCCTCCTCAGATGCAGAGCGCGTTGGAGCTTCGAAATCCAACTTCAATAGGCAAAATGCCTAATTTTTCCCTTTTGGCTCTTGCGTTTGGAGATGCTCTTACACCTGCGCTATTTCTCTTAGCAACCAAGGTTGTCTCTTTGTTAACCTAAAAACAACCAGCGATGCAGCACGTACTCATTATTATTTGTCCACGCATTTATTTTTTTATTTAAATTTTCATAACTAAGGTCTGATTTAAAAAGCTCAAAAATGTTAGAGATTTTAAAAATTTTACTAAATTTTTTTATTAAATGTGAGACTTATATAGTATGAGTCCTACACTTATATAAGATATTTAATAAAAAATTTGGTCAAATTTTTTGGGTCTCTAGCATTATTTTAAAAAGTTATCTATTTTAGTATATTATTTTAATTTTTGACTATTTTAGTAGATTAAAATATTTATATTTGGGAAGAGAAATGTATTTTTTTTATAATCAAATGTGGTGTTTGTAAGAAAAAAATAAATGATTATAGATTTAATGTGATATTCTGTCTTATTAATTATTTTAATTTATTTTTGTCTTTTTGTAAATTTTAACCAAAAAAATGATAATTTTTGACATCCCAAACACCCTAAGTCTGAGATTGATGAGCAAATAGGCCCGGTGGGGAGATGGTTGAGACTAATTTAGCCCATTAAAACATAAAAATAAATTTAAAAAATTAATAAAAAATGTCACATTTAAATCATAATTATTTCAGTTTTTCTCTCACAAAATTAGAAAAAAAACTAAAAATTATTTCAAACGAAACTTTTTTAAACAAACTAAAATAGCCACAAAATAATAATAATAATAACAATAACAATAATAAACTAAAAAGTCAAGTTAAAGAGTTTATTCCAAACGAAGTTATAGCAGTCTAGCGACAAATTCACATTGTGGCTTACCTTGTTATTATTGTTATTGATTGGTTAAAGTTGTGAGACTCAATATATATTTTTTTGTTAGGATTGTAGGAGACAGCTTGACGCTTGTCAAGTGATAAGTAATGTAGAGTAATGCTTTACTACCACCAAATAATCACTCCATATCACGTGGTCATATCACCATTCAATGAGCATTATTAATTTGCGGTAGAAATAACAAAAAAAAATTTGGATTAGTGAGAGATAAGAATTGGCTACTTATCTATTTGCGGCTTTTTAATTGCGACAAGTGATTAATAAATGAGGGAGAGAGTTTACTCAAATATTTTAATAGAGTGCTACATCATTCGATCTAGGAAGTGAGTCTAATTTTTTAACCCGAATAACAATATATATAATACTGTAATGTCTATGTTATGCACGGCTAATACATTTATATTATTGGCATTTTTTATGTTGTCATAAGATAAAATAAAAAAATTATTGTGCAGCACATGAGGACAAAAGGAATTTAAAATAGTGTGAAATATTGACTAATAATAAATTGTTGACAAATTAAAGTATTAAATTATTTCAAAATATGGATCAATCTGGATAATAATGTAATAATGGTCATTATGATTTATTTCATTATGACTTGAAAATATTATAATGTGCATCGAGCATATAATAGTTTTAAGTGTCAAATTTAACGATTCCCAAAAGTAAAAAAAAAGTAGTTGCGAGAAGTAGAAGTTTTTTTAAAAAAAGCACTAAATTATTCTCAATTATTAAGAACCAAGTAAATATATTTTAGTGATAAAATTTTTAAAATGTCTTTAAAAAATATATTTTTAGGGATAAAATAATTTAGTTCTTATAATATTTAAACAAACAAAAAAATAGTAATTCATTACTAAATGTATAACAGCAATAACATATTTTGCAAAAAAATGTTTGGTCCTTAAAAATTATTTTTGTCCATAAATAAACTCTTGTTATAGTGATATGTGAAAAATGAATTTTTGTCTAAAATTATTTAGTCCCTACAAGTAATTTTTCCCTTAAACTTTTGTCTGTGTGCATCGCAAATAATTCTATAATTTAATAGATTCTTTTAAAATTCCCATTAAAAAATAATATTAATCTTAAATCTATTTCAAAAAATAATTGTTTTCATTCTCTTCTAATAATAATATAAATTATAGATTGTAATCAAAATTATTAGCCATGCTAGATTTAATATTTTTGTTTTGCAAGAAAAGAAAATGAATCGGAATGGAAGTATAGAAAAGTAATGTTGATTTTCAAGCAAAATATTAATAAAATATTACCATTTAGCCAATGTGCTATTGTTGCAACTTGTAACTACTGCCACATTAGTATCCTGTTCAATTTGGTTAGAATACAGATGCATTACATTTGTTTCGGAAATATCTTGATGTGTGATGAAATGTTGATTACCAAAATCTAAATAAAAAATTATTACTAAAAACTTTAATAAAATTATTTTTAATTATTTACATATTATCAAAATATATTTTTGGGAACATAGTAAATTGGTGTTAAGCACCGTTAAGATTCTAGAAAAATTTTGTTAATATTTGTTTTAATGGAAAACCAAAATATTTTTATTAATATTTACATTAAATTCATAGCAATCAAAATATTTTTATTAATATTTATACTTAATGCATAGCACGGGTTTAAGAAAATTTTGCTTTAAAATAAAATGTATTTTTAATAATAAAGTTATTAGGCGTGCATAGAACTGTTAAGGTTTAAAGTTTGTGTTTTGCTTGAAAAGAAAATGCATGGCAATGTCTAAATAAAAATATTAATAAAAACATTAACCATGTAGCGAATGTTTTATTGTTGTTTTGTAACTTGCGCCACATCAGTAACTTTTTCTATTCCATCCGTGAATACAGATTTGATTCATTCTTAAAAATTTCAAAATAATAATTCAGTTAAAACAAATATAATGAGGACATAATTGTGAGAAAAATGTAAAGAAAATCAATCATAAAAAATAATGATATACCAATAATGTACTAATAAGTTATAAATCTTAAAAGCCTAACATCATAAAAGAAAATGATAAAAAACTAATAAAAGAGTTCTAAATCTATCGTCATAAAAAAAGAAGTTGCATAACCTCTCAAGATCAAAGAATAGTAGAAGACTGAAACATGGGTAGTGATTTACCTATCAAAGATTATAGAAGAGTTTAACACTCTGTTTGGATGAAGGAGTTTGATGAGAAAAGAAAAAAATTGTGAGAATTGAAAATCCTTCACTTGTTTGGATGGTTAAGTAATTTGAGAAATTGTGAGAGATGGTGAGATGGATTCTCACCAAACTTGTGTTTTGTTACTCATCAAAAGTTGTGATATTTGCTGAGAAAAGAATTAGGTTTAATGAAACTCGTTTAAAATACCAAAACTATCCTTACGAAAAAAACATAATTTATTAATATGAAAGGTTATTTTGGTAAAATGAATTAAAATACTATCTTTTCCTTTTACTTATTTACTCTATTCAAATAAGATAGGTGAGAAATCACATTCACTTCTCTTTTATTTGTCCAAATGCTGAGAAATATAACATTTCTTTTCTTTTCTCACTTAGGTGAGAAATCACAATATTTTTTTTTCTTACCTCCTCTCAAGATCCAAACAGAGTGTAAGGGAAAAAGAATAATAAAATACTACATTATAGAATTACCATGACAAAAACCGTCAATATTGATTTACTTCCCATAGAATTATTATTACAAGAATAGAAGACAGAGGAAAGACGTATGGCATTGAAGGTAATGGAAAATCTTTTGAATTAAGTTTTTTTCATTTATATAATTATTGGTTCTATTGTGGTAGTGATTGTAATTCCATAACTATTGTTATATTACTAGAAATCATTAAAACAATTTAAATATTATTTTAATTTAGGAAAAATTACTCATAATTCAAATTTTTGTAAATGTTGTTTAGTTAGTCCTGAGTGTTTTTCTTAAACCATTTAGTCCATTTTATTTTTGGTATAATATATATTTTCTATATATTATATATGGAGTTTACATTTTAACCCATATTGTGATTTCATTTTGATTTTGTCATGGTGTGCATATATTCTCTCCCTCTCTCTCTCTCTTGTTGGCTCTCTTAACATTGTTCTCTGAATTGATCACCACACCATAACCCTCAAATCCCCAATCAAATGCAATGGATTGTTCTCTCATTTCATGCCATTTTCCCTACTGTGTCATCCAAGAAGTCTTCTTAGATTTTCAACCGCAAAGGAATTAAAGTTTCGATTCCCAACATCATCAGCGTAATTAACATTAACATCATCAACATCAGCAGCATCAACTACATTAATACCATCAACATCAGCAACATCAACTACATCAACTACATCAGCAACATCAACGACATCATCAATATCATCAGCATCAACTACATCATCAACATCAGCAACATCAACTACATCATTAACATCAGAACCCTTACGATGTTACTAGCCACTGACCCAACAACAATGCAAATTAGAACATAAAAACCACAACACATACCTCAATTTCTCATTGTCATGCTTCGACTTCTCCGAATTTAACATGACCACTCTACAGTTCTAACGTTAAGTGATGCCTTGGTTGCAATCTGGGGTCATGATTTCGCTATCCGATGTGAATGTCGACGGTACCGGCGGATTAGCGACGTTAATACGCCAATGTCACAACCGACGGTGGATCACAGTTCAAGAACCCTCAGTGTCCACGCTGAAACGCCTTCGCAACTGTTGCTAAAATGGGGTTTTAAGCTTTTTTAGGGTTATGGTGGGTGATATGCGATGTTATTTATGAGATGAATATCACACAATCAACATCGCCCTTTTCTATGCTTCAATCAAGATTGACGATGATCCAATCCCTAACATTTGTATGGAAATCCAAAAGTTTCTATCCTACATCGTCCATTTTGTTCGGGATGGAGGGGAAAAAATGAAAAATGCAATAGTATGCTTTGGGTATTTTGGTAAGTCCAACATCACAGAAAAACCACAAATACCTCTTCCCAAATACAGCCCATTTCCAAACTACACAGGGTCCAACGTAATTAACATTCACATATGACTTTTCAAGCTATAAAAAAAAAGTTAGGACTAAATGGTGTAACATATCATAATTTGAGATTTACTGGTGTTTTACCCTTTAATTTAACTAAATAAGATTTTAGTCTAATTGTAAAATGATACATGTATTCTAAAAATTATAAACTTCAGAAAAATTGAGAGAAATTGATTGTCACTTCAAGCCTAAACATGCCACAACATATTTGATTATATTATACTAACATTCAACTCGTGCTATACATGCCTAAATGAATATGATAATGATATATAAATATTTTATAAATTCTTAGATTATAAGTTTATGTTTATTTTTGAATTTTGAGATATTGATAAAGATATTTATTAACATTGTATGAATTTTTAGAGCATAAATTTAGAGCCCTATCTATTTTAATCCAATGACTAGCCTAGGGTGCAACTTGGGTTGGCCCAACTTAAGTAATTTAAATTCATAAAATTTTAGAACCTTAAGTAATTTAAGATCATAAAATTTTAAACCTTAAAGACCCAACAATGTATTTGCTTATATTATACTTGTGTAATGCCTGTCGTATACACAACGAATACATATTAGCATTTTTTTATGAAAATATTAGTGAAACATCTCTATCCAACTTTTAGTCGTAGGAAAGATCCAATATTTTTTTTTCTTATTAGTTAAAGTCCCTCAATAATATTTAGAGACATTTTTAGTTTGTCACAAAGAAATTTCAAATTTCTCTGTGCAAGCTAAAATTTCTCTGTGAAAATATTGAGGGATCCCAACTACTATGAAAATATTACATATCTTTTATCTTATAAAATCATAACATTAGTGACCTTAAACTAAAAACCCATTGTAGACACCCCATTTTTGACCAACCTTAAGACTCAGACGTCACCGATTGAGCGCTCGGTGATGTTGTATATTTTGCTCGTTCAGAAGTCTCAGAGTCTTGGCCGTGAGCCTTGCCTCCGAACTTCCGAACCCTCTTTCTGTACCTTGCCTCGGTTTGCGAACCAGGCTCGGTTTTCTCTGTTTCTTTTCCTGAAGGGGGAGGGAAGGTCCCGTAGACCATCTCTCAGTGGCCGTAGGCTACGTTTCGTGGTCGCAGGCCATTTTTCCCATTTCGGAGCCCGGTTCCCGGTTTTCGGAGCCGTCAGGCCGTGTGCCTCGGTTCGGGACCGCCTAACCATCTCCGATTGCCCCGGTTTTTGGCATGCATTTTATTTACTCCCTTTCAAGGGACACTGTGGTCTGAGAGACCCACTTCGTGGTCGAATACCACTCCCGGTGCCTAACAGTCGATTTTCGGGGCCTCGGACTGCGCATTTCGGCCCCTGAACCTTCATTTTGCATCGGTTTTTCGTTCATTTTTGGCAGGTACCTCTGTTTCATCACCAGGAAGGCCGTAGAAGGGTGGGAGGCCAATAATTGTTCCAGCAACCAGTTATATCCCATTATCGCCCTCCGACGCCCGTTTTTCTCACTTCAGAGTCAATGTTGACCATCCTAAGGCCACTTTCTTCAGCTCCAAACCCCATATTTGTGATGTACACATCTGGGAGGCCACCAATATGTGGTGGCCAGCCAGTAAGTAATCCATTTGAACCTTTGAACCCCTTTGAAAAGTGGGTTATTCTCTTTCCTGGTTCACAGTTGCCAATTTTCAACCACAGGGTTTTGTTGAGGACACATGGGAGGCCACCAATAGTGGTGGCCGGCCACTAATTTGCATTGACCCTTTTGACCCTTGGCCGGCGGCCATGGGGGTGGTCGGCCGGCCACTTGCAGCTCCAATAGTTGGCCGGCCAGCTTCCTCAGGGTGAGTACATTACAGCTGTGCATTGTTTTTCCCTCCAAAACCTGTATCCGGGGGGGAACCTTTTAGGAGGGAAACTTGATGCAATTTCCCTCCCCTTTTCTCCCTCTCTTTGTCTATATAACCAGTAGCCCAAACCTGGTTTTAGGGTTACAAAAAATCCCTAAGAGCTTTGCATACACATCTCCCTCTTCCTCTCTTCCAAATCCTCAAAAATCTTCCAAGTTCTACACCCTTTCTTATCACCACCTAGCACCACCACCACTACTCCATTTCCAGCAGCTTGGGGAGTTTTTCAGAGGCTAGGAGGCAGCATTTCTTAAGTCAAAAGGGAGCCAAGGATTGGTCTACAAGGGTAAGTTCATCTCTCCCTCTTTTGAGCTCATTTTTTCCCCATTTCTTAGCCCTCTTTGCTTGCTGTTTTGAGCTCCGACCAAAACTGAAAAGAGATTTTTTTTTGAGCTCATTTTTTGTTTCATTAAGGGCTCAACACGTGTTTGGGACCTCATGTTGCACTTGCTTCAATACCTCTTTGAATGCCATTTTTTTGCATAGTATTTTTGGCTTATGTGTGATCTGTTTTGGAGCCTGACATGAACTGTAAATAGGCCTATTTTGATCCCCTCTTCAACATTGAAGAAGGGATCAACACTGTTGGGGACCTCCATGTGTCACTTGTCATTGTACCCCTCTTTGGTCCCCATTTTTGCATGATTTATTAGCTTATTAAGATTTTGTTTTTGGACCTTGGTCAGAACTGAAAGTGGCCCTATTTTGACCTCCTCTACATGTTTCATCAAGGGTCCATGGCTTTTTGAGACATCCTTTTTGTACTTCATGTTATAGCTCTCTTATGGCCTTAATCTTGCATTGCATTTTGAGCATGTTTTTATACTGATTCGGGCTTTATCATCTACTGTAAAATGCCATATTTTTGGACCCTCTTAAACATTGTTGAAGGTCCCTCACTTGTTTGAGACCCCCATATATCAGTTACTTCTTTGCCCCTTTGTTGGCCCATTTCTTGCATGAATTGTTTGCCATACTTGTATCTGTTTTTGGGGCTTGCCATCTACTGAAAAACATCATATCTTTGTCCCCTCTTCAATGTTTTAGAAGGCCCCTTTCCTGTTTGGGGCCATCAGCTGTGAGTTGCTTCATCACCCCGCTTGCGGGCCCATTTTTGCATGCTAATTTAGTCCCACTTGTACTCACTGTTTAACCATGCTTTAAACTGAAAAAATATTTATTTTGGGGCTGCCTTGCTTCTTATTTTACACTTCATGTACAAATCATGCATGCATTGCATAGCTATAGGCCATTTCATGTGCTTAATTCCATGTTTCGGGACTCGTTCCTTGCATCGGGTTTCATTTCGCCATGTTTCGGGGCTGTTTTGCATGTCATTTTGCCTCTGAAATTTGCATGTTTGCATATCATATTCCATGTTTTCCATGTCTCATTAGAGTGGCATTTCGTGCCGTAGGTTCGGTTCTCGGTTTGCGTGCACGCGTGCACATATTTCGAGTTGTCTATTTTCATTAATGGCCTCTTGGTATGTGTGGCTGAGGCTCTCATATTGGTGTGAAGCCCATATTGCATTGCGTATGCCATTTCATCTCATAGCTTGTGTATGCTCGGTTGTGTATCACCTCGTGTAGCGTGTAGAGCACATTCTATAACATTGCGCATGCTAGGTTGTATCTTAGTTGCATTTCATGCATATCATGCATATTGTATCATGTTCGGGATAGGAGTTAGCCCGGGCACGGGAAACGAGGTACGTTTCGTACCCCGAGTGACGGAATGTGTCTCAATTCCCCAGTCACCGACACTCCGGATCATCCATGAGGGAGTTAGGTCTTGTTGTATTTTCATATGCATTCATTCTATATCGAGTTGTGCAAATCGGCTCCTCGGCCATCATGCATCGAGATGCATGATTGGTGGCACGAGGATGAGGCATGCATACATTGTGAAAATACATTGCATGCCCCTTTCCTGCTCTCTGTTGCAGCAAATCAAATAATCAGCAGTCTTACGAGGCTTGCGCGCTTTCCCAAGAACAATTGCGAAAAACAATAGGCTAATTGGGGCATCCCAGTGGATTTCCGGCAAGGCAGCCTAAACATACATCATTCATCAGAATCAAGGCAGTCCCTGGCTTGCATGCCAGTTTATTATTTCTTAGTTAATGTTAAATTAATTAGGAATTTTGTACATCATTTTGGACTGTATTATTTGGACTGTACTATTCTTTATTCGGGACTGTATATTTATTCGGACCCTCTGCGCGACGGCATAATTGTAATAAGTGTGGGTGAGTGTGATGTATGTCTTCCAACCCCACGTCTTTCTTCCCCTTTTATTTACCTGCTTATGATGGTTAGATTAGGGCATGTTTCAATTAGCATACAGTAGTATAACAGCATGTTTGCATCATCATCTGTTTGCACGTGGCGCTCGGGCATCATACAAACTGCATTTGTATTCAATTCAAATTGAATACGGTTAGTTGTAGCTTCCATATGCATGTTTAGAATAGCCGAGCCTGCTATAGTTGCATCTTTGCATGTATTGCATTAGGCATTTCTGTATATTGGATCATGCATGATTTCTAATGAGCTTCTGTTTTGGCTTGGAGTACTCGGTGAGTTTTATGCTTTAGCATCCTGCATGCGTGTGAGTGACTGCCATGAATAGCATGCTACCATGAGGCTATGTGCTTATGTGATATAACTGCCTTGAATGCCTGTGGGTGGAGGTTGGATTACTTGGAGTGGGACAATTCATCAAATATTTGTTTTAAGCCCACTAGATAGTGACAAAATCATGTTTTCTAAGCCCACCCGAGGGTGGCAAATCCACGTCTTAGCCTACCTGCGGGAAGCACCATCAAACCATTTTCAAAAATAAACATGAAATGTTTTGTCCCAATTAGGCGACCCGGTCTATACTTGTATGCTGTGCGCATCACATAGTAACCTAGGCTAATAACCGGAATAAGAACGCACGATGTTTTCAAAATCAGATATCATGGTTAGTAGAGGCCGGTCTTTGACCGGGCGAGCGGGGGTGCTCACGAAGTGACCTTCCCCAATCGTACCAAGTTCCGAGCGAGGCAACTTTGGTGATGACGGACACATGGCCTTTGGCACCGAGTCAGGGTTTCCTAAATTTCCCGTTAAAAAACATTTAGGTGGCGACTCTGTATCTGGCAAAGCATTCCATGTTTGGCACTTCTTTTCAAAAAATCTGTTTTCAAAATCGATTTGCCGGATTTGGACTCTTTGGTTCAAGATTAAGAACCGTGACATTTGAGTCCTTGAACTGTAGTGACCCCAATATGAACGGAACGGGACTTAACCCTCCCGGGGCGTTCGGGGACGTCTACACCCATTCTTTTATATTGTCATAAAATACAATAAAAAATCATTGCGTAGCACATAAGAACAAAAGAAATTTAAAATGACAATTGAGAGGGAAGATTTGCACCGGACTGTACGGCCGGGCTAGGATAACGTCAGACGTTACGGACTGCACGGCGCCGAGCTAATTCCTCCGTCGACGAAGCCGGCAGCCTGACTTGCACGGTCGGAGATATTGACCGGTCAAACATCAACTGTCGCAGCCGAGCTGGCGACTTGAGCGTAGTAAACGGAGCTCAGAGTAACGGATGATGATGCCAAGCTAAAAGGTAGTCCGAGATGGACTGCGGACGCGATCATGGCCGGCGCGCCTTTGACCGACCGGTCGATACAACAGAGCTTCGTGTGATCGAGATTGAAGGTAGAACGGTTGGAGGTCGGCATGCCTCGCAACCGGTTGGTCCTGATGAGCCGGTCAAGAATGGTTCGGCCGAGGTGGTCAGGCTTTTGCCTGATCCCAAGTTACAAGACGGTGACGCGTAGCACGGTCATATGCACGTGATGGCAATTCTCATCAGTGATAGGCCAGTCATGGTACCCCGGTTAAGGGTGCCACTGGGCCAATAGCGTGAGGGAGAGGACATCTGCTCCACGCACGCCTCAATACCGTTGGATAGTTCTGTGTGTACTGGTGGAATGACAAAACCTTTGCACGCGTAAGGTGGTGAGGGGCGTGCACTGCCACCTGTCCAGGAAAGGACAGCAGAGGTAGTGCGCACAATCTGGAAGCTGCATGGCCAGCCTAGAAATAGGGAGGGGACGAACGTTGGAGGTATGGAATTCACTTCTCACAAACACTCCTCTCATTGTCTTCTTCCTGAGTGATCTGACTTGATCGTCGGAGGGTCTTTCCGGCACACCACCGCCGGCAGCTCACCATTTTGTGTTGCATGAGATAGACGCCGTCGCCAGAAGCTTGACGTTCAAGGCGTACCGAGAGCAGAGGATATTTCGCCCCCGTACAATTGGCGCCGTCTGTGGGAAATCTTTGATACTCAACCCTTGTTCTTTAAGTTTCCTCGACCATTTCCATGGCCAACAATGACGAAGTTCCGCTGTCCGTCGTCGATGGTGTCACTCCAGAGTATGTCCGAAGGAGAGAAGGCCCCCCTAATGTTCCAACCATGGCGGGCCTGGAAACCTCTTCGCGAGGAGCGCGCGACAAGCGTGGGAGGAGTTCAGATCGTTCACAGAGTCCAGAGGGCCGCCGACTGTAAATGCCCGGAGGGTACCCGCACGCGTTAAACAGTTCGGCACTCCCGAGATCTCTTTGATCTAAGTTTCACGAGTGCAATGTGAACGTAGATGAGAGTCCAAATTTGGCAACTTTTATTGAAAATCCATTTTATTGCAATTTTGTCAAAATGGACTGCGTCATCAGATCTCAGAGTCGCACCTAATATTTTGGGAAATTAGGAAACCATGACTCGGTGCCAAGGCCACTGTTCGTCGTAACCAAGGATGCTTGGTCGGAACCTTAGGTATGAGAGGGGAAGGTCAATAATGAAGCACCCCCACTCACCCGATCAAAAGATCGGCCTCTACTAAACCATGATATGACTTTTATTTTCCTTATATGTTTATGTTCTGATTATTTTTAGTAAATCCTAAAATTTACTATGTGAAGCATACAAGTATAGATAGTTTGCTCAAATTGGAACAATTCAATTTCATGTTTGTTTTCCCGAAAAGGGTTTGATTTTGCCACCATCAAGTGGGCTTAGACGTACATTTATTGAATTATTCCAATTCAAAACAACAAGCTTCATCCACAGGCATTCAAACAGTTTATCATTTAAACAAATAGCCACATGGTAGGATGCTAACACATAAGAAAAACACACACAAATGAGATGCTAAAGCATAAAAAAACTTCACATGTTTGACCGACCCGCGAACAAGCTACAAAAACAAAGTTAGTAAATATGCATGATCTTATATACAGAATCCTAATGCAATTCACTCATGAGTGCACTAAAGATTTGGGCTTCTAGAATATGGCATGTGAATCATCTCAAAACACAGAATCATGAGATAATCGATTGAAGCATAAAGATGCAAATTTAGCCAAATCTTATGCATGAATCATGGATGGAAAAGCAGGGATTGCATGACATGTCAAGATATATACATACACACAGTTAGGGAAAGCGATAAAACGGGGTAGAAAGAAGCGGGGGTGAGGGAATTTATTACAACCTTAAATATTTAAGATCCGAATAGAGAGAGAGAGGAGAGAAAAATAAAATAAAAATAAACTCACAACACTCAAAATAAAAATAAAATAAGAACTGCATCACTGGCGCATTCCACTCCTTTTCGCATGTCCCGGGTTCCGCGACACCACATGATTCACATTTTCCAGATTCAGCGGCAAACCAAGGAACGGATTTGAAAATCTGACTCGCATGACTTATAGGGAAATCACTATTGATGATGTGGCAAATTTCCTCGGTCTACAACTCTCCCCACATCTCTGGCAGCCCAGCTTGGCAGGCAACGTGAAACCAACATAAATATTTATAAACAATCTTTTTTGTTTTTTTTTTATTACCCAACACCATGACCATATGATACATATAAAATATATATACATATGAAATATATACACAAACCCATGGCATGAACAATCAATAAATATATATAAAATATATATATAAATACATATATTATACATATAAATACATATAAAATATATATATAAATACACATATTATACATATAAAATATATATATATATATATACATAGAGAGATATACATAGAGAGAGAGAGAGTCTTAGAGAGAGAAGAGAGAGAGAGAGTCTTAGAGAGAGAGTAACCCGTGGGGTTGCATGTATTGCATGGGTTTGGTTTAGAGAGAGGAGAGAGTGCCGTGAGGTGAGGGAGTATGCATGGATGCATGGGTGTGTTAGAGAGAGGAGGAGAGAGAGGTGGGTTGGCTGTGATGGTGTGAAGCCGATGGAGAAGAGAGGGTGTTGATCATGGAGGTGATGCATGGTGACTGGGTGGTGCTGTGTAGCTACTGCCGTGAGGAAGGGAGAGGAAGTGTGTGAATGGTGATGGAGGTGAGAGAGTGTTGATCATGGAGGTGGTGCATGGTGAAGGTGCTGGGTTTGGTCTGTGTTTGGTGTGTGTGAGTGTGGAATGTTAGAGAGAAGAGAGAAAGGTGCATGGGTGAGTGCAGTGGGTATGGAGTGTGTGAAGATGAAAGGTGGTGGTGGGTGTGCAACCGTGGGTCTGTTGAGAGTGAGGTGCCGAGGGTGTGTGCATCAATTGAGGGAAGTGTGTGACCCGGGTGTGTGTGCATGGTGAGAGTTGTGGGTGTGCTCTAGAGAGAGAGAGAGAGAGATGGGTTGGGTTTGGTCTGAGAGAGTGCATGGGGTGCATGTCGGTGGTGGGTTTGGATGCCGAGTGAGTTGGGTTAGAGAGAGAAAGTGAGATGGCTATGCATGGGTGGAAGAGTGGTGATGGATGCTGCCGGGTGGCCACGGGGGTGGTGAAGTAGATGGGTGTGTTGTGGGTGGCTCGGTGTGTGTGGTGAGGGAAGTGTAGGTGGTGGGTCTGTAGGGGTTTGCATGTGTATGCCTTCCCCCCTTCTCTCTCCATCCGTGTATGCTGTGTGTGTGAGAGTATGTGTGTGATCAGTATGCATGCCGTGGTGTGTGTAGTGTGGGTGTGTTGTGAGTGATGGTGCTGTGGGCTTTTGTCTCTCTTGCCGAGAGGGAGGGGGGGAGAGTTGGTGTTTGTGTGTGCATGGATGTGAAGGTGGTGGCGTGAGATGAGCTGTGGGGTGTGTGTGTTAGTGTTGTGCAGGGTGTGTGTGTTAAGAGGTGGGTGATGGCTGCCGTGCATCAGTGGCTGGTCTTCCCCTTCCTCCACCTAACCCATGTGTTTTTCTTTCCTCTGAACTGTGTGTTGCCCCTCCTCTATGTCTGAGCTGTGTATCCTCTCTACATTTTTCTTCTTCGAGAGAGAGAGAGACAGTGGGGAGTGTCCCTTCCAAAACCGTGTGTTCTCTTTGACTCTCTTTTCTAACCCATTCTTTGTTTTCTTCTCTCAAAAACCTCTTTTTCTTCCCCTCCAACCCCCCTCTGCGTTGCTCTATGGTCCCTCTTTTATTCCATTTCCCACTCAACTTCCATTCAATTTCCACTCAACAAAGCACCACTCACAAAGCACCACTCAACAAAGCAAATTATGCTGCCACCGCCCCCATTTCATTTTTTTTTTTTATATTTTTTTTGTTTTGTTTTTTTAATTTGTTTTATTCTTCCCTAACACACTCACTCCACCACTAAGGTTTAACATTTTTTTTTTCTTTTTCTTTTTATTTTCTATTTTCTATTTTCTATTTTTTTGTGTTTGTTTTATGATTTGATTTTTTTTATTTTTTTTTATTTTATATTTTATATTTTTTATTTTCTTTTGTTTAATCAATTATAAAACACACTTAAAATATATACACACACCTAATTTAATACACACATATAAAATTATAAAACACTACAAATTATCAAAATGGGTGATGTTTGGGATTTGAAATTTCAATTTGATATTTTTGGTGAGGGTGGTCAAAATAAAATGCCCAAGTCTTAGGGCCGGTCAAAATGGGGTGTCTACACCGACCCGGGGGAGTCCCGTGAGCAGTGCCTGGAACACAAACTCAAGGACCAAGACGCCCTCATTCGCAAGATGGCGGCGGAGATGGAGCTGCTGAAACGCCAGATTAGGGGGAAGGGTGTTGCTGGAGAGGGCAACCTCAGTGAGCGCACCCCCTCCCCTCGTTCTAGCAGTCGCCACCAGAGGAGGACTCACTCAATCTCCATCACCAGGAACTACGGGGTTGGAGATTCAGACCAGCGAGAGGGCGGATCCTTCACTCGCGACAGCACTTACCGCCCCTCACACCCGTCATCGACGTCGCGATACTCTGCCTCCTCCCGTTCCAGGGATCTCAGGGACGTGTTGGAGGAGAGAGCGCGCCGTCGGGAGGCTCAGAGGGTGCCGGCGCTCCAGAGGTTGAGTGCCCCAGTTCGTTGCAGTGAAGAAGTGATGATGCCGGCACCCAGAGTCATGGCCCCTGCACTGGTGGACAAGGAGCTGGCGAGACTTACAGCCACGCCGCTGTCCCCAGAGATTGAGAGCACCCCACTCCCTGCCGGATTCCACCAGCCAAAGTTCACTTTGTACGACGGCAAGACGGATCCGTACATGCATGTGAGTCATTACCGGCAAGTGATGGCTGGCCACCGGCGAAACGACGCCTTGATGTGCCTCATATTCCCAGCAAGCTTGGGAGAGCTGGGCTTGAAGTGGTTCGAAAGGCTCCCGGAGGGGAGTATCGAGGGGTGGCAGCAACTAGCGGAAGCCTTCGTCACCAGATTCAAGACCAACACTCGAACGCCGAAGGAGGTCGACCATCTCCTGGGCGTCAAGATGGAGTCTGGAAGTTCGCTGAAGGCATACAATGCGAAGTACTGGGAAACTTACAACGAGATCCTCGACTGCCCTACCAATCTGGCGATCACTCAATACAAGAGGGGTCTCCCAGTCGGACATAGGCTGCGAGATTCACTCACGATGCATCAGCCCACCACCATGGAATCTTTGATGCAGCGGATCAACGAACACATTCGTGTGGAAGATGACGCCGCCTCTGCGACCGAGAAGGATAATCCGGTCGCGGTGGACAGAAGGATAGCGGGGAAAGTTCACTCGGTCGGGCAGGAGGAGAACCGCCCTAATGATCGACCAAAAGATCAGCGTCGTGGGACCGGCCGCGATGACAGAAACAAGGGTCGCAGAAACGACCGGGCTGATGCACCCCGCGACGCAGCAGAAGATGCCAAGAGAAAACTGAAGGCGCGGACAGGAATTACCACGGTCTTCAAAATTCCCATCTACCGCATTTTGAGCGAGATCCGGGTGAGCCTTTTGTCCGTTGGCCGGCCAAGTTAAGCGCGCAGCGAGGCTTCAATCCAAAATATCGCTGCACCTTCCATGAAGAACGGGGGCACCGGACAAGGACTGCTTGCCGCTCAAACAGCACTTGGAGGAATTGGTGGCGGCGGGCATCTTGACCAATACATAGATGGGGGAGTCAAGGCCGCGCCAAGGACAAACCGAGCCTAACGGAATGGCCGCCCTAGAGGCGCCCCCGCAAGGTGTAATCAACGTCATCCACGGCATCATTGAACCAGCAAGGGTCTGCGAGCTTAGAGGGATGATCAAGAAGGCCGAGCACATGAGGGAAGTGCTCTCTGTCCAGCCCGCCGTAAAGAAGGGAAAAACCGAGGAGAAAGGACATCCTTTCGTTTCAACCAAAGACTTGGAAAGGGTGCAGATGCCGCACAATGACGCCTTGGTGGTGACCTTCGCGTCAAAGACTTTGATATCAAGAGAATATTGATCGACCAGGGAGTTCGGTCGAAATAATGTATTATGACGCGTTCAAACAAATGAAGTTAGAAGACAAGGATTTGGCTCCTGCAACATCTCCTTTGGTCGGCTTCAACTCACAACCAGAATGGCCGATCGGAAAGATTATTTTGCCGGTCAAAGCAGGTCGGTGTGAAGCAAGTGGAGTTCTGGGTGCTCAAAGTCCATCGACTTACAATTTGATCTGGGCAGGTTGGCTGCACGCCATGCAAGCAGTTGCTTCGACCTTCCACCAAGTCATGCGCTTTCCGGCATCGAACGGGCAAATAGAGGAAGTTGGGGAGACCAGGTGATGGCCAAACAATGCTTCGTTGCGGTAAATGGCAGCCGAGCAGCCAAAGGGTTTGTCCAGATGATCGAGGGGCCCGAGGGAAAGGAGGTCCTGAAGACGTGGGAAGAAAGGCCGAGGAAAAATCGGTCGAAGATTTGGTGGAAGTGCGCATTGACGAAAACGATCCGACTAATTCTTCCTCTTGGGATCATCTTGTCTAGCGCCGAACGGCGGATTATGTCAACTTCTTGGTTTCCAACTTGGAGGCTTTTGCTGGACGCCTTACGATATGCCTGGCGTCGACCCAAGCTTCATTTGCCACCAGTTGAATGTCTTCCCTAATGCACGACCAGTCATACAGAGGACGCGCCGTTCAGCCTTGCACCATGCTGAAGTGGTGGCGGAAGAAGTGAAGAATTTGTTGGAAGCCGAGGCCATAGAGGAGGTGCAATACCCTCGGTGGATATCTAACACGGTGGTGGTCCCTAAGAAGAACGGCAAATGGCGAGTTTGCGTTGACTACAAGACTGTCAACCGCGCTTGCCCAAAGGATAGCTTTCCCCTCCCTCGAATCAACCAGCTGGTGGACTTAACCGCTGGCCATCAGAGGTTTAGCTTCTTGGATGCATATCGCGGTTATCATCAAATAGCCATGTACAAGCCGGACAGAGAGATCACGTCGTTCACCACCCCCAGAGGCTATATGCTACAAGGTCATGCCGTTCGGATTGAAGAACGCCGGGGCAACCTTTCAGCGGATGGTGACAAAGATGTTCGCTCCTCTCTTGGGCCGAACTATGGAAGCCTATATCGACGATATGGTGGTGAAGAGTAAGGAGAAGTCTCAGCACCTCGCCGACCTAGCAGAAATGTTTGCCATACTAAAGCATCACAAGCTTCGTCTGAACGCCTCCAAGTGCGCCTTCGGAGTTGGCACTGGAAAGTTTCTGGGTTTTTGGTCACAAACCGAGGAATCGAAGCCGACCCATCCAAATCAAGGCAATACAAGAGTTGGAGCGCCCGAACTCCACGAAGGACGTGCAACACCTTGCCGGGATGGCAGCCGCGCTGAACAGATTTATCAGCCGGTCTTCGGATCGTTGCAGGCCCTTCTTCAAAACTTTGAAGTCCAAGTTCTTTTGGGATGAAGAGTGCGACCGTGCACTGGCAGACCTAAAGCGTATTTCCTCAGCCCCTATTTTGGTCACCCTCAGCCGGGCGAAGAGTTGTACCTCTACTTGGCTGTTCTCAACACGCGGTGAGCGCGGTATTGGTTCGTGCTGAAGGCATCCAGCACCTACCAATCTTCTATGTGAGCAAGACTCTGCTCCCGGCCGAGACGAGATACCTTCCCTTGGAAAAATTGGCGCTGGCCCTAATGATGGCGTCAAGAAAGCTGGCACTATTTTCATGCCCATACAATAGTGTGTTAACCGAGTTCCCGCTCAAGGTGCTCTTCGAAAAAGCGGACTTCACTGGGAGAATTCTGAAATGGGCCGTGGAATTGGGCCAGTACGACATCAAGTTCCGCCGCGCACCGCAATCAAAGCTCAAGCACTTGCAGACTTCGTGGCGGAATTTGCCCCTGGAACGCATCCAGTCTGCCCGATTGATTTGGTTGATGCGGATTTAGCACAACCCATGGTTTGGCAACAGAGACAAGTTGGCCCGCAAGTGGGAGAAGGGCAAAGCTCGACCGAAACAGCAAAGTCCGACGACTCGTTGAAAGAAGAACCCAGCAAAGACGGAAAGAGACCAGAATGAGCCGACCAGAAACTTGGAATTGAGAAGCTCCCAAAACCCGTCTGATTGCTGGAAGCTGTTTTGGCGAGATGTGGAAACTCTTCGTCGATGGGGCGTCCAACAGGCATGGGGCCGGGCTGGGAATTGTGCTAACTTCACCGATGGGCTGATTGTTGAGCAAGCAATTACGCTCGGCTTCCCAGCGTCCAACAACGAGGCGGAATACGAGCCCTCCTCGCCGGACTAAGAAGCGCGCTGAGAATGAAGGTCACAGCCCTTATGTTCAGTGACTCCAAGCTGGTGGTCAATCAAGTCTCAGGGGAGTATGAGGCCAAAGATGAAAGAATGGCCAAGTATCAGGCGCTGGTGCGAGCAGAAGTCAAGAAGTTCGATGCCATCAGAGTGAACAGATCAACCGCGAAGGAAACAACACGGCTGATGATTGGCCGGTCTCGCTTCCACTCAGACAGCCTTTCCCAATCCCTTGATGATTGAATTTTTACCTCGGCCAAGCATTGAGGAACCAGAAGCAACCGAGTACTCTGCACCGACTTGGGACCTTCCTGGATGGACCCCATCATCGCCTTTCTGAAAGATAGAATTCTACCGGAAGAAAAGAAGGCGGCCCACAAGATCCGAGCAAAGCAGAACGGTTTTGGCTCTCCCCGTCCGGAGCTTGTATAAGAGTCCTTCACCGGGCCGTATTTGAAGTGTGTCCACCCCGCCAGGGTGGAGGATTTTCTCTTTGAGATCCATGAAGGCGTCTGCGGCAGCCATACTGGGGCAGGTCTCTGGCGTACCGAGCAATTTCACAAGGTTACTGGTGGCCGTGCATGCAGGCGGACGCGCAAAAATACGTTCGCCGATGTGAAAAATGTCAGAAATTTGCTCACCAAATCCACCAGCCAGCAAGAGAATTGCTCTCCGTCACAAGTCCTTGGCCGTTCGCACTCTGGGGATTAGATATCGTCGGGCCACTCCCAGTCGCACCGGGCAATCGCAAGTTTTTCATCGCCGCCACTGACTATTTCACCAAGTGGGTGGAGGCCGAGCCACTGGCAACCATTAAGGAAAAGGACGTTAAGAAATTCGTTTGGCAAAATGTGATCACTCGCTTCGGCATACCCAGGGCCCTCATCTCGGATAATGGCACTCAATTCGATGGGAAACTCTTTCGCGGATTTTGCGAAGAGTTGAAGATTGAGTTCTACAATTCAACGCCGGCCTATCCTCAGTCAAATGGTCAAGCGGAGGCCTCGAACAAAACCATTCTGGACGGACTGAAGAAGCGGCTTGAGAAGGCCAAGGGAAAATGGGCTAAAGAGCTTCCTAATGTGCTCTGGGCATACCGCACTACGCCAAGGCGATCGACTGGAGAGACACCATTCGCTCTGGCCTATGGTATGGAGGCCGTCATCCCATTAGAAATTGGCATGCCAACCATCCGCTCAGAAAGTTTCCAGCCAGACCTGAACAATGAAGCCGTGGCATTAGAGCTGGACCTTGCTGAAGAAAGACGAGAGCGCGCATTGATCCACATAGCGGCCTATCAGCAGGAACTCTCTAAAAAATACAACAAGGCAGTGCACCCCAGGCTATTCAAGATTGGGGATTGGGTCTTAAGGAAAGTTCTTGGCAACACGGTGATCCCTGGCGAAGGAACGCTCGGTGCAAATTGGGAAGGACCATACAAGGTGGTTGGTCTTGCTGGCAAGGGGGCATACCATCTAGAAGATTTAGATGGCAAGGCTGTCCCCAGACCATGGAATGCAGCCAACCTTAAGGTCTTTTACTTTTGAAATGTAATTTGCTTATGTTGTTTAGCTTTTCTAGACCCTAGCCCTTTGGCGCTTGATGTAAAAGATAGCAATGTTTTTGTAATGAAAATTAGTCTCTTCTTGTTTGGTATTACGTTTGTCCAATGATATAGCAAGACACAAAGGCAATTATGGATGCCAGGGGCAAGAAGACCGACCTGGACGGAGGACTGTTTTCCTCGGAATGGGAGCAGACCGCACAAACAGTTTGCCTATGGAGCAATGCGCATTAGGGCTGAGCTGGTTTTGCTCGCCCAGTTGGAATGTTGGCGGAATGACCAACCTAACTAAAACATTGGTGTTTTGCCCAATGTAGGAGCCGAGCTGATTTTGCTCGGCCCATTTGGCATATTGGTGTCTTGTCCAATATGGGAAACGAGCTGATTTTGCTCGGCGGAATTGGCAATGTTGGTGTCTTGTCCAACAGTATAGCCGAGCTGACTTTGCTCGGCTAAAGGGAATATTGGCGTTTTAAACAACTTGAAACGAGCTGGTTTTTGCTCGGCTACATTGAAGTGCTGGAATTACAAAGTCTGCAAACCGATCAAGGCCGAGCGGATTTTGCTCGGCCAGGTGCAAAATGTCATTTCATTTGAAAGTACAACTGCTAGTCCTGACTAGATTACTTGTGAGCTGATTTTAGCTCGGCAGTTTGTGCGGTTTAGCCGACCTGCCAGTTGATTAAAGTTTGAAGCAAGAAATTCACACATACGAAAGCCAAACAAGAATAGACAATGAGCGAGCAAAAAGTTCAAGTTTCATTGATAAAAAGAAAATTCAGTACAAGAGGTGGGGCCTAGCCCGGTTACAACCATCAAAAAAAAAAAAAAAAAGAAGAGAAAATCTTCAGTCCAGCGGAAGGTTTTGCTCGGCGATCTCCTCGGTCTGCTCTGCTACGCCGACTGTCTGCTCGGGCAGGCTCTCTTCGGCTTCGTTGTCCGTGCCCTCCACCGCGACAACCTCCCGATCAATAACTTCGGCCTCCACATTTGGGGATGCTTCGGTGTTGGTTGCTTGCTCGGTCTATTGTGCGGCGGCGGCTTCTTCCTCAGCCTCTTTCCTTGCCTCTGCTATCAGTCGGTTTTGCGCGGCATTGGCGTACGCCTGCATGTAGACCGGGATATATGCGGCAGGCGGACTAATGAACATGGCAGAATCCTGACCAAGTCCAACTTTCTCCACAACGGCTTTCCAGCCGCACTGGAAAAAGATGTCCTTCGTAGCCTGGACTTGCCGTTCATAGGTTTTCTCCCCCTGAGCATAGCCCCGGTCCTCTGCATCATCGACCGCCTTGTCCAGAGCTTCCTTGTGCGCATCACGCAGTTTCCTCAGCTCGGCGAGATACCGAGCTTTGGTTGACTTCACGGCGCGTTGCCTGTCGGCATCAGCTCGGTCAACTTTCTGCTGCAGCTTATCTCGCTCTGCCGCGATAGCCTCCTGCGCCGCCTTCAGGTTCCCTATCTCGGTCTTTTGCGCGTTGTTCTCGGCAATGGCGTCCCGAAGGCTCTGCCGCACTTTTATCATCCGGTCGTGCACCAGATAATTCTTTTACGCGGCCTGAAAACAAAGGAAAGATATAAGTGTTTGAGGAACCGAGCAAAAACCGAGCAAACAGTTGAAGCAAAAATGGAAAGCTTACCAGCACGATGGATTTTGCCGCCGAGCGCAGGACCTTCAGGTCGGACAGTTCATCATGTTTTTTCATGTCTGCTGGAAGGATTAACCCCTTGGTCATGTTGAAACCGAGGGAATAATTCTTATCAGCGTAGACGGAATCCTCAGCCGAAATTGGACGGCCTTGGTAGACGAACTCGGGTGCCCAGACCGGGGGGGTGGCTGGGCCCTTGCCCTTGGCTTTGCCGGTCTGTTGTTGCTCGGCCTAGTCGCCCAGCTCGTTGGATGGTAGCTCGGTAGAGTCTTCGTCGATGAGACCCTGACCGGCTTTCTCCTTCCTCGGCCTTTTCTTTGGCCGGCCAGCCTGTTGTTCGCTGGCGAGAGCAAGCACGGCTCCTTCTGCTTGCCCGGCCGGGGTGGAGGATGTTCCCCCGGTCGCTTCTGGAGGTTGGGACTCCCCTTCCTCTCCAGTGATCATGGATTTGATCGCCCTTATCTTCGCCATTTCCTGCTCGGCTGTTAGAGGGACGAGTCTGATCGGTGGAAGAGTCGGATCCGGTTCTGGGGATGGAGCGCGCAGGAAGTCGGTCACGCGGCTTTTACGCGGTGCTTGGTAGTGATAAGTTTGTTCGAAACCGAGCAGTTTTGAAGCTTCCCTCTCCTCGGCTGGGTGACGCAGAAGAACTTGGATAGCCTCTTGATTGGCCTGGTGGTAGTCTGCTGCAAGGTACTTATCTGCAAAAAAAGAGACAAGTGTTAGACCGGTGCAAAATAACAATAATGAAATACAGAAAGAAAATAGTGCGGTCCGCCGGGCTACTTACCAGCACTACCAAAATCTTTCCTGATGTACCAGCCCGGTATGGGCGCCTCGGTGTCCTCGTAATTACCGGACACCCAGAGGAAGTCGTCATCGTTGGATTCTTTGTCCGGGTTTCCCTCTACGAGTTTTGCTCGGCCCTTCTTTACCTTAAGGTACCAGCAAAATCCTCCCTTATTTTTACTAAGGCTGTATTGATGGAAAATTTTTGCGAGGCCGAGATTCAGACCGAGCCTTCGGTTCAGCTCGGCGACGCCATTTATTATCTTGAATGTGTTGGTGGAGACTTGGGTTGGGCAAAGCCTTGTCTGCCTCAAAAATTCGCAGATCAAAGGCTGCACGGGGAAGCGAAGCCCTCCCTCAACAATTGATACGACCGTGAAGGGGCACCGGTCTAGATCCCCCAAGGGGTGTCACCCTTCTTGCCGAGCTCTAAGATGACGTCGTCAGGAATGTTGTACTCCTTTCGAAACTCCGCCATCGCCCCGGGCGAGCTAACCATGAACCGGTACTTCCCCATTATCTCGGTTTTATTTTGTTTAGTGTGTAACTCGGTCAAAAACGTTGGTGTGTTTGCTCGGACTTTGAGCTGCACCAGTTATAATGCTGGACGGGCTTGGTCAGTCCTATTTGTTCTGCATGTTAAAAAATAATCCCAAGGGTTAGCACGGCATAGATTGCACGGCTCTTATTGGAAATAGCTCAGGGAAGGATTTGGTGTTTTGACCGACAAGTCTCAGCTCGGTTTAACTACATGCGTGCCTAAGCCTCCTAGTTCGGTTATAGCTCGGTTAAGACTACATGCAGGATCTAGTTGATCCTTCAGCTCGGTCAAAGTTCCAGGCGGGGGTTTCATGGTTGTAGTTCGGTCCACTCTACTCATCGATCTAATCGGGTATCCAGCCCGGTCGCAGCCTCTACGAGAAGCCACAAACAATTTTCTGCTCGGCTATGGCTCTGCCTACGGATTCAAATGAGCATTTAGCTCGGTTCAATCCAGATTTGGACTGTTCATATCAAATTCAGGGGGTTTTGCTTTGAGGCTTCACAGATCGAGGGGCACGAAGGCCCCCTCCAACCCACTAGTTTCAGTTTTACTAAGGTGTGAAGCTATTGGGACTAAAAAAGAAAGAGCCTTAAAGGCCACATGCAAAGAACATGAAAAACACAATAGTACAAGTATGGAAGCTCTGGAAAATGGAGACCGAAAGTAGTAGAGGGATAGAGGACTTACCGGAGACGGATGCGAGGATGAATACAACCTCGAGAGCTCGAATGCAGCGTCAGGAATGGGCACGGAAGCAAAGAGCAGTAGAGAGATGGATTGGAGTGTTGGAGAGTTAGGGTTTTCTGGCTTGGGGAAGACAATGGAAAGTGAAAGGTTTGGGAGGCTTAGGGTTTAGGCTATGAAGGGTTGAGGTGACCCTTGGCCTGTGCACGAAAAGGGGGGAAAAACCCAAACGGTGCAGCCGTTTGAATTCTGCGCGTGCAGGACAGCTGGTTGCACGACCCAATGGCGTGAAGCCACGTGGCACTGTGAACGCGGCTGTCAGTACGGCTGTACAACCCTTGACAAGACTACCGAGGTGATGGCCGGATGGGATAGCTCGGCGACAGATACTTCTCCGATCACGCTCGGCTTGGCAGTGGCGCGACTTGACCATGGCTCGGTCACGATGGTAAACCCAATCACGATAGCTCGGATGGGTTTAAGGGGCAATTGAGAGGGAAGATTTGCACCGGACTGTATGGCCGGGCTGGGATAACGTCAGACGTTACGTGTCACGCCCTCATAATAATACATAAAACCCATCACTTTTAACATGCATTGATATATAAAAGACCTTCATTCTTCTATTCATCAGAGTAATTCATTACAAAATGTATTACATGTTAACAACAAACAAATGCCCTACGGGCTTACAACTTTCCAAGTTAACACTTGGTTACAAAAAAAAGAGTACTAACTCAATTACACATTAAGCCCTTGGCTTGAATCCACATGTAATACATCAAAAGAAAGAAAGACAATAAAGTCTGCCCGCTTTAAGCCTCCCAAGCTATATCCTTGGAGGTGGCAAGCTACCTGTACCTGAAAATGATATTCCCGTATAGGGTGAGCTAACAGCCCAGTAGAAATACACTAAACCAGCTATGAACAATGACTAAAAGATTAACAGTTTGATAGATGGTTAACACTTTTACATTCTTTCATAACACATTACAGTTTCATTTTCCATTCCTTTTCAATTCTCAAATCATAACCATGGTTCAGAACCTGACCAAATAACTGATATGAGACAGTAACTCATATTAAACCTTTCCTCATTTCACAATAGATAAGCATACTAGCTATATCAACACATCAACGGATAAGCATATGAGTTATATCAACATTCCCACTGATAAGTATAAGAACTATATCACACTTCCAAAGATAAGCTTATGAGCTGTATCTACGGAGTCCATCCCCTCTCTTCTCCCACACAACACCCGGTTTAGAGGTTCATCCCCTCTCTTCCCCTAAACCATGGAGTACATCCCCTCTCTCCTCCAACACAACACAATGCATATAAACAATTATTATACACATCATCAATCAATACATAAAGTTAATGTATTCTTTTAATCGTCATACTTAATGACACATTCTAGTGATTAGTTTTAGTTTGCCTAATCGTCATGCATTGTCTACAACAATCAAGACTATCCTCCACTGATAGCCCAAAGCAGTTATTTCTAAACAGAAAATAAATGCACAAAATGAATATAAAATCAATATTTCAACTAGATGAGCAGTAAATTGCCCCACTATATCCTTTAACCCCATACATTCCCAATTCCAACATTTCTCTATGCTAAACATGCATATAGGTTTATTATAAAAAAAACCCCAACTTTTGTAAAATTGCTCAAAAGCCCCATACTTTCCCAAAATTACATAACTACCCCCAACATATTAAATTGCTAAAATTTAAAGACAAAGCTCATAAAGAGGAGTAGGTTATCCCTACCTCAAATTCGAAGCTCAAACGGAGAAGATGAAAAGAGTTGAAACTCGATCTCCACCACACACCACAAAGCCCTCGAGAAATAACACAACTTTGGCGAAGGAACTATGGCCAAAATCCCAATGGAACTATGGCCAAAATTCAGCTCGGCACAACTAAAATTTATAACTCAAGCTCGGTTCGTAATGGCTAATTAAACCAAGAAAGAACCATAGAAGTTGGTAAGCTAACCCTATGCACTTGCACCTATATATAGGAGTTTGTTCACCTAAAAATGTGTCTTGTAACCGATGTGGGACTTCCAACAAACACACCAAAGGTTTCCAAAATAGAATGAAGTCTTGTAACCGATGTGGGACTTCCAACAAACACACCAAAGGTTCCCAAAATAGAATGAGGGGTCCAAATACATTTACCAAAAGCCTTAAAAGGCACAAGTGCTACATTACGGACTGCACGGCGCCGAGCTAATTCCTCTGTCGACGAAGCCGGCAGCCTGACTTGCACGGTCGGAGATATTGACCGGTCAAACATCAACTGTCGCAGCCGAGCTGCGACTTGAGCGTAGTAGACGGAGCTCAGAGTAACGGATGATGATGCCGAGCTAAAAGGTAGTCCGAGATGGACTGCGGGCGCGATCATGGCCGACGCGCCTTTGACCGACCGGTCGATACGACAGAGCTTCGTGTGACCGAGATTGAAGGTAGAACGGTTGGAGGTCGGCATGCCTCGCAACCGGTCGGTCCTGATGAGCCGGTCAAGAATGGTTCAGCCGAGGTGGTCAGGCTTTCGCCTGATCCCAACTTACAGGACGGTGACGTGTAGCACGGTCATGTGCACGTGATGGCAATTCTCCATCAGTGATAGGCCGGTCATGGTACCCCGGTTAAGGGTGCCACCTGGGCCAATAGCGTGAGGGAGAGGACATCTGCTCCACGCACGCCTCAATACCGTTGGACAGTTCTGTGTGTACTGGTGGAAGGACAAAACCTTTACACGCGTAAGGTGGTGAGGGGCGCGCACTGCCACCTGTCCAGGAAAGGACAGCAGAGGTAGTGCGCGCACAATCTGGAGGCTGCATGGCCAGCCTAGAAATAGGGAGGGAGACAAACGTTGGAGGTATGGAATTCACTCTCACAAAACACTCCTCTCATTGTCTTCTTCCTGAGTGATCTGACTTGATCGTCGGAGGGTCTTTCCGGCACACCACCGCCGGGCAACTCACCATTTTTGTGTTGCAGAGATAGACGCCGTCGCCAGAAGCTTGACGTTCAAGGCGTACAGAGAGCAGAGGATATTTCGCCCCCGTACAACAATGTAATAATAAATTGTTAACAAATTAAAGTATTAAAATTATTTCAAAAATAAATGTGGATCAATCTGGATAATAAGTGTTATAATGTGTATTGAACATATAATATATATTGTAACGCCCTGGAAAAGGAACCTCCCTGATACTGTTCACTCAGGCATTCCCAACATATAACACACAAGAAGGATAGAGACAACAATAATAATAATACAACATTCTCAATATTCCTTCCATGTTGAACTATTTCCAAAACTTACAACATTGTTTCTTTTACATCCACTGGTAAAATAAAATCGTTCAAGGAGTAAGAAATAATACAACAAGATAGGTCACCGGTTTACATTTGATCAAACCTTGACCTTTACTACACCAAAAGCAAATCAACACATCACAACAATGACAACCTTAGGCTAAAATACAACACAATCCCAAAAGAAAAGCATTCATGCTCTAAAAATGAGTTCTTCATTTCAAAAACATCACTTAGTAGGTGCATTTGTCTTCATTTCCTGAAAATGGTTAGCTTTGGGGTGAGCAAAAACTCAGTAGGTAATGAATTTAACAAATTATATAATTAATTGAAAAACACATGATCATGCAATACAAACATTTGGTTAATTACAATACATTATATGTATGTATGTAAATGTATTTATGTATGGGTGTGAATAAGGTAATACATGAAGTTTGAATTAACATTTCCAGGTTGTACATGAGCGGTACATATACGATGACATCCCAAGTAAGAGCCACTATTCAAAGTACATACATAGATATAGATTTTTATACAGAAAATAGTCCCATATTTATCAACTCCAGAAACGGCAGGGTGATGGGCACCCAAAAACCTTTTGACCTTCCACATTTGCCGGCTCCATAAATGGTGGGGACGTGGACACCCAAAATCATATTTTTCCACATTTGCCGACTCTAGAAACGGCAGGCTCGTGGACACCCAAAAATATTTTCCCACATTCGTCCAACGATATATGCAAACAGGGAAATTGGGCACCTTGACTCTCTGCGCGGGTACCAATTACATTACACAACTCAAAACCAACCCGACTCACTACCCAGACTCATAAACTATTTATCCCCTTTCAACTTTTCCATCATTCACACAAGTGTAGTATCATAGGAGAAATTTATAATGCATATGACGCATGAATTTGTAAATATTTCATTTTTCCTAAAATGATTTACATTCACCACCATTCACTACTTCATATATCAATAATAAAGGATTTTTCATTAAACAATCATCATCATCTCAAGTTTATGTAGAGAAAAGTTTCAATTCCCACATTTCAACCTTAAAGTTAAGTAAATACATTCAATTTTATGTTTTTGAAACCAATTGAGCAAAACTCCTCTTTGTTGAACAACTCTCAAAACTAGGGATTATGAAAAATTTAGGGTTTCCTCCTTTTTATGAATTAAGGACTACTTTTCCTCATCAACAATGAAAATCATCAATAAAAACATAATTCCATCGAAAAATCATGAATTATTAACCACATCCTTCCAAATCATTAATCAACAAACACAATTATACACATATACACACACACACACATATATATATATAAGGATGAATATCTAATGAAATTACCATATGTGGGTTTCAAATCAAAGATATAACAAGTTAAAGACACCCCTACCTCAAGATTGAAAGTTGAAGATTGACGAAGTTGCGAAATAATCGGTAGAACTTTTGATTCAAGCTTTCTTTTCAATCTACTTGAAGGATCTTGGGTAGATCTAAGGTAGAAATTAGAGAAATAAAGTGTTTGGAGCTCTCTGGTTTCGAGTATATGGATGGAGAAGAAGATAAGAGAGGAAGTAAGAATAAAGATTTTGGGCAAAAAAATGACTTTAAATTGTCTGATACCGACCAGTTCACTCGAGCGGTCAAAGCTTGGCTCGAGCGGTGAAAAGAAGCTTCCAGAATCTCTGAAATTCGCACAGTTCGCTCTAGCGATGAAAAGTTCGCTTGAGCTAACCTACTTGCATATACTCAAAATTCAAATAGGTATAACTCTCTCATTCGGATTTCGTTTTAGGTCGTACTTGTATCCAAATTGAAGCCCCGGAAACAGCTTTCTAATGGTTCTAGTCTCCCATTCAAATTCAAATTCAAAGTGTGGAAAGTTAAAAGGGCAAAAGAGTGAAGACTACTCATGGGACGATTATCCGAATCAATATTTTTGGTTCAATTTTACTTTACCATTATGATACCACCTCAATCAATATTCTAAAATGAACCAAAGAGGCTCCAAATACAATAATAAGAGTGTCACAAGCAATCTCATAAGTTCAAGAAGTACCAAGTGTTACATATATTTTTTAGACCAGGAAGAAAATCTTTATTGCAAAAATTGATAAAAGATCAAATCAATCTGATACAACGGTATCACAAGATTTCAAAAAGAGACAAAGAATTTATATAGAATGAAAGATCCAAGCCTCCGTAGAGGAAGAGAAAAGTCCCTCACAAGGGAGGAAAACAAACCTCCACACAAGAAAAAATATTACATCACCAAATTAAAAATTAAGAAAACTAAACAAAAAAAACCCGATCCAAATTGCCACCGACCTCATCCAAAACTCCATTGCTTCGTTGCCTTCAACTTGGAATCTGAAAACCTACTTCTGCTGGTCAAGATAGTACATTGAGGTTGAGATGATCGTCTAGTGTAAAACAAACGCGTTGTCTAGTGTCAGTCTTTGAATGGTAAGATTTGAAATCAAATCTTAAAGTTTTGGACTCGATGGTGTAGAAAGTAAGACGATGACGACCGAACTAGATAAGTAAACATTAAATTTAGGTTAAGAGAATGATCCAGGAGACACTACAAGAATTTTCACTTTTGGCGACTAAATTTTTAGTCGCCAAAAGTCAATTTTTAGTTGCCAATGACTTTTAGCGACTAAATTATTTGGTCGCAGCATTAGTCGCTGAAGAATTGTCGGGAAAGGTAATTGGCGACTAAAATTATTTTGGTAGCCAAATGTATTCAATTGCCGACTAAATTTTTAGTCGCCAAAAGATTGGAAATAAAATTAAATAGTACATTTTTGGCTACTAAGGTCTAGTAGCCTAACATGTTATGTTTTTGCTACTAAAATTTTAGTCGGCAAATAATTTGTGTTTTGGCTACTAATATTTTAGTCGGAAAAAGTGTTATAATTTTTTGCTACTAAAATTTTAGTGGGCAAATAGTTTGTGTTTTGGCTACTAATATTTAGTCGGCAAAAATGTTATGTTTTTGGCTACTAAATTTTTAGTAGGCAAAAATTTTTTTATTCTTCGGCTTTTGTTTTTAGCTACAAAATATTTTAGTCGCCAAATGTTTGATTTTTTTTTGCTACAAAACTTTTAGTTGCCAAATGTTTGATTTTTTTTGCTACAAACTTTTGGTCGCCAAATGTTTGATTTTTCTTTTGACTAGAAAACTTTTAATCGCCAAATGTTTGATTTATTTATTTTTGCTACAAAACTTTTAGTCGGCCAAACTATTTTCCCAATTTCTTTTTAGCTACTAATTATTTAGTCGTCAAAAACATGATCTTATGTTTTATCACAAAATTATAATTTCTCCACAACCTGTCTATATTCCATGCAACCTGTAATACGTATGTAAACAAAATAATACGTATACTATCAATCATTCCACAATCTGCATCCGTATACAAAAAATGAATAACTTTAAATGTCAAAGGCCATACAAACTAACTATTGTCCAAACAAAAATAATAATTCCATACAAAATATAGAATCATACAAAAATCAAAACTTTCCGTATACAAAAAATACTTTCACAAAAGCAGAGGAAGACATAGTTAGCTGAATTATACAAAAGTGTCAAGTGTCCTCCATAAACAAAAATGTAGACTATCCACAAGTCCACACCAAAGGTCATCTACAAAAAATAAAAAAATAATTGCATCCATTACAAAATATCAATTCAGAAAAACATAGGAAAAATGTTGTAATAACATGCATTTAAGGTAGAACAATCTATGAAAATATTTTTTCGAAATACAATTATATGTATGTATCATGAAAGATTTATTTCAAACTTGTTTTCAATTTACAAATAATACAATTTTTAGGAGCATACCTCTTCATAAAATAATTTTTTATGAGTAGAATGTTTTAGTGGTAAATTTATTTTAACTTTTCTTCATTCTCATTTTCGTAATCAAAGTAAAATGATTGAGTCATCTACGGGGTTATCACCATAACCATATCATGCTTTCTTAATACGTTTACCACCCACATGACCACCGTGTACGATGAAGCAATGGCATCATTTACAATGAAAATGTTGAACATTTATTGGATGTCAAAGTCTCTCTTTTTCGAATAAGTTTAAGTCATTTTCGGCTCTAACTCCAAAACTACATGTTCTAATGACATTCCGTCTGTTGTCATAAGTCCTATATGTCACGGGCAAGCTGGCCGTGACATCCCTACGGTGGTTCCGGGGCTGTTTCGATTTTTCGCTCCCTTAACGCCATTTTTCGGTTAAGCTTAAGGCGTTTTTGGCTCTAACTCCCAACCTACATGTGCTAATTACATTCCGTCTGTTGTCACAGGTCCTATTTGTCATGGCGAAGGTGGCCATGACATCCGTACGATGGTTCGGGGTCTAATTCGCATTTTTGCCCCCTTAATGCCCTTTTTCGGTTAAATTTAAGGCGTTTTCGACTCTAACTCCCAACCTAAACGTGCTAATTACATTCCGTCTGCTGTCATAGGTTCTATTTGCCACGGGGAAGGTGGCCATGACATTTGTATGCTTGTTCGGAAGCTGTTTCGCATTTTCGCCCCCTTAACGCCCTTTTTCGGTTAAGTTTAAGGCGTTTTTGCTCTAACTCCCAACCTACATGTGTTAATTACATTCCTTCTATTGTCACAGGTCTTATTTGTCACGAGGAAGGTGGCCGTGATATCCGTACGGTGGTTCGGGGGCTGATTCGCATTTTCGCACCCTTAACGCCGTCTTTCGGTTAAGTTTAAGGTGTTTTCGGCTCTAACTCCCATCCTAAATGTGCTAATTACATTCCGTCTGTTGTCACAGGTCCTATTTTCCACGGGAAAGGTGGCCGTGACATCCCTATTGTGGTTCAGAAGTTGTTTCGCATTTTCGCCTCCTTAACGCCATTTTTCGGTTAAGCTTTTTTGGCTCTAACTCCCAACCTACACGTGATAATTACATTCTGTTTCCGTCTGTTGTCATAGGTCCTATTTGTCACGGAGAAGGTGGCCGAGACATCCGTACGGTGGTTCGGGGCCGGATTCTCATTTTCGCCCCCTTAACGCCCTTTTTCGGTTAACTTTAAGGAGTTTTAGGCTCTAACTCCCAACCTAAACGTACTAATTACATGTCGTCTGCTGACACAGGTCCTATTTGCCACAAGGAAGGCGGCCGTGACATCTGTATGCTGGTTAGGAAGCTGTTTCGCATTTTCGCCCCCATAATGCCTTTTTTCGGTTAAGTTTAGGGCTTTTTGGCTCTAACTCCTAACCTAAACGTGCTAATTACATTCCGTCTGCTATCACATAGGTCCTATTTACCACGGGAAAGGTGGCCGTGATATTTGTATGTTGGTTCGGAAGCTGTTTCGCATTTTCGCCCCCTTAACGCCATTTTGCGGTTAAATTTAAGGCATTTTCGGCTCTAACTCCCAACCAACACATGCTAATTACATTCCATCTGCTGTCACAAGTCCTATTTGTCACGGGAAGGTGGTCGTGACATCCTTACGGTGGATCGGGGGCTGATCCGCATTTTCGCCCTCTTAACGCCCTTTTTCGGTTAAGTTTAATGCGTTTTCGGCTCTAACTCCTAAACTACATATGCTAATTACATTCCGTCTATTGTCACATGTTCTATTTGTGACAGGGAAGGTGGCCGTGACATCCATACGGTGGTTCGGGTGTTGTTTTGCATTTTCGCCCTCTTAACGTCCTTTTTCGATTAAGTTTAAGGCGTTTTCGGCTCTAACTCCCAACCTACACATGCCAATTACATTCCGTCTGTTGTCACAGGTCCTATTCATCACAAGGAAGGTGTTCGTGAGAGTCACATGGTGGTTCGGAGGCTATTTTCAATTTTCGCCCCCGAAACGCTATTTTTCGACTAAGTTTCAAGGCGTATTGAGCTCTAACTCCCAACTACTAGTCCGAATTACATTCCGCTAGTTTCACAAGTCCTATTTGTCATGGGAAACTGTCGTGTGAGCCACATGGTGATTCGGGGCTGTTTTGAATTTTCGCCCTCGAAACGCTTCTTTTCGATTAAGTTTAAGGCATATTCAGCTCTAACTTCCAACCTACAGGTCTGAATTACATTCCGTCAGTTGTTACAAGTCCTATTTGTCATGGGAAAGCTGTCCGTGAGAGCCACACGGTGGTTTGGTGGCTGTTTTGAATTTTAGCCCTCGGAACGCCCTTTTTCCACTAAGTTTAAGGCATTTTCGGGTCTAACTCCCAACCTACGGATCCGAATTACATTCCGTCAATTGTCACAGGTCATATTTGTCAAGGGGAAGCTGTCTGTGAGAGCCACACAGTGGTTCGGGAGCTGTTTAGAATTTTCACCCCAGAATGCCATTTTTCAACTAAGTTTAGCGCATATTTAGATCTAACTCCCAACCTACGGGTCCGAATTACATTCCGTCAGTTGTAAAAAGTCCTATTTGTCATGGGGAAGCTGTCCGTGAGAGCCATACGGTGGTTCGGGGGCTGTTTTCAATTTTCGTTCCCGAAACGCCCTTTTTCAACTAAGTTTAAGGCATATTCGGCTCTAGCTTCCAACCTACAGGTCCAAATTACATTCCGTCAGTTGTCACAAGTCCTATTTGTCATGGGAAAGCTGTTTGTAAAAGCCACACGGTGGTTTGGGGGCTGTTTTGAATTTTAGCCCCCAGAACGCCCTTTTTCAACTAAGTTTAAGACGTTTTCGGGTCTAACTCCCAACCTACGGGTCCGAATTACATTTCGTCAGTTGTCACAGGTCCTATTTGTCAAGGGGAAGTTGTCCATGAGAGCCACACAATGGTTTGGGGGCTGTTTTGAATTTCCACCCCCAGAACGCCCTTTTTCGACTAAGTTTAGCCCGTATTCGGCTTTAACTCCCAACCTACAGATCCAAATTACATTCCGTCAGTTGTTAAAAGTCTTATTTGTCATGGGGAAATGTATGTGAGAGCCACACGATGGTTCGGGGGCTGTTTTGAATTTTCACCCCCGGAACGCCCTTGTTCGACTAAGTTTAAGGCGTTTTCGGCTCTAACTCCTAAGCTACGGGTCCGAATTACATTCCGTCAGTTCAATTCTCTTTCAAAAATTGATTTTTTTTTTTTGAATCAATATTATGTTACAGATTCCCTGATTCTCATGCCATGCCAAGCCAAGCCAATTTCTTTATATCATCATGTCTTTATGTCATCGTAAGTTATATGGCATGAAGCTCTGACATCTCCCTCCCGCTTTCGCTCTCAACTTTAAACTCTTCTATAGGGTGTTCGCTCCCGTCCCATCCATCCTGCCCCTCTCTCACTCCCAATCCCAATCCCGCCCCCACTTTGTGCAACTACAACTAAAACTCTTCTTTAAAATCTAATACTGATTTCCATCAATTGTGGGTCCAAGACGTTTGCACAGACCATCAATTCCAAATTCCATTTATATCACCAGTTATATTATTCAACATATATGATTGTATATCAAATAATGGAGAAAGGTCAAAATGGGTGTACCGTCCAGAACGGTTCAAAGAACTTGGGCGGGTTGTATAATATTGCAACACCAAGCCTCTCAGGATAATGTTCTTGCAAAACACCGGCTATTTCCCGTGTCGATTTGACATAGATATTCGACAAATTGAAACCATGGAAGTCTATCAGCCAGACCATCTCTTCCTGGTTTTGTGGCAGATTCATAATAGCATTCTCCATGCAATACACCAAGTACCTAATTTGTGCTTTAACAGACTTTGAGTTCTGCAGTCAAACACAAACTTGAAAAAGTTGTCAAGGAAGAGCAACAAGAGGCATGGTAGTCCTCTATTAAAACTTGAATCCTAGGAACAACAATAGAACGTAACCGGGCCAAATATCAATTTATAAGCAGAACACCTCTGTGAGAAACAAATGCAAAACAGGCAATGATAGGGACGGAGCCAGAAATTTAGACAAATAACATGAGCAATATTTACATTTGTTTAGGACTAATTTGCAATGTGTCAAAATCAAACATAAAAAGTTCAAACAAAAACAGTTACTTTATTTGGTTTTAGACTTTTGAATCCACTTTTCAAAAAATTGAGATTTTTTTTTTTCCAATATTTTTTTTTTTATTTTCATTGAATTTTTTTAATATGGGCAAATTACACTAAAGATCCCTATAGTTTAGGGCTTGTGTCACTTTGGTCCCTGATTTTTCAATTGTGATATATTTGACCCTGAATTTTGAATCTTATTCTAAATAAGTACAATTGAATATACCATTAATCAATTTCAAAGGTAAAGTTGTTAATTTGATAAAATATAAACTAATTTGACAAAAATAAATGTCAAAAAATATTTTTAAATTTTTAAAAATTGTTTCTATCCACCAATGATAAAATTATGTAAAATTGATAAATCTTTTACACATTTATTTTTTTTTAACAAATTAATTTTTATTATATGTTTGGATGATGATCATGTAATAGGTGGTTGTTTTTATTTTCTTTAAATTAGTTTCTATTTTTTCAAAAGTCAAATATGGCTACAACTTTGATATCATTATTAAACCAAACCATTAAATCAAAAAATTCAAAACTAAAAACATTTTATATATTAAATATATCGATTACACATTAAAAGCCTAGCAACTACCTATTACATGATCATTATCCAAACACGTAATGAAAATTAATTTGGTAAAAAAAAAAAAAATGTGTAAAAGATTTATCAATTTTACATAATTTTATTTTGGTGGGTAGAAATAATTTTTAATAATTTTTAAAAAATCAAAAAAAAAATTTTGATATTTATTTTTGTCAAATTAGTTTATATTTTATTAAATTGACGACTTTGCCCTTGAAATTGAGCAATGATATCTTTAATTGTCCTTATTTGGAACAAGATTCAAAATTCAGAGTCAAATGTGTCACAATTGAAAAGTTAGGGATCAAAGTGACACAAGCCCCAAACTATAGGGACTGTTAGTGTAATTCGCTCTTCTAATATTTGAAGAATTTTTTTTTAGTTTTTAGATACACCTAACATAAATAAATACACAAGTATAATATTTGTAGAAAAAATATTTAAAAAATTCACTAAATACAAAAAATATATATATAAATTCAGTACATTTTCGTATTCTCATATATTTATTGATTTTTAAAACATTTTTTTTACAAATATTCTACCTTTTAGATACATCTAGGTACTAAGGTTAGGTGCATCTAAAAGTTAAAAAAATGGATTAATATTAGAAAAAATTACTAAAAACAAAAAAAACTCAATTTTCAGAAAATTTGAGTTAAAAAATTGGAACCAAACTAGTGAATAGTCATGTAGTTTCTTCATGATCATTTTTTATCAAAGAATTCATCTATGATTAAACTTGTACTAAAATTTTTTGGAACTTCAAAATATAGCAACAACCCCAATTATAAAGCAGAAACAATCTGCATAAGAATCCTATGAGAAACATTTATAAGTTTTTTAACTACAATAATAAATATCTCATAAAATCAAATCACTACATTGAAGAAAAATTCAAATAGCAAATAAGCCAAAAAGTGTGTTAGATATAAAAAACTTTTTTGATCTTGTCAAAGACTTGGGTTTCAATGAAGTCCAATGAATTCACAATGAGATCAAATATAACATGTCATTATTACAAAAAAAAACGCTCATAGTGGGAGAGAGAAATTCCAATTAAATATAAGGGGAATAAAGCCTATACACAAGAGGAAATTCGAACACCCAACTTGTTATTATTATTTTTAGTGAAATGTAAGGATTTTGCATGACAAGCTAACCCCATTACTTTAAAGCCTTAGGTGTTGAGGGGGCCACTACTAATTAGATACTTAACGTTGATATATATACCATACATATGAGGGGTTTTCAAAAGATTAGGGCATTGAGTTTTGTCTCAAGAGTAGCAATATTGATAGACTCATAATGATGAAAACCATTCAACCCATTTTTGGACCTCAAAAAGGTCATGTATCTAACAATTCACATAATGTATAGGGTGCCCATTTTCGCTCTCAACTTTAAACTCTTCTATAGGGTGCTCGCTCCCCGTCCTCCATCCTGCCCCCACTCTTACTCCCAATCCCAATCCCAATCCCGCCCCCACTTTGTGCAACTACAACTAAAACTCTTCTTTTAATAGCCAAAAATCAATATACGGCGACTAAATTTTTTTTTGTCGCTGAAAGTAAGTTTTTAGCAACCAAAAGTCAATATACAGCGACTAATTTTTTTTTTTGTCGCCAATTCTGGCATTTTTAGCTTCTAATTTTTTTTTTAGTCGCCAATAATCAATATACCCTGACTAAAAATATAGTAGCTAAATATTTTACTTTTAGCGACCAGAAAAAATGTTGGTCTAAAAATTCCATAACTTTTGGCGACTAATATTTTTTAGTCGCCAATTTTGGTCGCCAAAGGTGCATTTTATTTAAATTCCACACAAACTAAGTTTGAGATTGATGAGAAAAGTAGTCCAGCGGCATATTCGCATTGTGATTCACTTGTTATTGATTGGTTAAAATTATAAAACTTAATTTTTTTTTAAGATTATAAGAGATAATATGACATTTATCAAGTGATAAATGGCGTGGAATAATATCTCAAAACCATCAAATAATCACTCGATATCACGTGCCCATATTACCATATTTAAAGAACATTATTAATTTACAGTAAGAATCACAAATTTTTTTTTTTTTTTTTTTGAATTAATAAGAGGCAAAGATTTGACTATTTAATGTTTTGCGGCTTTTTAACCAACATTAGGTTGTTTAAATTCAAATACAATAACATTTATCTAAATATTGGAAAATGATCTCAACAAAATGATCTCCATTGTTTTATCTACCCCTAATTATTAGTTGTTAAATTAATATTTATGAGAGTTTAATAATAATATTTATCTTTGATTGTCTTAAACTAATATATTATTCATTTTTTAAAAATACAAATATAGTAAAAAATATAAATATGAAGCATGATAAATGGACCCTCCACCTGCAGTCCCATTTATTGTTTTTGCTTGTGGAGGAGTACTTCTTTCCCTCGTGGTTAATGCCTGTTTGGGAACATGTTATCTTAGTAATTTTTTAGTTAAAATATAAGGTAAAAAAAAGTAGTATGTTTAGGATAATTTTTTGATTTTTTTCGAAAAGATGTGCAAAAAGTAGAGAGAAAATGAAATCTTTGACTTTTTGGTATAGGTGGTTGGCTTTTTGATTTTTTTAGAGACTTTTTAATTTTTTAACTAAAATTATCACTTGCCAAACGAGGCCTAAGGATCAATATATGTAATATTTTTTACAATAACAAGGAGTTGCAGCTACTAGGGTACAATGGCTTTTTTTGTTTTTGGGACCATTTTCCCCTTGTATGTTCTTGAATTTGTTTTGCAAGGACTTTTGTTTTTGCTTTTGTTTTTGCTTTAGAGATCAGCAGAGTAGACATACTAAGTATGTGTTAGTGTAAGTACCTAATTTTTGGAGAGCCAAAAGTGTTGTTTTGTTTCACAATGGAATGTTAAGGGATGTATTAGTGTTGTGTATTAGTGTCAGTTGTCAAACCAATTGTTAACTACAGAGAGCATTTTAGAGGGAGATGTGCCTTGGGTAAAGCAACAGGCAGGGGCGGAGAGCTAACAAGGGCCCAGGGGGTCATATGCCCCCCTTGGGTTTTGGAATTTTTTCTTTCTTTCATTCTTTTTTTTTTAAAGCAAACATAAAGAAAATATTTTAAATAAAAAATTTTAAAAATATTATTTTAAATGTCAATGACATTTTTGAAATAATAAGAATAGTAATGGTTATTTTGATTGAAATAAAGTGATTATGATTATTATCTATGAAAATTTCAATATAATGGTGATGGTGATGTCTATCACTATTGACATAAACATAATTAATCTCAATGAAAATATAGAATTTATTAAATTATTAGTTGCATTTAACATGTAGCGTTCATTCTCCATGTGTTTCTTTACTATTGGTTGGTGATATCACATAATGATGACGTGATATAACTATTATATTAAATTTTACACATATTTTGTATAAAAAATTACTTTATCATTATATAATTTATTTTAAAACTTTATATCTATGACTTTTTTTAATATTGTCAATGATACACTAATTACAAATAATATTTAGCTTATTTGGTTCTAGTTTTCAAAAAATTCTATATTTTTATTTTCCGTATTTTAATGTTTTCAATAATTTTTTTTAATATTTTAAGCAATTTTTTTTTTAATTTTTAGACACACCTAACATAAATATACCTAAAAAGTATAATATTTGTGAAAAAAATCTTTAAAAAATACACTAAATACCAAAAAATATAAAAATAATATGAAAATTCAGTACATTTTTCGTATTTTCGTGTATTTATTAATTTTTTAAAATATTTTTTCATAAATATTTTACTATTTGGATACATATCTAAGTAATGTGCATCTAAAAAAGTAAAAAAATTATTTAAAATGTAAAACATATTCACTAAAACCAAAAAAATACGAAAAAAAAAACTTAATTTTCAGAAAACTGAATTCAGAAAACTAAAACCAAACACACTGATTATTTTTTTTTAATCTCTCTTGGAGTTAATGGTAAAATTTATGTGAAATATTTTATAAAAAATTTTAATATTGTAATTAGTAAGTGCCTTTTCTGATTTAATTTCTTGAGTCCGCCACTGGCAACAGGTCGACCCCCAAGTTGACCGGTCAAGGGCAATATATATATATATATATATATTTTGTTGGGCTTAAAATTTTTGATTAAATTAAATTATTTATTTATTTTATTTATTATATATACATATACACATTTTACCACACTCCTTAACATATATTTTTTTTTATTCATATGCAAGCACTAACCCAAGATTGCCGAGAAACCAATCAAAACAAAAAAAAAACCAATCAAACAGAACAACAACAAACAAGTAACACCATTCTACACCAGTTCCAAACCATTGAGTTTCCATTTTATCACCCCATAAAACCGGCAGAGACTAGAACAACCACAGACAGAAGCAGACCAGAACCGAACAACAACTCTCTGAAGCAATAACAACAAAACTACACATGTAAAAAGAACTGCCAGAAATAGCATATACAGTAGACCCCAAACAACATACACAGCATACAACAAACAGCAGAGGCAGAGGCATTTGTCATATAATACATATTTTAACATATATTTTTAACTATTCCATTGTGATGCTCTTGTTTGGACTATATGATAAACATATCACAATTTTCTTTTTCTCTCTCTCTTGTTTTGTCTGCAGATTGCAGGTTTGTTTCGTCCAGCATTTCTGTTGTTTTCCTCTGAGAAATAAGCAAGAGAGTAGGACTGTTGCCGCAGTCACTCTTTTTAGCAACTACTAGCTTCTCTTCTCATGCTTTTTCCACTCACCTTTTTTTTTTTTTTCTTTTTTTTGAGGGGGAGAATAATATACAAGAACTACAAAAAGAGTTATCAAGTTGTTTTACATTTTTTTTTTACAAACAAATCTATATTTAATTTAGACGAAAAAACTTTCTAATGGAAGATATATATTATTTGTTTTCAGCAAAAGATTTTTTTTTGGTTTTTGAGCTAAAATTTACACACAAAAAAAAAAAATTTGACTACAATAATCAATAAGATAAAATGTCATATTAAAACTATAATTATTTTATTTTTTCTTTCACAAATATCACATTCAATTATAAAAAAATATAACTCTCTTTCCAAATACAAATATTATATCATATTAAAATAGTAAAAAATTAAAATAACTTATTAAATATAGTCAACTTCTCAAACGAGGCCATTATTTGTCCCATTTTATTTCACTTTTTATATGTAATTTAAAATAATCTAAATATCATTATTTAGGAAAAATAAAAATAAATATATTTTAAGTCACCGTTGCTTCCACTAAAGTTGAAAGTTTAGTTGACAAATTATATTTACAGCAATTTGAGATTATCAATTATATTTAGTTGACAAATTATATTTACAGCAATTTTAGTGGAAGCAATTTGATATTTACAGCAATTTGACAAATTATATTAGTTGACAAAACAAATAGGCTCTGTTCGGGATTATCAAACACAATTTGAGAAGCTTCTTATTCGCGTCGATAAAATTTCTCAAACCCAACTGATCAGTTGTTGTGTCAGTGGTCTAAAGCTCTTCGGCCTACTAGTCTCTCTGCATCAGTTGGTTGAGCACTGCTTTACCAAGCTAAGCTCCAATGGTTTACACAAGACTAACTCATTGGAGCAAATAAGACAAGCTTCCAGTACCCCTAGTCTTGATATGCCAACATTTAAGAAAAAGACAAGCTTCCGCCGTTTTCCTGTGAGAATTAAGCATGAGAGTAGGACTGTACCTGTTGCCGCAGTCACCTTTTCAGCAACTACTAGTTTCTCTTCTGTTGAAATAATTAATGTATAGAGAAATAGAGAAAGAGAATTATATGTTTTATTGATGATATTAATTGATGTTTACAATGATTTTATTTATAAGAGATGGTTGGAGAGTAAGTGGTGTTGGTGGTTGGTGGAGTTGGTGGAGTTGGTGGTAGGTGGAGTTGGTGGAGTTGGTAGAGTTTTTACATTTACATTCAACAGTCCCCCTCAAACTCAAGGGGGTTAGGAACTAACCAACTTGAGTTTGGAGAGAGTAACAAAACAGGAAAATAATCTGACAAATAAAATAAAAGTGGATAGGAGACACTGTATGGTCGTATCAGACCGTTGTAGAAGACTGTATGGTTATGGCAAACCGATGTAGAAGACACTGGCTCGTGTCGGACCGATGTAGAAGACAGTTTATGGGGTCATGTCAGACCGATGTAAAAAACAGTTTACGGGGTCATGTCGGACCGTTGTAGAAGACAATGTTGTGACAGTTGTTGTGACAGTTTACGGAGTCTTGCTGGACCCTTGTAGAAACTAATCGGAATCAATGTCGGGACAGTTTACCGAGTCTTGTCGGACCCATGTAGGAGCTAACCGGAATCAATGTCGGGACAGTTTACAGAGTCTTGTCGGACCCATGTAGGAGCTAACCGGAATCAATGTCGGGACAGTTTACAGAGTCTTGTTGGACCCCAGAAGGAACTAACCGGAATCAATGTCGGGACAGTTTACAGAGTCTTGTCGGACCCCTAAAAAGTCGCACCCTCAAAAGGTGTGCCCAATCTATCAAAAGGCGTGCCATCAAAAGGCATGCTCAATCCATAAAAAGGTGTGCCAGACATTATGGCGCTGCGCGTGACTGCCTTGGCTTGCGCGCCCATTTTGTCGTCTGGCGCCGAGCGGCGCGCGATGCGCGTGTCTGCCTTCGCTATTTAAACCAAGACTGAGGCTGAGGCTGAGGCATAACAAACCAGCTGAAACCTCTGAAAAACTCTTCGTTTTCTTTAGAGAGATACTCTGTAACACTCTGTTGCCCAGAAAAATGGCCTCTTCTTCCCGTCCTCTCTCTCTGTTTTCGGATCTTAATGGTCCATCAAACTCTTCTGGGCCAAGTACCCCTGCGCTTACTCAACCTAGTCTTCCCACACTATCAGTTGAGCAAGTGATGGCTACGCAAAATGATATCGAGGCCAACAACTACACGTTGAGGTCCTGCATGGAGACAGTGGCGGCGGTCACTAACCTGTCTCACCGTCTGCAAAACAAGTCTTGTGAGGTATACCAGGTCAACGCCCAACTCTCCCTACTCCAGTGCATGTACAGAGATGCACGGGCAGAGATTTGTGCCTTGAAGGCTGAAAACAAGGAGCTGAAAAGGCAAACCACCTCCATGGCTAGATTTGGGGCACCTACGTACCTCACCTTTGATGGCCGGCGGGGAGCAGACTCTGTCGGCGGAAATACTGTGGTCGTTCTTGGTGGGAGTACAGGAGAAGGGCCGTCGAAGGTTGACGACAAAAAGAACGACAAAAAACGGAAGAGCTCGGCGACGGAAGAGCTGAGTAAGTGAAGTTGGGGCATGGCTGTCAACGGAAAAGAAAGAAGAAGATCCCTCGCTGGTTTTTTTTTTTTTTTTTTTTTGGTTGTGGTGTAAAATCAGGGTTGATCCCTGGAATAAATAAAATGAGTGTGTTGTGCAAACCCGGATGTTGACAAAACCTGGTTTAACAAAACCGTGGGCTCAGCAAAGCCACCAAAACCCACGTGAATCACTTCTGCAAAGTCACTTACTTTTTGCTTACAAACCAGCTGGAATATATATAATGGCCAATATAATATATTATGCTATAACACAAAGCAATAGCACAAAGCAACAAAGCCCCAACCTTATCAGCAACAGATCTCAACAAAGCATTATCACCATAGTTGACATATTGTGAAGGGGACCCAGATGTGGTTGAATTTGAAGACGGAGCGAGCGACGTACCATTTATAGAGGTGCCATTTCTTCCACCACTTCCCGGAAACCGACACGAACCATGACTTGGGTCTGTGGTAGTGATGGCAACAACTCCATTGAAGTTACAGGTCCCATCAGCCATAGCCATCTTGTGATAATATGTATCAAAAGCATATGTTGCGTGCGCAATCACATTATCTGGTTCATAACACGGTTGTCCCTGCAACAAGGGAGAGCAATCCACTTTTCCTGGTCCACAAGCCCAATCCAAGGCTGCTTGTAGCATCTTTGGATCAGCAGCATCTCTTGCCACACAATAGGTCTTGTTCGGAGAGACCCACTATTCTGTGATCCACTCGGTGGATCTACAGAGACAGCGAAGCGGACTGAGATAAGAGCCAAGAGAACAATCGTTGACAATCTGTAGAGGAGTCCGATGGCGGAATAGGTGGAGGTCTGGCGGACGGCCAAGGTGAGGTTGCCGCCCGCCGGTGAAGCGAAAATATTAGGTTCTAAACCCGCTCTGATACCAAGTTGAAATAATTAATGTATAGAGAAATAGAGAAAGAGAATTATATGTTTTATTGATGATATTAATTGATGTTTACAATGATTCTATTTATAAGAGATGGTTGGAGAGTAAGTGGTGTTGGTGGAGTTGGTGGTAGGTGGAGTTTGTGGAGTTTTTACATTTACATTCAACATCTTCTGCCTTTTCCACTCACCTTTTTGTTTTGTTTTTTGTTTTCTTTTTTTTTTTTTTTTGTTTTGTGGGGAGAATAATATACAAGAACTACAAAAAGAGTTATCAAGTTGTTTTACATTTTTTTTTTAACAAACAAACCTATATTTAATTTGGACGAAATTTTTTTCTAATGGAAGATATATTATTTATTTTTAGCAAAAGATTTTTTTTTTAGTTTTTGGGCTAAATTTTTTTTTAAAAAATATTGACTAAAATAATCAATAAGATAAAATGTCATATCAAAACTATAATTATTTTATTTTTTCTCTCACAAATATCACATTTAATTATAAAAAAATATAACTCTCCTTCCAAATACAAATATTATATTTTATTAAAATCGTTAAAAACTAAAATAACTTATTACGGCCTTGTTTGGGGTGTCCTAAAAAAGTCAAAAAGTCAAAAAGTACATCACATTTCTACAACATCACTTTAAACTCAACCCATACCTAACTCATATTTCATAAAAAGTCAAAAAGTACACTTATTTAGATCATCCCCAACCACCTCTAAATATAGCCAACTTCTTCTCAACGAGGCCATTATTTGTCCCATTTTATTTCACTTTTTATTGTAATTTAAAATAATCTAAATATCATTATTTAAGAAAAATAAAAACAAATATATTTTTAGGGATTGTTTGGGGTGTCCTAAATAAGTGCACTTTTTGTCTTTTAGACTAAAAAATTGAGTTTGAAAATATGGATGTTTGGGTTAACTTTTTGACTTTTTATGGAAAAATGTGTAATAAAAATTGTAAAAATTGATTTGTAGGGAAAAATTCGAATTGGGAGTTGTGCAGCCGTAATTGTTGACTTTTGGTGAATAGTGTTAACTTTTTAACTTTTTCAATAACTTTTTGACTTTTTTGAAAGATCCCAAACTTGGCCTCACCATTCCACTAAAGTTGAAAGTTTAGTTGACAAATGATTTCTACAAATTTCACAAATGATTAACAGAGCACTACAGTGAAATGAGGCCCGCACAAAGGTCTGATTGATCGTTCTACCGCAAAGGCATTCACAAAAAATAAGAAATTAAAAAGAGTTATAAGTGATAAGATAAAAAAAAAAATTGTAAAAACATAAAAAAGTTTGTCACTTTAATTGTATGTTTGTTGGTTAATTTTTTTTGGAAACTTACCTTGCATTGCAATTTTCGCTATAAAAATAAAAAAGAACATTTGACTATTTTGGTTAAAAAATTAGACTCACTTTTAGATCGAATTATGTGACACTCTATTAAAGTATCTAAGTCAACTTTCTCCCTTATTTATTCTCTAATTATCAACCACTTATTACAAATAAAAAGTCACAAATACATTAAATAGTCAATCCTTGTCTCTCACTAATCCAAAAAAATTTGTGATTTCTACCGTAAATTAATAATGCTCATTGAATAGTAATATGGCCACGTGATATGGAGTGATTATTTGGTGGTCGTAGAGATTACTCCACACCACTTATCACTTGACAAGTATAAAATTGTCTCCTACAATTCTAATAAAAAAAATGCTGAATTTCACAATTTTGACCAATCAATAATAATAATAACAAGGTGAGTCACAATAAAAATTTGCACTAGACTACTATGACTTCATTTAGAATGAATTTTTTAGTTTCACTTTTTGTTTTTTTTTCTTTCTTTAGCTATTTTAGTTTGTTTAAAAAGGTTTCATTTGGAATAAATTTTTAGTTTTTTTGTAATATTGTAAGAGAAAAATTAAAATAATTATGATTTGAATGTGATATTTTATTTTATCAACTTTTTTTATTTATTTTGTATTTTAATAAGTTAAATCAGTTCCAACAATCTTTCCAAATTGGCCTATTTGTTCATCAATCTCAGACTTAGCACTCGTTTGGTATAAGCTTACAGAGCTAAAATAGTTATAAAAAGATAAATAAATTAAAAAATTAAGAAGATAAAATGTCATATTCAAATTATAATTATTTTATTTTTTCTCCCATAAAAATTTAAAAAGTTGAAATATCCACCATAAACGAGACTTTTTACCCTCAACGAAAATAACTAGAAATAAAAAAAAAAAAAATCAAAAAGCAAAACTCACATCTGGAACTCTTAATAGCGGGAATTTAAATAAAAAGTGAAGGCTAGACAAACTGTCTTGACCCAAAGAAGAGAGACACACAGAGGAGAGAAGAGAGACACACGGAGGAGGAGAACAATATGTATAGAAGAATATGGAGGATTCTTCCACAAAGAAGCATTCATCAATTTGCTGAGGGATATTCTCTGGTAAATGCGAGATATGATTTTTTGTTCTTGGAGGATAAATATTTTTAATATATTATATATATATTAGTGTTTATTTTGGCACTAGTTGATCATGTTGGACGCTCGGTCTGCGTCTTGCCACGTCTCTGCCGGGTGCGTTCCGGAGGAAGTTAAATGGCACAATGGTGGCCTGCGTCGTCGTTCGCGGGGAAGGGAGGGGGGTTCAACTTCTTATTTTTCTTATCTGATAAAATAAAACCCACTTTCTCTCTCTCCCAATAAGTTGAATTATCAAACCCATTCCTCTCTCTATCTCTTGTTGGGATCCGGGATCCCGCCCAAGACCTTGTAGAAATTATACCAAGCAGAAAAACACACCCACACTCAAGGAGACACAATATTTAACGTGGTTCGGCTCAATGCCTACGTCCACGGGAGAGTAACCGGTTTGCACTATACAATGGGGAGATTACAGAAGATTACAATAGAGGAGGAGCTCACACTCTCCTCACTCAGCCACTCTCCCGTCTCACTCGCTCACACCGAGGGAGACGGTCTCTCCGCATCACATCTCGCACACCCTTTGGTTGCTCTTGCTTTGGTTCTCACTCTCTTCGAGCTCTTGCTCCTGGTATGCTCAAAACCTGATTTCGAGCAATCCGATTTCTGGGCAGATTCGAAACATCACGGGTTTTTGTTCCGAAACGCCACCGACAAGGCTCTGATACCAATTGTTGGGATCCGGGATCCCGCCCAAGACCTTGTAGAAATTATACCAAGCAGAAAAACACATCCCCACTCAAGGAGACACAATATTTAACGTGGTTCGGCCTCAATGCCTACGTCCACGGGAGAATAACCGGTTTGCACTATACCAATGGGAGAGATTACAGAAAGATTACAATAGAGGAGGAGCTCACACTCTCCTCACTCAGCACTCTCCCGTCTCCCTCGCTCACACCGAGGGAGACGGTCTCTCCGCCTCACATCTCGCACACCCTTTGGTTGCTCTTGCTTTGGTTCTCACTCTCTTCGAGCTCTTGCTCCTTGTATGCTCAAAACCTGATTTCGAGCAATCCAATTTCTGGGCAGATTCGAAACATCACGGGTTTTTGTTCCGAAACGCCACTGACGAGGCTCTGATACCAATTGTTGGGATCCGAGATCCCGCCCAAGACCTTGTAGAAATTATACCAAGCAGAAAAATACATCCCCACTCAAGGAGACACAATATTTAACGTGGTTCGGCCTCAATGCCTACGTCCACGGGAGAGTAACCGGTTTGCACTATACCAATGGGGAGATTACAGAAAGATTACAATAGAGGAGGAGCTCACACTCTCCTCACTCAGCCACTCTCCCGTCTCCCTCGCTCACACCGAGGGAGACGATCTCTCCGCCTCACATCTCGCACACCCTTTGGTTGCTCTTGCTTTGGTTCTCACTCTCTTCGAGCTCTTGCTCCTGGTATGCTCAAAACCTGATTTCGAGCAATCCGATTTCTGGGCAGATTCGAAACATCACGGGTTTTTGTTCCGAAACACCACCGACGAGGCTCTGATACCAATTGTTGGGATCCGGGATCCCGCCCAAGACCTTATAGAAATTAAACCAAGCAGAAAAAACACACCCACACTCAAGGAGACACAATATTTTACGTGGTTCACCTCAATGCCTACGTCCACAGGAGAGTAACCGGTTTCACTATACTGTAGACACCCATTTTTGACCACCCTAAGACTTGGGCACTTTCTTTTGACCACCCGTTGAAAATTGGAAAATGCCACTTTATGAATTTCGCAGCCGAAAAATCAATTGAAGCTTTAATTCTAAACCTCACCTATTTGGCCATCACTAAATTTTGTTAATTATTGTATTTTATAATTTTATATTTGTTATATAAATTTTATGTGTGTATATTTGTTTTAGGTGTGTTTTATATAAATTGATAAATATTGATAATTTGATTAAAACAAAATATAAAAAAAAGAAGAAAATAATAATAAACAAGATAGTATGGTCAGATGGTTTGGGACAAATGGAATATATGATGATGAAGAATTTGTGGTGGAATGATAATGAGTATGTTTTGGCGGGTAGATGATGAATGATGATTATGCTGATGGGTGGGGTGTGTTCAATTCAATTCGGTGGAAAGAATATAAAAAAAAAAAGAAGCATTACAATATTTTTGATAAAAAATGGAGATTCAAGGCGGTGTGGTAGGGACAAGTGACATATTATTATTTTTGCATGTGAAGTGAAAGAGGGGAGGGAGGACTGAGAGAAAAAGGCTGGAGACACACGGTTAGAGGGAGAGGGCAAACTCATACACAAAGACATCTCACACTCTCTCTCGGGGGACGGACCTCTCTCTCTCTAAAATTGAACACACAAAGCATCTTGGATTGGGGGGGCTAAAAAAGATACACAGGAGATATCCCTCCCTCTCTCCCACGGAGCTCTCTCTCTCAGCTTGAGGAGAGGGGGGGAGAAGACACACACACTCAAGAGACCCACACACTACACCCACAAGAACAACACATAACATACCCAGCCACCCACATATCTCGGCTCTCTCTAGCACACTGATATAGGCTCCATACAGACACGGCTTCAAGAGGGTCTGGACACATTCGCACACACGCACACAGCTCACACCACTCACCCACGGCACATACACACACAACACATACCCAGCAGCCACACACAACACAACCACACAACTCACACACCAGCTCACGGACAACACAGACAGACAGACACAGCACAACACTCGCACTCAGATGCACACGGGATGATACACTCACGGCATGACTCACTCACAACACACCGCACACAGTACCATGCACACCTGAAGGCACACCCGATCACCACCAGACCATACACAACACTCAACACACCCACCAATACACCCCACCATACACCACACCACCCATGCCACACCAAACCCATGCACCCAGCAGCACACACATGCACACGCGGGCACACACCCATGCGCACACACCATGCACACACGGGCACACAACCCAGATACACACGGCACCCAACACACGGCACCATGCATACCCATGCACACACAGCACACTGACACACGCAGAAGACCAAACCCAGCTCTCTCTCTCTCTAACAGAGCTCTCTCACCTCTCGGCACCTCCCGGATTTGGACTCTTTTTTGTGTTTCCACTGTTTCACATTGCACTTGTGAAATCAGATTCAGAACCAACACAAGTGGAGTCCGAACTGTAAGGGCTATTTCATTCTTCCGAAAGGGGGTGCGAAAAGCCGAGCTACATATACCAATAGGGAGATTACAGAAAGATTACAATAGAGGAGGAGCTCACACTCTCCTCACTCAGCCACTCTCCCGTCTCCCTCGCTCACACCGAGGGAGACGGTCTCTCTGCCTCACATCTCGCACACCCTTTGGTTGCTCTTGCTTTGGTTCTCTCATTTTTGCTCACCTCTCACCCTCTCCATTTATAGACCAAGAATGGAGGTGGATAGGAGCTGGCCATCACATGGCCTCATGGCCAAGCCTCATGGCCTCATGGCTTTGTAGGTTGGCAACAACATGTGAAGCTCCTTTTGTTGGCTGGCATGTCCCTCTCTTGCCTTTGTGGGTTGGCATCTGGTGTGCAGGACAAATTTATGCTAGTGGATTACGTGCTTCCTCCTCATGGTAAGTTAATACTTCTCATTTTAGTATCCAAAATAAATAAATGGAAAAGTTGTTTCGTTTTTTAAAGTTAGTATTTTTGCTCTCTATTTGCAGATAAGGCCGGCATGAATGAAAAGGGATCAGAGCAGACACAGACGTGGACTTCCTAGTACGCATGACTCATTATAACCCATGTTTTTATAGCATCACCAGATATATGGGATACTTTTGTTTTTGTTTTTTTTCTCTTCATGTTCTTTGTGTTGACATATATAGTCAACTTTTGAGGCCAATCACGGTAGCCCAGTAGTAATTGTCAAGGGAATTCTTTGTGATTTGCTCTCATTTTTGTTTCCTCTTTGTCATAATATTGGTCTTAATTTAATGTATATGGTAAAGCCATAGTAATGAGTTTGAATTCTTCATTTCAATGCTTTTGGAGTGAATGGGTTGATAATTGTTAACTATTCATTGTTTTAAGAATTTGTGTGTAATTTGATGTTTACATCACTATCAATTTCAAGTTTCGAAGCTGAATATTTTTGTACCTTTCGTGCAGACAGTTGTATTACAAGAGCTTTTTACTACAAGATGTAACAGATGTCGATTGGAATTGTAATATGGATGGTGTTGTGGATGGATTTATTTGGCAATGTTATGGATTTGTCTTGAACAAATGCATGTTTTATTTTTGGGATATACTCTGGATGGATTTGCACAAATTAGTCAGCATGGTGGGACTTTTTTTTTTTGTGGGGGGGGTGTGTAGTTTGATGAAACAATGGAGATCATTTTGTTGAGTTTGTTTATGTACTGAAAAGGCACAATGACTTCTTTGGATTTGAAAGATGTTGGCATGTCATTTGTTGGGTGCGATGAGTGTCTTGTTTATGCTTTTTAAATAAATAAAATAAAAATTTGTACAAATCGGATGATGCATCAGATTATCTGAAACATTGTAGCCAACCGACTTGAGTTGAGTTGATCTGGATGTAGAGGTAGAGCATAGCCTAGCACAGGGCCAAAGAAAAGCAAAACTCATCAAAGGGTGGGTAGAGATCATCCAGAGAAGAGTAAAACTCATGAAGCATAAAAGAACTCATCCATGACGAAAGACTTTGAGGTTATCCTTTAAGGATGACTCCCAGGTCATCCATAAGAAAAGAGGACCCGGAGGTCAAACCTGAGAAGGAAGACCCCCAAAAATTTCACATTGAAGGAGCATAGTGGAGCAAATTTCACCCCTAAGGATTTCAGTATCAATTTATAACTCCCACTTCAGAAAGTTCTGTCTGAAGTTAGGAATCTCAGGGCTATTATGACATGTTGAAAGTTTATTTTTATTTTTATTTTAATAGATGATCAAACCTTTTTATATACAATTTTGGATTCACTATAATAAACACAATAAAAAGTAAGAGTGTAATTTTTTGAGCATCCACCAAGAAAATTTATGGGATCACAAGAATATTTATGTTTTTTTTAAGAGATTTATTAGTAAATGTCCCATCCCGAATTTAGTTTGAATTTGAATATGATTTATTAGTAAATGCCCCAAATATATTCAAATTCAAACTAAATTCGGGATGGGATAAGCTCTCCTTCATATCTCATCTTTCCATATCTCTCTTGTGAGTCTCAACCTAGATTCACACTAATAATCTAAATCGTCTACTTCGTAAGTCTCGTAATAAAAATTATCATACAAAAAATCAAAATCTTTTATTTCATAAGCCTCCCAAACCTCATCAAACCTCGCCTAGGTGATATCTTTAGAAAGACATGGTCACCTATCTCAAAAACCACAGGTCTCCTCCTACGGTCGGCATAACTCTTTTGGCGACTCTGGGCTGTAACAAGCCTCCTACGGATAAGCTCAACTTTCTCCGTCATCTCCCTAACTAATTTCGGACCCAACAAAGGTACATCACCCACTTCGGCCCAACAAACTGGAGACCTACACGGTCGGCCATACAAGGCCTCAAATGGTGCCATACCAATACTTGATTGAAAACTGTTGTTGTAGGCAAACTCTACCAAGGGCAAATGCCTCTCCCACGTCCCACTAAAGTCAAGGACACAACCCCGAAGCATATCCTCAAGGATCTGAATAGTACGCTCGGACTGCCCGTCAGTCTGAGGATGATAAGCCGTACTAAAGGTCAACTTAGTACCCAAAGCACTCTACAAACTCTGTCACAACCTAGCAGTAAAACGAGGGTCTCTATCTGAGACGATCGTCACTGGGACTCCATGCAACCTCACTATGTCCCGAATATACAAGTCGGCAAGATGATCTACCGAATCTCTCACGCGTATAGGAATGAAGTGCGCCGACTTAGTCAACCGGTCTACAACCACCCAAATAGCATCACTACCCCGCTGAGTCCTCGGAAGACCTACAACGAAGTCCATAGTGAGCCATAAAGGTAGTGCCTCCAAATCTTTAAGGAAAAAATTATGGCTGCTAACTCAAGATCATGCGTAGGGTAATTTTTCTCATGTATTTTCAACTGGCGTGAGCCATAAGCTACCACTTTCCCCTCTTGCATCAACACACAACCCAAACCCTCTCGTGAGGCATCACAATAAACCGCATAACCCAAACCTCTCTCCGGAATAATCAAAATCGGAGCGGTGGTCAACCTAACTTTCAACTCCTGGAACGACTTTTCATAAGTCTCACTCCACACAAACTTGACCCCTTTCCGCGTCAATCTAGTCAACGGCGAAGCTAGCCTGGAGAAATCTTTCACAAACCGGCGGTAATACCCATCTAATCCCAGAAAGCTGTGGATCTCAAAAACACTCTTAGGCTGTGCCCAATCTTGCACTGCCTCAACCTTGGACGTATCAACAGACACCCATTTCCCGGATATCACATGACCTAAGAACTTGACTTCTCCTAGCCAGAACTCACATTTCCCAAACTTGGCATACAGCCTATGGGCTCTAAGCAACTCAAGCACCACTCTTAAGTGTTCATCGTGCTCCTCCTCAGAAAGCGAATAGATAAGAATGTCGTCCACGAAAACGACCACAAAGCGATCTAAGAATTCTTGGAAGATCCGATTCATCAAGTCCATAAAGACTGCCGGTGCATTGGTGAGCCTAAATGGCATCACCAGAAACTCATAATGGCCATACCGCGTACGGAATGCCGTCTTAGGAATATCCTCCTCCCTGACCCTCAACTGGTGGTAACCCGATCTCAAGTCTATCTTAGAGAAACAACGGAACCCTTCAACTGGTCAAACATATCATCTATACGGGGCATAGGGTACTTATTCTTGACCGTAGCCCGATTCAACTTCCGATAGTCGATACAAAGTCTCAAGGCACCATCTTTCATTTTAGCAAAGAGGGCCGGTGCTTCCCACGGCGAAACACTAGGGCAAATGAAGCCCTTATCTAGCAATTCCTAGAGCTGAATCTTCAAATCACTCAACTCGGCTGGGACAAAACGGTAAGGTGCCATAGAAATCGGCGCCGTGCCGGGCACCAAATCAATAGAGAACTCGATCTCTCGAGGAGGTGGCAAACTAACGAGATCCTCGGGAAAAATATCCAAATACTCACAAACCACTCTCGGCAGTACAATCTGGGTCTCATCACACTCACCACTCATAAAGCTAGCAAGTAGACCATTAAGCTCACTCTGTCCTCGCAGATCATACACCGGTGGCAACACACTACCAACCCGATCCCCCAAGAAATGAAAACACTCCCGCTCAAGGTACATACTATGACCCTCTGGCGGTAGCAATCAATAACTGCCCGGTATGACGATAGCCAGTCCATACCCAAAATAACATCAAAACCCGTCATGGGCATAACTACAAAAGGAAAAGGAAGCCGACGATCGGCGACCTCTATATCACAACCTCTGCATCCGTGTTTCAAAATCAATTCACCCCCAACAGGTGATACAACATATATAGAAGATGCTAATTGTGCCAACTCCAAACCCAAAACAGATGCGAATGCAGCAGATACAAAGGAATGAGATGCACCCGTATTAATCAACACGCTAGCAACTAAGTTGCAAAACAGAAAGATACCTCTCACAACTGATGGAGCCGGTACTAGGTCCTGCGCGGTAACAGCATACACGCGCCCTGTAGGCCCCTGATCCACCTGCTCACCTCTAGGAGCAAAAGACTACTGCAATGACTGGGATGACGAAGCTCCCGGATTGGCCCTCGAGGCCTGCACAGACTGAGCTAGCTAAAAACCCTGCGTCTGCCTAGAACCAGACGCTCCTAATGTGGCACTTAACTATGGGCAAAACCTCTTCAGGTGCCCAGGCTGACCACACTGATAACAAGACAAAGGCTGGCCCCTGCCCTGACTCTGGCCCTGAGGTCGAGCCGAAGAAGAAGCAGCCCGCTGACCTCCTCCCTTCTGTGGGCAAACTGAAGACTTGTGACCCAGCTGGCCACATGTGAAACAAGTCAAACCTCCCTGATTACCTCTCCCAGAGCCTGCACTCGGCATTGGAAAGGTCGATCTAGCCAAACCACCCTGAGACTGCTAAGGGTTAAAACCTCTCTGTCTCCTGCCATCACCCTGGCCATCTTGGCTCCTCTTGGAGCCTCTATGCTTCTCCTCATCCTCCTCCTGCATCATAATCTCCATATGAGCTGCAGCATCCACCAAACGTCTATACTCTCGAATAAAAGACCCTCCAACCCTCAACTTGAGTCCACGCCTCAACTTCCGCTCAAACTCAAAGTAACAACGTTCCTCGGACGCCACAAGCTCAGGTGCAAACCTGGACAAACTGGTAAATGTGGCCTCAAACTCGGCCACTGACAAACCCTACTGTTTATGCTGGCAAAACTGTTCCCTCAGCTTCTTCCTAGCAGCCGAAGATAAGAACTTCTCCTGGAAAGCATCTATAAACGCCTCCCATGCACCACCAACACGGCCCTTCTCATACTTCCACCATTGACCCGCATCTCCCTTCAGTTGGAAGGATGCCAAGGTCACTTTTAAAGCCTCGTCCTCGATGCCAAGCATCTCGAACGTCTTCTTCATCTGTTCCAACCACTCGTCAGCCTTAAGTGGCTCCTTTGGATCCCCAACAAACTCGTCCGGGTTAGACCGGATGAATTCCCTCTTCAAGAAAGAAGGCCATGCCTCAGCTGCGGGCCCTGATCCTGATTCCCAGCTCTGAGAATACCCAAAGCTCTTGCTATCTCTCGGGCCAAGGCGCTCATAGCCTGCTGACCCGCTGGCTTGGCCACATTGGTGTGGCCAACTCCCTCTTGCTGTGCCGGAATATCATCCGGTAAAAGCATCTCCTACCTACCACGCCTACCACGTCTACCACCTCTTCCTCGTCCTGACATCCTAATAAAGGTAACGAAGAATATTAGCACATTCACAATGTGCCGAAGCTAATTCACTCACGTCCTAATACATGGACAACTGTAATTCACTCCATGTAAGCACATAATCACATAAGCAATTACGAATTTCATTTTCGAATAATGACAGTCTCGAGGCGTTACTAGAGTTCCGGTTAGAAATAGCATTGATCAAGTGCTTTTCCAACAAGACTCCCAGAAACCCAAGGATCCAATCAACATCCTAGAAACTACATCCCATACCCATATAGTCACATAAGCATGTTATCAATTAAACACATAGCATATGACACTACATTTAAGTCTCTATCAAGCAAGACAAACCCATTGTGATACTAATCACTTCCCACGTACCCAAAGTATTCGAACCTGGTACGCTCTGATACCAAGTTGTAACGCTCTCAAATAAATACATAAAACCCATCATTTTAGACATGCAATGATATAAGAGAAAACAACACCTTTCTATTCATCAGAGTAGTTCTTACAACAGTATTACATGTTAACAACAAAAGCAAATGCCCTAAGGGCTTACAGCTTTCCAAGTCAACACTTGGTTATGAAAAAAGAAGAGTACTAACTCTATACAAAATAAGCCCTTGGCTTGATATACATGTAATACAAACAAAATAATCAAAAAGAGTCTTCAACTCCCATAGACATCCAAGCTATGTCCTTGGAGGTGGCATGCTACCTGTACCTGAAAATGATGTCCCATAAAGGGTGAGCCAATGCCCAGTAGAAATATGCTAAACACATTATGAGCAGTAACTAAGACATTAGCAATTGATAAATGTTTGACTCACATAGATCAATTCATAAACCATTTCCATTTCATAACAACTGTGACCATGTTTCATTTAATTTTCCATTTCTTATTCAATTCTCAATTCACAACCATGGCTCAGAACCTGGCCAAACACTCTAAATGAGATAATAATTTATATTAAACGTTTCCCATTTCACAATAGATAAGCATACTAGCTGTATCAACATCTCAACAGATAAGCATATGAGCTATATCAACACTTCCATAGATAAGCATATGAGCTATATCAGCACTTCCATAGATAAGCATAAGAGCTATATCAACATTTCAACATATAAGCATATGAGCTGTATCACCGGAGTCCATCCCCTATCTTCTCCTAAACATTAACCGGTTTAGAGGTCCATCTCCTATCTTCCCCCAAACCGTGGAGTACATCCCCTATCTTCTTCCACACAACACATTGTATATACACATAGGTCATATATCTAATCAATCAATACATAAATTCGATGTATTCTTTCAACCGTTATACTCTATGACACATCCAATTGATTAGTTTTAGTTTGCCTAATCACCATGCATTGTCTACAACAATCATAGCTATCCTCCACCGGTAGCCCAAAGTAATTATTTCTAAACAGATAATAAAAGCATCAACAGATAAAATATCCATATTTCCAAAAGTGAGCGATTAATAAATCCAACTTCACTAATCCATCTCATAATGAGTCAATTTCATTGTATTCAACTCAATTCCATATTTTCTCAACAATTGTCATTAATTACACTAATGACCCAAAAATACCCAAACATGGCATTTTCCCCTTTATTTTCAATATTGACTCGAAGAGTCCATATATTACCAATAACATCAATATACTTATTTTGAAACCCAAATACATATTTATGGTCCAAAATAAACAAAATCCTCTTTTCAAAATTATACATTTGAAACCCTAGTTTCCAAAACCCAAAACCATTTACACAACAAACTCAATATCTAGGTCAAAACCCATAAGAGTGAGTAGGAATCCCTACCTCAAATTCGGAGCCCAAGGGAAGAAGATGAAGAAAACCAAAATGCTCCAAACTCCAAGATCCGCGGATCAAAATGAAGCCCTCGACGATCAACACAACTTTTACAAAGGCCAAAGGAAAGGGAAGCACTCTAACTAGATCAAACCCTAGAGAGAAGGGAGTTTCTAGAGAGAGAGAGGCTCTCAAAATCGATTTTGGGAAAGTAAGAGAGAGAGAGAGAATGTAAAAAGTGATTCAAAAATGCCTAACTGCCTTTTGATATACGACATTCCCGATCGAGCGGAGAACAGGACACTCGAGTGTCAAGCATAAAAATCTGGACACGCTCGAGCGCAAGAAGGCCCGCTCGAGTGCCAAGACACAAGAATAAAGTACATCCGCTCGAGCGTGAAAACCAGTCCGCTCGAGCGTAGATTTCCCCCTCCTAGAACTTTCACAGACAAAGTACTACCCACTCGAGCGCCAACATACCCGCTCGAGCATTACCGTTCGAGCGTGAAGAAACTCGCTCGAGCGTGAAAAACATGCTTGCAGAAGTTTTGCAGAGCACCAAAATACTAGGAGTGTGCAATCTCCGCTCAAGCGCTAGACGACCCGCTCGAGCGGAAAGACCAAAAACCTGGCAACAAGATTTTAGGCCAAGGCTCAACCCACCTGCTTGAAACAAGCCCAACATATCTTAAAACTCAAACAAAAGGAATCAAAGGACGACAATAAGATAGATACAACTACCAACTCCACGGAACCAAAGTCTGAAATACAACAGATACAGAAAGGGAAAACCGGGATCGCTATACCTCATGTTATAATTATCAATGCATGATTTTCTTTGATCTTTGTCCCACTCAACCATATCCCATATCTTCATAGGAACTACTAACAGATTTTGTGTTTTGACTTATATTGATTCTCCTGATTTTAGCATATGGTTTCTAATTGATTTCAACAAATATCTTTATTGGCTTTATTTAATCTTTTCAAGCCACATCATCTCTTCCATACCACGTTACTAGCTGAGAGGGTAATTTATAAATAAATTGGGCCAAGCTAAGGAAGAGGCTTCTTTGGAAGTTGGGCCGCACATTGTACCGAGATAGGAGCTGCTGTAGCTCGGTCTAAAAACTAACGAGCTTAGGCCAGATGAAGTTCAAACCGAGCTATGGGCCGAGGTGTTTGGGCTTCACAAGTTGGACCTCGCCCTTGTTAGCTCGGTCAGAGATTGCTGTAGTTAGCTTGGTCTAAATAGACAAAACCGAGGTAACATCAATGACAAGGGCCGAGCTATGTGTAGCTCGGCAGGGTGGCATTAATTAGATTGGCTTCCAATCAAACAGTCCGAATGGTAGGGAACCGAGATAAGTCAGTTCGGTCAGGAATGTGTAAACCGAGGTAAAGGGTTCAGCCATCTCACTTGGCTTGCAGTCATGAGACTCCTAGTAGGACTCTGCTAAGGAGAGTTAGAGTCCTACTGGGATTGTGTAAACCATCTCACTTGGTTGGTAGTGAGTAGGAGTGTGACTCCTAGGAGGACTTTGCCAAGGAGAGTAAAGTCCTACTAGGATTGTGCAAACCATCTCACTTGGTTGGTAGTGAGTAGGGTGTGTGATTCCTAGGAAGACTCTCATAGGGAGAGTTGGAAATCCTACTAGGAATGGGCCAAGCCAAGTCTATAAAAGCTCATAACCAGACCTATGTACAGGTATCCCAATTCTTACTCTAGAATACACAGAGCTTATTGTCTATTGTCTAGTTGCTGACTTAGGCATCGGAGGGGTTTCCGGCACACATCTGCCGGTTAGCTCATGTTTGTGTTTTCAGGTAGCAAAGCAACGTTGTTTAGAGGAGTGCAAACTTGATCAACAGGATCATACGAGAAGAATTATTTCGTGCTCGTATAATTGGCGCCGTCTATGGGAATTCCACAAAGAGCAAAACCTCTTGATCAAGTTTTCTCTCTAGTTGGAAGTAATGGCGCACAATGAAGACTTGCCGCAATCTGCTATTGATGGGAAAACACCGGAAGGGGGTGGGAGGCGCAAAGGTTTACCTTCTATCCCACCCATGGCGGAATTAGATCCCCAATAAGGAATCCGCGGAGAAAAACGAGAGAAAGACAGGGCTCAAGTTCACACCACTCTCAAAGTCCTGATAGACAGAAGCGGAAAATGGATCCTCAGGTTCTCGAAGATCGCGTAAGGGAGCAAGACAAAGTAATAAGAAAGATGGCGGCAAACATAGAGACTATGAAGTGCCAGATAAAGGGCATAGGGATGACGAAAGAAGATGTGGGCAAGAGTAGGGAGCACCCCCGCCACGCAGAAGATCGCGACAGACAAGTCACACCATCGCAAACTAGAAGTAAAAGCCTCAGGTTAGGTGATACACAATCAAAGACTTCCAGGACACGCTACTCCAGGCCTGAAAGAATGAGGACTAAAAGGGCTCGAAGGAGAGAAGACACTCAGGCTCGCGACCCCCGCAGAGTCTCCGCACTACAACGATTGGCTCCTAGAACACATGAGAGTGTTGAGGTTGAAATTCCAAAGCCACGCCTTGCCTATGAACCAACAAACAAAGCGTTAGCAAGGTTGCAAAGCTCACCGTTCATTCTGACAATAGAGAACGCACCATTACCCTTAGGCTTCCATCAGCCTAAATTCACAACTTATGAGGGGAAGTCAGACCCCTACATACACTTTCGCCACTTTCGCCAGGTTATGGCCATGTATCGACGAAACAAGCCCTTAATGTGTATCATGTTTCCGTCTAACCTTGGCGACATGGGTTTAACATGGTTTGAAAGGTTACCAGAAGGTAGTATAGCTTCATGGGCACAGCTAGCGGAGGCATTTGTAACCAGATTCAGAACAAACACCAAGACGCCAGTGGAGATTGACCAGCTTCTCTCCATCGACATGGGCGAGAAGGAAACGTTGAAGTCTTACAACAATAGGTATTGGGAGACCTTCAACCAAGTAACAGATTGTCCTACCAGCCTAGCCATTGTACAGTACAAACGAGGTTTTCCCGCTGGCAATAAGTTGAGGGATTCAATGACAATGATTCCGCCCCTTACTATGGAAGCCCTGATGGAGAGAGTGCACCAACACATCAGGGTAGAGGAAGATGGGGTGCGCACCAAGGCAGAGTCCAGCGCAACAGGGATACCAGAAAAAAAGCTTTTTGGCCAGAGTTAACACGGTTGACAAGTAGGATTAACCGTGCGAAAGTCTTTGCCCGACTGGGGGGCAATTGGGAAGGTTGGCAGGATTGACCAACTCTTTCTAAACAAGTCTTTGCCCGACTAAGGGGCAATAAAAAGTTTGGCCAGAATAACCAAACATTTAGCTCTTCTTCAACTGAGATAAGGATCTGCGCTGAAGAACGTTGGCCGGAATAACCAACATTAAGCTCTCTTTTAAGCCGAGGATAAGGATCCAGGCTACAGGATGTTTGACTGAAAAAACCAAACACTTCACTCAAGGTTGGCAGGAATAACCAACTTTGAGCTCTCTTCAGCCAAGATTAGGATCTGAGCTGAAGAGGTTGACTGGAAAAACCAACACTTCTCCTAAGCCGAGAATAAGCATCCAGGCTGCAGGACGTTTGGTTGGAAAAACCAAACACTTCACTCAAGGTTGGCAGGAATAACCAACTTTGAGCTCTCTTCAGCCAAGATCAGGATCTGAGCTGAAGAGGTTGGCTGAAAAAACCAACACTTACTTCTCCTAAGCCGAGATAAGGATCTAGGCTGCAGGAAGTTTGGCCGGAATAACCAAATACTTCGCTCTAGGTTGGCAGGAATAACCAACTTTAAGCTCTCTTCAGCCAAGATCAGGATCTAGGCTGAAGAGGTTGGCTGGAAAAACAACACTTGTCTCTCTTCAGCCAAGATCAGGATCTAGGCTGAAGAGTAGTTGGCTAGAAAAACCAACATGTACTCCTTCTAAGCCGAGATAAGGATCTAGGCTGTAGGAAGTTTGCAGGTATGACCAACGCAAGGTTAACAGATTGTAGGGCTCTTTAACCAAGATAGATTCTCGGTCATTGAAAAAGAGACACGGCAACCGAGCAAAGAGATCAAAAATTTTTATCAATTGGGCGATGATTACAAAAGGTGCATGACGGTTGTAACAAGAGAACGGGGATAATAGGGGCACGCCATGTATCCTGGAAATGACGTCATACCAGATTAGTGGAAGGACATGTTGAGCAACTGATAAGACTTGTTGGGACTGAACGAGTTGTGAGACCGAACAAACTTCTCTAGTTCGGCAGAGTTGAGCGTTTTTAGCTCGGCTAGAGGAAAGTAATCTCAATCATGCTGCGCAGATGGAATTAAGGGGCAATTGAGAGGGTAATTTATAAATAAATTGGGTCGAGCTAAGGAAGAGGCTTCTTTGGAAGTTGGGCCGCACATTGGACCGAGATAGGAGCTGTTGTAGCTCGGTCTAAAAACTAACGAGCTTAGGCTAGATGAAGTTCGAACCGAGCTATGGGTCGAGGTGTTTGGGCTTCACAAGTTGGACCTCGCCCTTGTTAGCTTGGTCAGAGATTGCTGTAGTTAACTTGGTCTAAACAGACAAAACCGAGGTAACATCAATGACAAGGGCCGAGCTATATGTAGCTCGGCAGGGTGGCATTCATTAGATCGGCTTCTAATCAAACGGTCCGAATGGCAGGGGACCGAGATAAGTCAGTTCGGTCAGGAATGTGTAAACTGAGGTAAAGGGTTCTGCCATCTCACTTGGCTTGCAGTCATTGAGACTCCTAGTAGGACTCTGCTAAGGGGAGTTAGAGTCCTACTGGGATTGTGTAAACCATCTCACTTGGTTGGTAATGAGTAGGAGTGTGACTCCTAGGAGGACTCTGCTGAGGAGAGTAAAGTCCTACTAGGATTGTGTAAACCATCTCACTTGGTTGGTAGTAGTAGGGTGTGTAATTCCTAGGAGGACTCTCATAGGGAGAGTTGGAAATTTTACTAGGAATGGGCCAAGCCAACTCTATAAAAGCTCATAACCAGACCTATGTACAAGTATCCCAATTCGTACTCTAGAATACACAGAGCTTATTATTTATTGTCTAGTTGCTGACTTAGGCATCGGAGGGGTTTCTGGCACACACCCGCCGGTTAGCTCACGTTTGTGTTTTCAGGTAGCAAAGCAACGTTGTTTAGAGGAGTGCAAACTTGATCAGCGATCAGCAGGATCATACGAGAAAAATTATTTCGTACTCGTACACTAGCATAATTGTCACTCCATATTATCATACATGTCAACAGGAATAATAAAAAGAAATGTTGCCAAGGTTATTCCTTAAAAATAATTTATAATTTTAATCGACAAACCATAATCGAACTTGGCCAAAACTAATACGCCACAAATGACAAAAACAAAATAAAATGTAGTGTAAACATAAGGATAGGCATTTGTGACGAGTTTGAATTTTAGCAAGTGTTGATGGGTTTGAATGATGAGGTATGCTAAGTGCTCCATCATTCATAGTCCGCATATATCATCTATTTTTTTTTTCTCTATTTTCCTCCTATCTCTCTATACAATTACGAAGTTTTGTTTTATATCGTTGAAATTGAAATGTGATCTAGTCTTTCAATTATGTCCACATTAGCAGAGATGCAGTGATAATTTTGATTTAGGGCTTGACGTCTGTCCAAAAGAGGACTACAAACTTAGGGGTATAATCATCGATGATGATAAGTATAAATTTGTTTCCAGAATTAATCGCCATAATATAAAGCTGATGTGGTCCTGCTGGTGCACTAGGAATGGATTTTTGAATATGGAGCCGTTAAATGTGCTACTGCGTTGCTTCAAGGAGAGACCAGTCAGACGGTTGATTTCTACAGCACTGACTTGGATGGCCCATGATGCATACACCGGCTCATACTTATAACTATGACTTTATTGAGTTATTTATTCGCTGTGGAGCTTGATTTGATCACAGGTGTTATGGTGTTGGACAATTTTTTTCGTACCTAGAAGGGAAGCTGCCAGTAAATACAGTCGAATGAAACTACGACAATATTTGTTATCTACTTCTCTCCATTCAAAACTTTTTGTTACCTTTTCCAAGGGGAGGAGGACATTTACAGTAGATATATTTTTATTTTCTTTTGGCCAGAACTTTGTTTTCTAGGTCATCAATATTTTTTGAGGAGTGGAATCCTAGAAAACCTTTCTTTGATTTGCTTTTAGGGCTGAGCATGGTCATAGAGGTTTCCCCCATCTCTCTCTCTCTCTCTCTAATCATTTGACTGCATTTTTTGCTCAAATTGTTTGCCAAAGAATTAATGTTTTACCCTTGTAATAGTTCAAAAAATTGTGTGATGACATTGATGAGAAATTTTGAGAAGCTTGCTGATCTTGAACATTAACATTCCTGCAGAAAAAAGCAGATGATTCTATCAGGGTGCTTGTATTGAACACCAAAGAAGCTGAGCTAGAAATTTGTCACTATGTAAAGGAAGGAAATGTTGTAGAACTGGCTGTTCTTCTGATGACTGCTAGGGAAGAGGTGGCTCTACCCATGTCTCAGATCATAGATGGTTCAATTTCAAATGGATGCATATCTATCCACCAATATATCTTAAGTAAGTTGGAAGCACTAATTTGTGATGAGTACAAACCCACATCCTACAATGAACAAAAGAAGTTGCTTCTGGCGGGCAAGGAGAAGAAGGCCACATTTATTACATCCGTAGTAGTGCTGCTTGAATTTTTTGAGATAGAGGGTGACACTATCGAAGCATATATTCGGCAAGAATGAGCTTATGTGTGTACTCCTTGTGGTGGTTGTGTCTCTAGCATCAAAGAAGAGTTAATGATACTTAATATGGTTATTAGGTGTGAATTATAGCCATAGTCCTTTGAATATGACACTTGTTTCGTTTTAATCCTTATATTAATAATTGTACCAGTTAAATCCCTCAAGATTCAATTCCAAATCAATTTAGTCCTTGAAGGAAATATATAAATAAATTATAAACTCAGAAATTCTATTAATTATTATAAGAACCTATTTTCCTATTAGTATAATTATAAAATCCCTAGAAAATTGTTTGTATTTAGAATCGATATCAAAGTCTGTTTTCTTAACCTTGCCAATATAAATATATGAGCATTAGATATATTAAAGAAGTCGAATAAGATAATTTAAATAATAATACTTCACTATAAATAGTAATTAAATAAAATAATACTATAATCAGATTATTAAAACACGAAATTCAGCATCTACTATTAGGTAAATGTAAGCAATTAGTTGTTGTAGAAATAAGTAAGAAAACAGCCCAAATAATTATTTTTATCCTTATAAGGGGAACTCTCTAAAGGAAGTTTTGAATTAATATCACCCCAAAAAAAAAAAGTGTGATAAAATAAAAGGTTTTTTTTTTTTTTTTTTTTTTTTTTTTAAATGTAACAAAACTGAAGAGGTAAGAACATAATGACTAAAATATTATAGTCAATATTGTAAAGCAAAAAAGACCAAAGTCGAACAAAATAAAAAGGGTAAATTATGACGGTAGTCCCTGTACTTAACTCTGTGTCATTTTAGTTTTAATATTTTCAATTGGTTTGATTTTGAACATAAATTTACGATTTTGTCTCAATTCGGTCTAATTAATTAAATTCTTAGCATTTTTATGAAAAATATGCACATAAAGTGTCATGTGTCATATTTTTTAGGGTAAAATTATAAATTTACTTAACTCAGTTAGTTAACCTCAACCAATTTAATGATAATTTTTCTTAAAAAACACTAACGATATTATTAATTGGACCAAAATTAAAACAAAATCTAAAATTAAGAGTTAAACTTGAGCCAATTGAAAGTGTAGAAACAAAAATGACACAAGGGATAAATATAGGGACCATTATTGCAATTTACCCAAATAATTATCAGGACCAAATTGAAATTTGAGGAAACTAAGGGGGTGTTTGATTCAAGGGATTAGGGGGAGATTATTCACTGTGCGGACATGGAGTCCAGCCAAACTTCTTATCCCTCATATGGGGACTATCCTAGGGGGTGGAACAATTTTCAGGGTACTATCACTGTTGGGATTAGGTGATGAAATGATCATTTTGACCATTTACTATTTAATTATGTATTATATTAGTAAAATTCAATAAAATTTAAATGTCTCAATTTAAAAATAAAATATTTATTTAACTTTTTATTGATGTTTTATTTATTTAATTTTTTAAAATATTTTTTATAGATATTTTATTGATGTTTTATTTAAAATTTTATTTATATTTAATTTTATTTTATTACTTAAATTTTAATAGATGTTTTATTAAATTTCATTATTAAATTATTATTATTTTAAAATAAATTTATTTAAAATTTTAATTGAAAAATAACATATGTTTTTTTGATATTTTTATTTATTATGTATTTAATTTTTTTAAGATAAATTTATTTAATTGTGAAAAAATATTATAAAATAAAATTTTATTTAATCTAACTAAAAAATAATTAAAATATTAAATATATTTTTAATATTGATATTATTTAGTAAATAATTAAAAAATGATAAAATAGTCTTTTGTTCATTTATCCTATTCAATTCGTCTAATCAAACATGCAATTCACAAAAAATAATTCAACTTAAATATTTAATTCCACAAGAAAATAAACACCAAAACATCCAATCTAACCAAATAATCTGAGAATTCACAATTCAAAATTCCAACCCAATAGATTCTAATCCAGTTCGTTCAATAAAATGTCTCATATTGTATTGATAAAAGAAAAATGATTGTAACCTCTAATTAGAGGTACACTAGTGATATGGCAGTGGGTCCCACCCATTGCCAATATCAGTGCTGTGTCTTGAATTTTTTTTTTTTTTTTTTTTTTTTTTTTTTGCCTTTTCCACCTCATTAGAAGAATAATTTTTTTTTTTTTTTTTTTTTTTTTTTCACCACCTCATTAGAGGTCTGTTTAGAGCCTGTAATTATTACAGGTCTCTAGCATTGTTGTTGATAAAATTCCCAAAGCTTAGCCCCAAACCCTAACCTCAGCCCTAGAACCAAACCCTAACGAGGACCGATTCTTCAAATTCAAACCCATAAATTTTCCGGCAAAACATCCCCTGTGTCCGGCGCCGGCACGGCGGTCATGACGTCATCCGGCAGTGGTTCCAGTGAGTTCCCATTCATTGATATGAGAAATTTGTGTTTTTTATTTGTATATGTATGGATACATGTATTCAATATATGAAGTAGCAATTGGTCTTGAAAAGTTTATTGATGTTATCTGGGAAATCAGTGTTTATGGGGTCATGAATGATGAGAAGTAGATTGGTACTTGCTTAGTAGAAACAACCCATGTGTCAGAAATGGTTTTTTGCTATGAATTTACTTCTGATTTCTCATTTTGAAGGATTTTTTAGGTAGATATGAATTTAGAGTATGTTTGGATGATGGGAATTCTTGAGGGAATAGGAATGTGATTCCGGGTCCGTTGATTCCATAGTTTGGGAATGGATTGGGGAGGAAAATAATTACTGATTACTATTTCAGTGCTCGGAGTATCTCCAATCTTAACTTATTTTCTTCATCAAAAGTTCATCTAATCGATGGAGAAACATTTTTTTCATCAAATTGAAAATTCCTCATATTTGAATTTGATGAACATTTAAAAAGGTGAAGCATTGGAGATGATTTTTTTTTTTTTTCCCCTCATCAAATTTGTTGAAAAGAGAAATTTGGGATAAGAGGGGAATTCTTAAGAGGATTTGATAAAAATTTGATGAAAGGGTTGGGGTAGTTCAAAGCAAATCAGCTTTAATTTCAAATTTGGAATCAAATTAGATGAATATTTGTCAATTTTGGTAGCCATCTTTCGTGGTGAAAGGCACCCACTTTGTAGAAATTTGTAGTCTCTCAGTCTTAGTGCATTTAGTAGCTTAGCTTCGTAATTTTGCTCTTGAGCAATTGCACAATTTTCAAAAAAACTTCAAAGGACTTTTTTATGGAAGAGGCAGCTGCCTGCTTCGAAGTATCAGCTATTATATCGAGTCTTACACTCCATTTGTTTGGGAAGAATTTCCTGCATTTTTTGATGTTTGGTACAATGGAAAAAGTTTTCCATGGTCAATGAAAAAGAACTCAATTAGGAGGAAAATGTTTTCTACTTCTGAGAGGTGGAAAACCTTTTTTGTCACCACCACCACCACCACCACAACCACCTACATCATCACTACTACTATTATCACTAGCACATTAGTTTCAAGGTTGCAACCAAACATAAGAAAAAAATTCTATTAAACCAAAAAAAAAAAAAAAAAAAAAATTGGAAACGTTTTCATCGAAATGAACGGAGCATTAGAGATAAGTGGTTTCTACCTGAGAGTTCCTTATGTAAAGGGTGTTTGGAAAGGCCTTATGGACAATTTGGAAGAATTTCAAAAGAGTTGTGTACTTGCAATTTGGTGTTGGATATCATTTGACTTTCATGTGTATTTTAGTATCAGCAAATTATCATGAAGTCTTACTCTGTAGATCTATGAAATATTTAAGTGATCACTGTGCTTTTGTGACCAACTATTGATGGCACGTTTTATGAATGGGACAGTCATGATCTTTGATATTTTGGATATGCTTTACTTTATGAACCTGCATAAATTCCAAAAGGATGCATTAGCTTGGAAAAAACAATCAAAGTGGTCATTCTCAGTTACATCTTGTCGAATGGTTTCATCTTGTTCTGCAGAGCCCTTACTCTGGTTCCTCTAACAGTGGCCTTTTCAACTTGGATAGTTGTCCAGAGATTATAATTGTTGGGATAAATTACACTAGCATCCCCTAAAGTTTGGGTCAAATACAGCAATCCCTACCATCCTCCCTTATAATTTAATTCGCATCACACACACTTACTCCATTGCCGTTAGTTAACCATTAATAAGATGGATGAAATATGATGATTTCAGCCAATTTTACTAAGATGTCTATTTTGCCCTTAGTCTTATAAAGTTAACAGCATCAATGTGAAGGGGAGGTCAGTGTAAATATGTCAAAACCTGTGGAATTTTTTGTATTTAACCCAAACCTCAAGGGAGGTCAATGTAATTTATCCTAATTGAAATGTCAAAACTTCACCAGAAGAACATTGAATTATATGCTGGTCTTTTACCTGAAGTGTTTTAATCCACGGTACAGTTTATTTCATTTCACATTGTTTTTGTTGATCAATAATAACTGAATATATTTAATTATCTAAGTGGTCCAAGAAGCATGAAATTTGCTCTCTCCATATCTATCTTGAAGATGTATAGGGCTATGTTCAACCCAAGGAGTGAATTGATAAAAAGTAATTGTTCTTATAATAGTGATATACAAACTGAAAATTCATATAAAATTTGTGTATGTAATGATGTGGTTTGTTGTGGACCTTTCAAAAGACCCATTGAGATGGCTTTCATTTACAAATATGTTCTTGTAGCAAATTCTATATAAAGGAGAGGGTGGGAGTTCAACTCCCTCCAAGTGCTAATCTAATAACTAACCATTAACTTTTGCCGATCAAAAAAAAAAATCTATATAAATATTATGGTGGTTTAGCATTTTCCCTTATTCTTATCAGGAGCAGTGGACTCTGGGGTGGTATTAAATGGGGATAAACTCGTATTAAGAGGACTGAAGTTCCACGGGTTTCACGGGGTGAAGCCTGAAGAAAGGAAGCTAGGTCAGAAGTTTTTGGTAGATGTAGACGCCTGGACGGATCTCCAAGAAGCTGGCAAATCTGATCTCTTGTCAGATACCATCAGTTACACGGAAATATACCGGTGAGTGTTACCAACAAATCAATCAAGTCATAGACAACAAAGTTTCCAAAATTCTACATTGGTTTCTCAAAGCATGTCAGATCACCTTAAATTTTTGTTCATTTATGTGATGTGTGTATATGTATATAGTAGTATTAATTCCACCTGATGTGCAACTTCTTGTTTTTACACAGCTCAATAACAGTTAAAAATAAAAGAAGAAATTTAAGAGAGAAGGAAGAAGATGATGGAATAGAGAATAAGAGAAAAAGAAATAAGGAGGCACAAAACCCAATCAATTGGTTTGTCCTCTCTAATTAGGTATATTTATACTAATAAGTAACAAGTAGACAATTACACAACTACCCTTCATCTAATCTTAACACTCCCCCTCAAGTAGGTGCATAGATATCTCTCATGCTCAACTTGCACACATTGGGATGAAAAACCTTACTACCTAACCCTTTAGTAAATACATCAGCTAACTGCTCTGCTGATTTTACAAAAGGCATACAATTCACTCCACTGCTGATTTTCTCCTTGATAAAATGTTTGTCAATCTCAACGTGGTTACTTCTATCATGTTGAACTGGATTATAGGTTATGTTAATAGCAGCCTTATTATCACAATACAATCTCATTGGCCCACTACTAAACAATCCCAAGTTAGTTAATAAAACTTGAAGCCACATAAGTTCACAAATGCCATTTGCCATGGCCCGATATTCTGCTTCTGCACTCGATCTGGCTACAACTTCTTGCTTCTTACTTCGTCAAGTCACAAGATTCCCTCCTATAAAGGTACAATAACTTGAAGTAGACCTCCTGTCATCAACTGCACCAACCCAATCTACATCAGTGAAGGCTTCTAGCCGCAAGTAACCATGATTGGAGAACAATATCCCTTTTCCTAGCGCTGATTTTAAATACCTCAAGATCCGATTAACTGCATCCAAATGACCTACTCAAGGATCATCCATGAATTGGCTTATTACAGCCACAACATATGCAATATCTGGTCTAGTATGAGAAAGGTATATTAATCTCTCCACAAGTCTCTGATATCTTCCCTTGTCAACACAATCTCCATGGGGGAATCTGGTCTGTGATTAGCTTCAATGGGGGAATCTGCCGGTCTACACCCCAACATCCCTATTTCCTCAAGTAGATCTAAGATGTACTTTCTTTGAGAGATAAATATTCCCTTGTCTGATCTAGCAATTGCAATCCCAAGAAAGTACCGTAAAGGCCCAGGTCTTTAATTTCAAATTCCTTGGAAAGTCGAGCTTTGATTTGGGACATTTCCTCTGCATCATTACCAGTCACAACTATGTCATCCACATAGACAATAAGTATAGTAATCTTATCAGCACACTGTGATCTGTATGACTCTGCTTATATCTAAATCTAATCATCGCCTTCAGAAACTTGTCAAACCAGGCTCTAGGAGACTGTTTCAAAACATACAATACCTTCTTTAACCAACAGACCTTTCCATTAGTTGTTGGAGAGGAAAAACCAAGAGGAACATCTATATATACTTATTCTTCAAGATCACCACAGAGAAAAGCATTCTTGACATCCAATTATTGCAATGGCCACCCCAGATTTGGTGCACAAGAAAGTAGGATACGAATAAAATTCATCTTAGCCACTGGGGCAAAGGTCTCCTGATAGTCAATGCCATAAGTCTAAGTGAACCCTTTAGCAACTAGTCTCGTCTTATATCGCTCAATGGTTCCATCTACTTTCTGCTTAATGGTGAACACCCATTTGCAGCCCACGGGCCTTTTTCCCAATGGTAGAGAAATTAACTCCCAAGTGTCATTCTTTCTTAGAGCTCTCAATCTCCTCTGCCATAGCTTCTTTCCACTTGAGATCATTGAGTGCTTCTTTCCAACCCTGCGGAATAGATACAAAAGACACAGATGAAACAAATGTGCGATATGATGGAAATAAGAAGTTATATGACACAAAATTAGATTTTTGAATATTGAGTACAAGTTCTAACTCCTTTCCTAATAGCAATAGGAAGATCTAGATCATCAACGGAAGTGGGAGTCGTGGCCAAGGTCTCATTACTTGAAGGGTCCACGGAGGAATTAGTAACTGGATCCAAGGATGGCGATGATAGAGACATTCATATGGTTTTTATCGATCTTGAAAAAACATATAATAAGTACTCGGGATATGATATGGGGTGTTAGAGAAGAAAGAGGTGACCAAAGGTTACATTGATGTGATTAGGGATATGTATGAAGATGTGGTGACCACTATTATATCCCCTATTGGAGAGACAAGTGAATTTTCAATTACTGTAGGGTTACACCAAGGATCAACCGTAAGTCTTTTTCTTTTCGTTTTAGTTATGAATGAGTTGATGCACAATATTCAGAATGATGTGCCATGGTGTATGCTTTTTGTAGATGATATCATGTTAATAGATCAGACTAGAGAAGGAGTTAACACTAAGTTGGAGATTTGGAGATTTGAGAAAAGTACTTGAATCTTAATGATTTAGGATAAGCAAAACTAAGACAGAATATATGGAGTGTAATTTTAGTAACAGTCGCAATGGAAGCAAAGGAGAAGTGAAGATTGAGAATCAAGAACTACTTAAAAGTGAACATTTTCGTTATTTAGGATCGATTATCACAACGACTGGGGAGATTGGAGCGGATGTAGTACACAGAATTAAGGTGGGGTGGCTTAAGTGGAGGAGTACGTCTGGAATACTGTGTGATAAACGAGATTAAACTAAAAAGGAAGTTCTATAGAACAGTTATTAGACCAGCGATGTTGTATGGAACGGAATGTTAGGCAATTAAGAAACAATATGTAGATAAGAGGAGTGTTGTTGAGATGAGGATGCTAAGGTGGATGTGTGGCAAGACTAGAAAAGACAAAGTTAGAGATGAGCATTTTCGAGAATGGGTAGGAGTAGTACCAATAGAAAATAAGTTGAGAGAGAATAGATTGAGATGGTTTGGTCATATACAACAGAGACAGTAGTGAAGTTATGCGATATAGTGACAGTAGATAGCAGTGTTAGGAGAAGGTGTAGACCTAGATTGGCGTGGATTAGTAGAGTAAATAGAGATATGAATCTCCTTAATTTGACTAACGAAATGGCCTTAGATAGAGTTGAGTGGAGAAAAATGATTCATGCAACCGACCCCATTTGATGAGACTCAAGGCTTGGCTTGGTTTGGTTTGGTTATCCAGGGATGGCGATGAGCATGGCGGCACATGAGATGACTATTCTCTTTGTCGCCAAGAGTAAGTCTTGAGATCTGATCTATCCAATCGACTAGACTCTCCTTGAACACACTTAGTTTACATCTCCTCACAAGATTGTTCCGCCTCCCCCTCACCACAAATGGTACAAAAAAAATAGGGATCAACTGGATCAGAAGAAATAATCTCTTCTGTAGAAACCTCCCCTGAAGAGATTGACCTAAAAAAAAGGATTCAAACTCACAAAAGGTAACATCCATAGTAACATAGAATTTACGAGAGTAAGGATCATCACACTTATAGCCTTTCTGGGTAGAGGAATAACAAAGGAAAACATAGCACACAACTTTAGGATCTAGTTTGCTCTAAGTGATGCGAGAGGAATGAACAAAAGAAACACAACCAAACACTTTAGGGGGAAGAGAGATGGGAGACACAGAAGTGCTAGGGAGAAGTTGGAGAGGGCGCTGAAACTGAAGGACACTAGAAGGCATGCAGTTAATAAGATATGTGGTGGTGAGAACCGCATCACCCCAGAATGGCTTGGGAACTTGCATTGTGAACACAAGAGTACGTGCAACCTCAAGAAGTTGATGGTTTTTCCGTTCGGCAACCCCATTTTATTCAAGGGTACCAACACAACTAGTTTGATAAAGTATACCATGTTCTTCAAGATACGCACAAAAGTCGACATCAATATATTCAGTGCTATTGTCACTTCGAAGGATTTTAATGGGAGTGGCAAACTGAGTATGGACCATCATATGGAATATTTTAAAACAAGAGAAAACTTCACTCTTGGTACGAAGCATGTAAATCGAAGTGACACGAGAATTATAGTTAGTAAAAGTGACTAACCAACGATAGCCAGACATAGATGTAACATGAAAGGGACGTCATACATCAGAATGAATAAACATAAAAGGAAGCAAACTTCTTTTATTAATTGGAGGATAACAAGAACTTTTATGCTTTGCAACACTAAACTAGGGAGAAATTTGTTTAAAACAAAAATAGGGGAATGCCCTAAACGCCGATGCCATTGATAAAAGAGAAAGTCCAAGAGTGACTGTAATCTGAAAAGCTTGTCGAGCAGAGAATTCAGCATCCAAAAAATACAAGCCCTTATGTGCTTTATCACTGCCAATCGTTCTCCTCGTATCCAATTCCTGAAAGACACAATGAGATGGATAAAAGGTTATGGAACATTTTAAACAAGTGGTAAGACGATTAACAGAGAGCAAGTTAATAGAGAAATTTGGGACATGTAAAACAGATGATAAAGAAATAGGAGAACATGAATAGAGCATGTCCCAGAGACAGAGGATAAAGACCCATCAGCCACTTGCTCTAGCTTTAAATGGGCCCCCTTAGTGACGGTGGGATTGGTCCTCCAGATTAGTCGAGGCGCGCAAGCTGCCAGACACCTTGAGTTATAAAAAAAAACACCCATCAGCCACTCTCACTTTATCCTTTGCCTGAACAAGGGGAGTAAGAGTGGAAAAGGTTAGACAAACCTGTCATATAATTAGTAGCACCAGAGTCAATAATCCAAGGAGATGATGAGACAACACGCAGGGCACACGAAGGAATACTGTGGAAGCAAAGTTGGAGGAAGGAGGATCAGAAACAGTGGCAGGAGATGAATCAAGCTAGGCCATCAGCTGTTGGAGAGTGTGTAACTCGTCTTGGGAAAGTGCTGCAGGATCACTTGAAGTATTGGGAGATGATTTTGAGAGATGTGCATGAGAGCGAATAGTACCACCACGGTTACCACGACCACCACCTCATCCTTGAGTAGGATGACCATGCAACTTCCAACAATGGTACTGATCATGACGTTCTTTCCCACAATAATCACAAATGACCTAATCATGATCGTTAGAGGAGCCTTTTCTTCCGGACTTGGACTGACCAAATTTCCCATCTATAGGAGTAGAGGAAACGGCTAAAGTGGAGCGATCTTAAAGGGGCTGATGAACCATAGCACTCGGCTTGCTTTCTTCCTGCAGAACATAAGCATAAGCATAAGCCTCACGCATGGTAGGAAACAGATCACAGCCAAGGACTTGAACACAAATTGGATCATACTCCATGTTAAGACCAGCAAGGAAGTCATACACACTCTTTGGACACCATCTGCTGAAACATAGTATCATCTTGGGAACACCGCCTGGAAATTGTGATAATAGTCGAGTTCCTGCCACAAACTACTCAACTCTGAATAATACTCAGCGAAAGATCTATCTTTCTAATCAAAGTCACGAATCTTTTTCCGCAATTCATAGGCCTGAGCATCATTACCTCGTCGAGAATACATCTGATTTGCAGTTGTCCAAATCTCATTAGCAGTATTCATCAAAACAAAGGATTGACTAATACTGGAATGGATAGAATTGAGAAACCAGGTCATAACAAGGGCATTCTACTTATTTCATTTGTCACGCTCTATTCCATCCTCCATGGGAGCCTTAGTAACACCTTTGATGTATCCCAATAGGGCACAAGCAGTAATGGCCAACTGAAAAGAACGAGACCACACCAAATAATTGGTGCCATCCAACTTAATAGAGGTAAGTGAGAAGAGTTGTCACCAAGTGTCACACTAAGACCCAAACTTTTAGTCTCACTGTTTGCAGGATTCTTGCCTTCGGCAGCCATGAGTTAAGGCCACACAACAAGATTAAAAATTAGGATGAACATAGAACAAATTTCTGTCTGGCAGTGTAAATCTTCCTCCAAAAACAAACTGGAAGCAGCAGAAGCAGTGAGAAAAACAGCCCAAAAACAGCAGGAAAGCACTCCTGATAGAACCAGAAGAGCCAACAACCACCAAAACCAACCCAGAAGTCAAAATCAAAGCCAAGGGAGGCTACAAACAGGCTGGTCGGCTCCTAGAGAAGGGAGCCCAAGCCATGGTTCAAGCAAAAACTAGCTTAAAGGTCGATTTTGAAAAAACAATCCATGAATCACAAAAATAAAGAAAAAAATCGAAAAAATAGGTAAGGAATATCACAAAAAAATTGAAAGTTTTTCTGGGTACTCCCCAGCCCTAGTTGAGCATGGGGAAATTTTTTTTTTTTTTACATGATTGAACAGCAAAGAAAAAAACGAAAAAGGACACAAAGGTGCTGTGTGCTCTGATACCAAGTAAAAACAAAGAAGAAATTTAAGAGACAAGGAAGAAGATGATGGAATAGAGAATAAGAGAAAAAGAAATAAGGAGGCACAAAACCTAATCAATTGGTTTGTCCTCTCTAACTAGGTATATTTATACTAATAAGTAACAAGTAGACAATTACACAACTACCCTTCATCTAATCTTAACAATAACATTTTGTGAAACCATATTATTTGTCAAGCTCAATTTCTTGTTGAACAGAGATTGAGATGTCCAATTCATATTTTACTCAAAAAAATTATTGTATTATGCTAGATGTGACCAACATCAAATGCCCATGATCTTTGATGAAATTGAAGTTTATAAAAGTGCCGAGCATGGAGGACAAGTATTCTAATGGTGGATTTGGCAAAATGTGCTGCAAAAAAATTTATTGAAGGGTGTTGAATAAAGAAGTCTGCACCAGTTGTAATTTGATTTTCTCCCATATGCATGCATAGCACCCATGTTATCTTAAATGGACTCTTCTAAGTGCATGAGGCACCTGTACCGGATATAGGACACTTGGATAAAAGTATGGGATACTTGTTTGGAACGTGTAATTGGACATGTACCCAACAAGCATGGTTGATAATTCAAGGAATTGTACATAAAATTCCCATATTATGTTATGTTTTTTACATGATTGCTTCAAGTGAATCAAGTGCCCATGGTGGTCTGGATTGCACAAAATATCATTTTACCCTAGGAAACAAGAGCAAATTATTAAGAAATATGAATATTTTGCCATGGCAAGTGTTCTTGGCCTTGTGAATTCGGTTAATCCAACAGTTAGAGACATAGCCATAGCCGACACACACATGGTCCATGTACGTTGTGTTGTGTATATATATTTATGGTAGCATTATGGTGCAAAATTCCTAATGGTTTCCCATAAGTATATTTTTAATTCATCACATTCTTGCCTTGTTTGGCTTCAACAATACTTTTAACTCGTCTAATTTGTTTAAGTTGCATAATAATAATTTTTGCCAACCCATGCTGGATGGAAGAGTTCCTTATCACATCGGCTTATGAATGTATACACTATGTTTAGCCCAATATTTGTGCACAACACAGTGTGTTACATAGCTTCACAAATTGACAAGTGTTACAATAGCATAGACTCTGAAAGAAGTATTATCCATTTATTCAATGTTACTTTAAGAGGTGTAGCAACTTACATGGCAAAGGTTAAAAATGGAAAGGGACCTCCGCACAAAGTTTGTACTTCTAAACATCGGCATTTGGTTGTATGTGCAGCACAATTCATGCATTTCTGTTTTATGAACCATAAATTGTTGCCTGATTTCCATTTAAATTGTTCTCTCGACTTTTTGTCAATATGAGGTGACTGTATATGTCTGCATATTCATGGATAATTTCATCAATTCTAAAATCCCTTCTCTGATTGTAAAACTATTATGAAAGATAATTCATATTCCTCTGAATCACTTGAAAACAACAATCAACTATTCAGTTTTTAAGGTTTGCCTTGGATTCTAGGACTGTGAAATACTTATTAACCCTGCTTGTGAGTTCATTATGTAGTTTTTTTAAATACCAAAATTAGAAAAGGCAAAAAAAACAAAAACCCTTCCAAAATTTTGGCTCTTTTTTTCATGCACTCTCCTTATTTGATCATTGGCAGCATAGTAAGAGAAGTTGTGGAGGGACCGCCTCAGAATCTTTTAGAGTCATTGGCTCAGCTCATAGCATCTACAACCCTGACCAAATACCCCCAGATATCTGCTGTTCGCATCAAGGTTGGTAAGCCTCATGTTGCTGTTCATGGTACTCTCGATTACTTGGGCGTTGAGATTCTCAGATACCAAAAACAGTGATGTACAACACCGAGCTTTCTATACAGTAGCACTTGCCGAGAATGGAACTTGTTTTGATGAATTGAGAGTAAATGATAGTACTTCTTAGTGGTGTTTTCATGTTTTATGCACACATTTGAAGGATTTTGTGGGTACTAGCTTCTTGGTCTCTACCAACTTGTTTCATCAATACAGTGCTATATCAATGTTAAAGTTTGCAAAGATGCCGGCATAAGAAAAGTTTGACATAATTACATCAGGTTCTCGTTTAGTAAAACTAAAGCGATCATAATTAATGTAAATGGTGTAAAGACACAGTGATAAATAGGGTAAAACATACATTTCAGTATAAAAGATGATTAATATTTGGGATCATGAAAAAAATATCATGAAATGCATCGTGAAGATTTTTTATCCTTTGATTGGTGTGGTGTTTTATTATATGTGTAATCCAAAGGTGAATTTTTCATGATCATATTCATGATATTTTTTCATGATCTCTAGCATTCCTCATTTAAGATATGACAACATTATTTTTTTCATCTATACAACTAATAAATTACTGATGAAAATAGAGTTTAGATATTATGTGAATCAAAATCTTAAGAAAGTCTACTGTAAGCTATACTATTGTATAAAGCAATGGTTCAAGTTAGTGTCTTGAAGTCTTTGCTCTTATGTATGCTAATCCTTCGTCATTTTCTACAAATCTATTCATAATTATGGTTATCAGAATTTTGATCTAGATCGTTGGATCTTACGATTCTATGATCTTTGTTGGGCCAAAGGATCCGGATCGCACTAAGATCTCAAAATGAGTATGATTCCAGTCGTGGAATAGTGTAGAATCAAACTACATCGCGATTCTACTACGACCTCGATCTTACAAAAAAAAAAAAGTATATTGTTTATTTCTTATATATGTATGTCTGGGTTGTTAAAATCATACGGTTCACAATTTAATTAATACTATTCAGTACAAGTTTCAAAAAAAATGATTCGCATCGTGTTGTTAAATCAGAAAGTAAGTGAATCGTACGATTCAATACAATTCATTACAATTCACACGATTTACTGTGATTCAATTCTATTTTTATTTTTGCTTACATGTATAAATTGATGTCATTTTTGCCAAACTATGAAGATATATAGAAAAGATTAATTTGTTATATTGATAGACATAATTTTATATGTTTATATGTATATATCATTATTAGCAATTTACATTATTTTAAACATTAGATATATTTTTATATGTATATAAATATATAGAATCATATATCATATTAAATAAAATGAATCTTATGATTCACAAGCAAAATGATTCATGATTCGATTCGCGATTGACGACAATGATGTATGTATGTATATGTATATATCTATATAAAAAAATTAACTATAAATTCTTTCTCTAAACATCTCCGCTATTTTATGTCAATATAAAAGATGCATTATATCAAAATTTTCATTTTTATCTAATGATTTTAAAATTATTTAACATAAATTATCGCTATTGATAATTTTTCATATTATTTTACATTGACAGTAGAATCCTGCAATCCTTAATTCAATTTTACAATTCGATTTAGAAGTCTCTCTCACGATCCCAATTTAGGGTAACGTTGCTCATAATCCTATAATACTAACTACTTGGATTTGATTTTGAATTTCAAATTTTGATAATATTTCTGTTTTTTTTTTTTCCTTCCTTCTATACCCCATTGATTATTCTTAGCACATCCATCGAGTGTGCACCCTGTCCAGATATGTTAAACTCGTGCAGTTGAATATATTTTCTTCAAAGTTTAAGTGATGTTAATGCAATTTATTCAATAGTTTTGACCATTTGGAAGGTGTTGAGGCAGAGCATTAATTTTTAATTGCCATGCAACTATAGTTTCAAAAGGGGTTTTGCTTCTCTCAATACTAGCCTATCACTCGTGCTATGTCAGAGATTATTATAGATATTTATATTTGTTTTAGATTTTTTTTAATATATAAATTATTTTTTAAAGATTTTTTATAAAAATAATTTAACAATCTTATCACTAACCATAGTATATGAGAGAAGTTAAAAATGACACTGCAAGTAACTATGCACGGGTTGTATCTATAATTATGGGCAAATTACACAAATAGTCCCTATAGTTTGGAGCTTGTGTCACTTTGGTCCTTGACTTTTCAATTGTGACACATTTGACCCTGAAGTTTGAATCTTGTTCCAAATAAGGACAATTGAATATGTAATTAGATTTTTCAAGGGTAAAATTGTCAATTTGATAAAATATAAACTAATTTGACAAAAATAAATGTCGAACAAATATTTTTGAATTTAAAAAAATTATTTCTACCTATTAAAAATAAAATTATGTAAAATTGATAAATCTTTTAGACATTTATTTATTTTTTTTACTAAATTAATTTTTATTATGTGTTTGGATGATAATCATGTAAAATTAATTTTTAAAAATTAATCATGTAATTTTTATTAATTTTACATAATTTTATCATTGGGGGATAAAAATAATTTTAAAAAAATTAAAAATATTTTTTTAACATTTATTTTTGTCAAATTAGTTTATATTTTATCAAATTGACGATTTTACCCTTGAAAAATCTAATGATATTTTCAATTGTCCTTATTTGAAACAACATTCAAAATTCAGGGTCAAATGTGTCACAATTGAAAAGTCAGGGACTAAAGTGACACAAGTCCCAAACTATAGGGACTATTAGTGTAATTAACCCATAATTATTTGTATGAGGGGATTTTAAATGCTGATCAGAAAATTTTGACCAAATCAATAAATGCAAGCATGTGGAAAGATACATGGATTGGAAAAAGTTAATAAATGCTGATTAGGAATTTTGACCAAATTAATAAATGCTGAGTTTTTTTTTAAATAAAAAATTTAAAAAAATTCAGATTGTGATATTGGAGCTCCCACAAGGCTTAGGAGTTAGAAACCCCTTTTTCATTAATATATACTAGCTTATCACCCGTGTTATGCACGAGATAATTATAGATATTTATATTTGTTTTAGATTTTTTTTAATATATAAATTATGTTGTTTAAGATTTTTTTATAAAATAATTTAGCAATTCTTATCACTAACCATAGTGTATAAGAGAAGTTAAAATGGTATTGCAGTAACTATACACGGATTGTATCTATAATTATTTGTATGAGGGGATTTTAAATGCTGATGAGAGGATTTTGACCAAATTAATAAATGCAGGCATGTGGAAAGACATGTGGATTGAAAAATTAAATAAATACTGATAAGGGATTTTGACCAATCAATAAATACTGAGTTTTTTTTTTAAATAAAAAATTTAGAAAATTCAGATTGGGATATTGAAACTCCCACAGGCTTTGGGGTTAAAATCCTCCTTTTGCTTAATATATAGGCTAGCCTATCACCCGTGCTATGCACGGAATAATTATAAATATTTATATTTGTTTGATTTTTTTTAATATATAATTATATTTTTAAAGATTTTTTATAAAATAATTTAGCAATCTTATCACTACCATAGTGTATGGGAGAAGTTGAAAAGGGTACTGCCGTAACTATGCACGGGTTGTATCTATAATTATCCGTATGAGGGGATTTTAAATGCTGATTAGAGAATTTTGACCAAATCAATAAATACAGGCATGTGGGAAAAACACGTGATTGAAAAAATGTAATAAATGTTTATCAGGGATTACATGTGAACTGTGATTTTTAAAAGTTTTTTTTTTAAATGTCTTCTTTTCTTTTTTTTTTTTATATTATATTAAAATTTAAATATTTTGATAATAATCATGATGTGTTGAACTTTTCAATGAATTGAATGTCTTGTTTTTTTTTATATTATTTAAGTTTAATGATAATAATCATATGTGTTAAACTTTTCAATTAATTGAATGTCTTGTTTTTTTTATATTATATTAAAGTTTAATATTTTGATAATAATCATATTTGTTGTACTTTTCAAAGAATTTTTTTATGCTTATTCTTAATGCATTAAAGTGTTATTATGAGGATAATAATCATAAGTGTTAAAACTTTTTAAGGAATTCATATGTTTTGGACTTTTTCAAGGAATTTTTTTATACTTATTCTTAATGCATTAAAGTGTTATTATAAGGGTAAGGCTTGGGGGTTGTGAGAAATTAATAAATAGATATTTATATTTGTTTTAAATTTTTTTTAATATACAAATTTTTGTTTTGAAAAAGTTACTGCAGTAATTATGAGAGAAGAAAAAGTCTTGTGGGTTGAGACAAGTTAATAAATGCTGAGGTTAATTTTTTTTTTTTTTAAAACAAAAATTAGAAAATTAGAATTGACATATTAGAACTCCCACAGGTCTTGGAGGTTAAAAACCCCCTTTTGCTTAATATATAGTAGTAGCATATCACCCGTGCTATGCACGGATTGTGTTTACAATTATCTATATATGTGAATTGCGATTTTTTAAAGATTTTTTTTTTTAAATGCATTCTTTTTTTCCTTTTTTATATTATATTAAAATTTAATATTTTGATAATATCATATGTGTTAGATTTTTTAAGGAATTAAATGTCTTTTTTATTATTATATTATATATATTAAAGTTTAATATTTTGATAATAATCATATATGTTGGACTTTTCAAGAATTTTTTTTTATACTTGTTCTTAATGCATTAAAATGTTATTATGAGGGATAATAATCATATGTGTTGGGACTTTTCAAGGAATTCATATGTGTTGGATTTCAAAGAATTTTTTTTATGCTTGTTCTTAATGTATTAAAGTGTTATTATGAGGGTAAGACTTGGGGTTAGGAGAAGTTAATAAATGCTAAGGTATTTTTTTTTTTTAAATCAAAAAATTTAGATTGAAAGATTAGAGCTCCCACAAGGCTTGGAATAAAAAACCTCCTTTCGCTTAATATATAGTATAGATATAGATGCTCAACTGAAGAAAATAATTACTGCTGTTTGCAATTATATGCCAGGAAAAATACCTGGGAATATGAACTCAGAAATTAAGTTGCGTTTGGGAAGATTGAATTTTAATTAAAATATCAAAAAAGTAATTAAAAAAAGGATGAATTATACTAATAGTCCCTATAGTTTGGGATTTGTGTCACTTTGGTCCTTGACTTTTTAATTGTGACACATTTGATCCTAAATTTTGAATCTTGTTCCAAATAAGGACAATTGAAGATATCATTAGATTTTTCAAAGGTAAAATCGTCAATTTGATAAAATATAAACTAATTTGACAAAAATAAATGTCAAACAAATATTTTTGAATTTTTTAAAATTATTTCTAACTACTAAAAATAAAATTATGTAAAATTGATAAATCTTTTAGACATTTATATTTTTTTTTACCAAATTAATTTTTATTATGTGTTTGGATGAGATCAGTAAAATTAATTTATAAAAATTAATCATGTATTTTTTATTAATTTTTATCAATTTTATATAATTTATCATTGGTGGATAAAAATAATTTTTTAAAAAACATTTATTTTTGTCAAATTAATTTATATTTTATTAAATTGGCGATTTTGCCTTTGAAATTAAACAATGGTATCTTCAATTGTCCTTATTTGGAACAAGATTCAAAACTCAAGGTTAAATGTGTCACAATTGAAAAGTCATGGACCAAAATGACACGAGTCCCAAATTACAGGGACTGTTAGTGTAATTTGTCCTTTAAAAAAACTAAAAAATCATATTAAAAAAGTCAAAAGATTTCTTTCATTCTTTATACTTTTTACATGTTTTCTTGTAAAAAATCAAAAAAATATTTTCAAACACTTTAATTATTTTCATCTTATATTTTAGTCAAAAAAAAAATAAAAAAATGGCTACGAAAACGCACTTATTAAATAAGCCACTTATTATTCTAGCCAGCTTCATGCAAAACCTCTTTTTAAAATGGCCAGTTCTAAAAAGTTTATACATTTTCAGGAGATACAGTGGCCTTGTTTGGTGTAATTTTCATAAACTAATAATTAATAATTTAAACACAAAAGTCAAAAATATATCTTTTTTAATTTGTCAATAATTAGTTTTTTCCAATTAATTTTAAGTCATTTTTTGCCTCAAATGCACTCCCTATAGTGCAATCTGTAGTGTTGTGAATGAAACACGTGGCATCCGGAAAAAAAAAAACAAGGGTAGAGTGAAGACATCAAAACAGCATCATTTTTAACTTTGCTCCTTTATTTTAAAACACTACAATTTGCACAAAGGATCCAAGCACTCAATATATATATAAAATACATGAGAGTACACTCCAGGTGGAAATGAAACTAAATGAAGACATCTAACATGGCAATGGCTTCAATGGTATTGTACAATTAAGCATCTTCAAACACATGCAACAACCATTAGCCAAAAGGTTCCTTCTCTTTTACATCTCCACACTACAAGACTTTCTACCACAATGTGACTGAATTTCCAACTTTGTCATGGATTTAAAATAACAATGTCAAAAGTAATTATTCAAATTCTTCATGCTAAGTATTCTAGTTTTTCAAAATCCAAATTAAATACATCTCTTCAATCTCTAATATATCCTTACCCTTCGCTTTCTCAACCCACCCATAACAGCTTAGTCTCTAGTATTTTTATAAAATTCAACCTCAAATCCCTTCATTTGAAATCCATCCATCCAAGCGAAACCTTAGTCACACAGCCATACCATCTGATGCACGACTATTCGCTTTGCCTTTGCGGTTCCAAATTGGAGTAGTCTCAATAAGCTTATGGGGAACAAGCCGGCTTTCCTTCTTAGTGAGCTTCAAGAAATTGCTGACTTTGAGCTTCGCGATCTTAGCCTCCTCTTCAGCGGTTATTTCCCTAACTACCACTGTCAGTCTACACTCCGGTCTCACTTTTATCCCGCATTTTCCTCTAGCATGGTAAGAGACTCTCTTTTAAAGTAACCTTTCCCAACAAATGCCTCGGCTGCAAGAAATGAGAAAATGTACAATAAAATAGCCTAATCATAAAAAAGCAAGAAAAAAGTTATTTCTTGTAATTACCAACAAGGAGACGATCTGAATCTAACCCATGATTGTGGGTTGCATTTGCCCTCGCCGAGTGTATAACCTGCACCACAGATATATGAGCATTGCTATTCAAGACCAAAAATTAGATCCAATTTTCAAGCCCCGTGATGTGACAATTAATTAAAATATTAAAGGTAACACTCTCTCTCATATTTTCTCTAATCATCAATCAATCATATCACTTACATATCATTGGGTCTATAAAATGGGTCTAAAAAGTGAGCTTGCATATTTTCCATTATTTTATTATGTTGAAAACGCAAGAATTGTTTTCCCCAGAATATTCTGAATCACCTTAAAGAACCAGAAAAACAGACACGGTCTTTTGTACATTCAATAGGGACACAACTTTTTGAATATGACATAAATTGATAACCAGAGCCAGCCTAATTTCAGTACCAAAATGCTGAATGATCATCAAATACGTAACACCAATTCTACAAATATGCTCTTAGTAACACCAATTCTACAAATATAGCTCTTAGTACAAATTACAATCCTCGAGGAACAAAACATTCCATATCAACTTTTAAGAAAAAGTGTCATTTTCTATCCCCTTTTGCCCAAGAATTTAATTTTTTTTCCCTTTTTTTTTCAAATTAAAACTATATTAAACATGCTAATAATGACATACATGAGGTGTTAACAGTTGCATCACTGATATACAGTTTTTGCAGCACGTTTTACCGTCACTTGCAACTGCAACAGTGCATCTTCCACACGCATGCCACGAACTAATGCAGCAACCAAGTTCACCTTCTTAGGACTCTTGAGAATAGCGAGGTGTTAAAACAAAGTCAAACAAAATCATAGTTAGGCACGTAAGGAATCAAGTTCACTTTGTGCCACAAACATCCAGTTTACCACATTTCTTTTTCATTTTTTTAGTATGGCAAATGATCAAATACAAAACTTTTAACGGCTTTGATCAACAAAAACTTTTGACGGCTAATCGCTTAACAGTTCAACAAAGGTGTAAGAACATCAGACATGGCTTCCAGTTACTCGGAATAGCTTCAGTCAGAACAACAATTAAAGATTACATGGTGTTTGGACAATACATGTAAATGAAATTGCTGAATTTAAATTTCATAACAAGTGAACATGAAGAGAAGTTGTAAAGTACTCATTATTAAAAGAATATTGAAGAACTATGTCACCTATGAGATCTCTAGATGTACCACAATATGATTTGGCATACATGCAGATGAAATTTGTTAATTCTTCCAGCCTACAAAGTGGTGTGATGCATCAACACCTCTTGAAAATTTAAATCATGTTAATAATAATGTGTAATCTAAAATTTGGTATCAGATTGATCCAAGGCTAACTTAGCTACATTTAGACAACCAGGCGGCCAGCTGAACATCCTGACAACATTACAAATTTTCTGCAAAGCTACTGCAATTATCTATTTGAAGAGAGTTGAATGTTGCAAAATTTTAATAACTTCTAATGTTGGCAAATTGGTGGCATATTCATTTAGAGGGTTGAGAGCTTGATGAAACACCCCGCCACTTCACGTTATATTTTTTATGCACCTCACTTGAGAGCCCCTTCAACATGTGAACCGGACTGAAAGACCTGCCAGTTCTGGTAACACTGCCTACAACGGTGTTACTGTAGGAAGGTATTAAAGATGAAAGTAGACCCCAGATAAAAAGGAAGGAGAGAAACTGGTTTAAATGGAACAATATTAACTTTTTACACATGATCTATGACAAAATTAATTTCCATTATGTGTGTTCAATGCCCCATATACATATTCCCTGAAAAAAATTAGATTTCCAAGAGACATCAGTAGATCATCAATGAAAGATGTAAAAAATAAAGTAGCATATACCTGTTTATATCTTTTAAAACTGCTTGAACTTTTGAAGGTTTAGAGACTTTTGTCTGGTCTTCAGTTTTTCCACTTTCAATTGCCAAAACAGGTGTCAATGGAGATGGAATAGGTGCTGCATCAGATGCATCAGCGAGTAACCTCCTCGAACTGGAAAATTCCTGGAATAATAAAAGACAGAACAATTTTCTAACAGTCAGACAAGAAATTAGAAAAATACAATTTAAGGAGGTGGTGTCCCTTTGGACGGTCAACTCATAAAAAATTGATTTCCACTCAAATTAAAGCCAATAAGTTGAAAGTGATAAAATAAAAACTTGTTCAAATCCAGTAGAGTAATAACGGACATTTAGCATTACCAACTGTTGTAAATAATGATACAATGTTCTTGAGTTGTTTAGAGAAGGTGAAGTCCGCAGGCTCTGTAAATAAGGCAACTCGCCTGCAAATATGTTCAATGTTAATTAACCAATTTTATAGCTAACTACCACGTTGAGATGCATGAAAACAAAGATATACTACCCAAGATGCATACTTGTAAATTTCAAAGCAATGTTTGAATGTTGGCTGTTGACCTAATAAGCATGAACACTTCTAAAAAGATGGCGTGTCCGTGTTAGACACTAACACTCATCAGACACTTCCCGATACGTGTCTGAAACTCATCCAAAGATGTCTTATTTTTTTATAAAAAAATTGGACTCTGACATTCTTTGGACACTTGGATGACACGTGTCCATTGATTAGACACACATGAAAGTTGAAACTAATTATAAGTTTGAACAAAATAACTTAGAATATGATGATAAAAGAACAACAACGTCAATTTATAGAAGTTAGTGATATATTGTATTTATTTATTATCTTGGAATGATATATTCATATATATGACATATAATAAATATATAAAATTATATATTCTGTGTGTCCCCTCCCAAACACACATTAATATGTACCTAAGAAGCACGGACACGGACACAACACGGATACGACACGGACACGCCAATACGTTAATTTTCAAAAAATGCAGGACATGACACGTGAGAGACACGCATGAAATATATAATTTTATATGTTTATTATATGTTATATATATATGAATATATCATTCAAAGAATGCAACATGATAGTAATTCTTATAAATTTATATAATTTTTGTTTTATTATGTATCTTAAGTTATTTTGTTCAAACTTATAATTAGTTTCACATGTGTCTAATCGATAGACACATGTGTTTAAACGATTGACACGTGTATCCTCCAAATGTTCAAATAATGTCCAGGTCTTTAAAAAAAATTAAAAAATAGGACACGTTTTGAAGAGTGTCGGACACGTGTCCTAAGAGTGTCCAAAGAGTATCGGTGTCCGACACGGACACGGACACGGACACAGACACGACACAAATACGTCACCTTTTTAGAAATATCCGTGCTTATTAGATGTGTACTAATTGGGCTTTTTATATATAATTATGTGCGTCTCCCATGAGTGGTCTAGCATTTTTGAAAATTGTTGTATCCGTCTCATGTCATGTGTCCATGTCCATGCTTCTCAGTTGTTGACCAAAAAGGAGGAGAATGATTTCTTGTTATTTTACTCCAAGTAAGACATCAGATATACACTGTCCTACCAATCAAGTAAATCTTCAGTTTCATATCTTAGCAGTACCATATCATCCAGTACAAGAATATTCTGCAACATACTTTTACTAACAAATTTAGATTGAAATACCAGGTACTAGAGAACCCCTTGAGTGATGACAAGAGAAGTTGGCAGAAGCAATGTAATTATGCTCCAATCTTTTCCCAACCTGACGGAGTACGGACTGCAAATGTCTCTGCCAGCCCGCCATGACTTAAGTTGAAAAATTCACTTCACAAAGGATCTCCAGCTGGATAGTAACAAATCAACTACAGAAGAAAACAAAGACAATCATTTAGATTTTATTTAAAAATAAAAATAAAAAACTATATAGGGAAATCACAGATCGTACAATGGCTGAAGATGTGCAAAAGAAGCTAACAGTAAAAGCACGCAAGCAATGAGGCCATGCAATTCAGAGCAACTTATATGCAAGGAATAAATATAAACTAAGAAACACAGGCATGGACATGGACATGGATCCAGGTACGTGCACAGACTTGACAATTTTCAAAAAATGAGGACATGAACACAGTGGAGGGCAGGGATATGGCACAAAAAATATATATATATATTTATATATTGTATTTGTTATGTATATCAATATAACATCACGAACAACTAAAATAATGAAAAACTAACACAAATTCAATATGAGAAAACCACTCAATTTATAATTTAACATCATTCACGTACAAAATATTACTTCATCAATCACAAGCTATTACATTTGAAATGTCAAAAGCATTTAAACAAGCATTTCCAAATAGGAAAACCCAATTAGACAAGCATTCCCAGCCTAGCAGGCATTTTTGCAGGCAATTAAACAAGTATTTTATGATTCTAAATTAGAATGGCAACTCTGCAAAGAAGTGAAGTTGATTCTCTTTTGTGATCTCTTTTAAATATCACTCTCCTACTCAACAGTTGTCTTTAACTGCTACAGCAAATTTCGCTCGCATTACCTTTGTTAACAACTTTGTGTTCAATTGGGTTCATTCTATCTTTTGATGAATATATATATTTTTTCTTTTTCTTTTTATTATGTATTTTTATTGATATTTCTCATTTTCATTTCCATACTCTTATTGCTTGAGTTGAGAGTTCTCTTAGACTTGAATGTCGCATAGTTTTGAATATTCATGATAGATTTTTTACCAAACCAACCCAAAATAAGTCTCGTGTCGCAACTTAACCTGACCCAATATTTGCCTTCAATATTTATTGATCAAAACTGAGACAGTTTTCCTCATTATTTTGAGATTTGACGTCTACTTAAAAAAACACAAACACCCATAAATCAAAACTACAACCCACGAAAAACAAAAACAAAAAACCCAATTACAAACCCCAGAAACGTAGCCACAGAAGCATACAACAACAAACACACACATATATGCATATATATTTATATATATATGATAAACCTCAAAGCTCGAATTTATGAAATGCAGGTTCAATCTTAACCGAGAACAGAAACCCACAAGAAGAAGCGTAGCTACATACAAGAAAAATAGCTGGAAATATAGACATACATAGATCGATACACGCAGATTGAGAAAGAACAGAGAGAGAGAGAGAGAGAGAGAGAGAGAGAGAGAGAGAGAGTAGCTGAGAACTGAGAAACCGAACCTGAGACGTCCAATCTCCGGCGAGAGAGAGAGAGAGATGGGTATAAGGGTCACCAAATCGGGTTTAGCATTTGTGAGAAAACAATTCACATCTCGACAATTGGTGTTTGGGAAGAATTTTTCACCAAATCGGGTTTTTTCTCAATTTTTTTCACTAAAACAAAAATTTTACAAAATCAAAAAAAATATAATTAAACAAAATATCACATCCAATCCTATAATCATTTTATTTTTTCTCTCACAAATATCATATCCAACCACAAAAAAACTTAACTATCTTTCCAAACACAAAAAAAAAAAATTCTTCAATAATATCCTACATCTAAAAAAAACTTACATAAAAACTCACATCCAAACACTATAAGTCCTAATTTAAGTAATTATATATTTGAATTAAATTTATATTATATATATTTGAATTAAATTATATTATAAAAATTATATTTATTTTAAATTATATTTATCTATTTTTTTAAAATAATATATTTAATTATATTGCTATCGATGTTATTTTTATATGAATATTTACTTAATGAATTCAAAAAATAAACGATTAAAATCATCGAAATCAATTTTAAAAATGGATGTACCAAGTTCAAAACGCTCTCTCAAATTGAAATGTGAACTTGAATGAAAGTCAAATTCCAATTAAATTCATAAATTAAGACTTTAATGGGATTTGAAGGTCTAAAAAATCTTAATTAGGACTTTAATAGAGTATAAGTTCATAAATTATGACTTGTGAACCCATAAATTTAAATTTAAAAGAATTTGAGAGACACGTAAGGTCTATCGGGAGTCTTGTTTTAATAACCCGCATCGTTTATTTTGTATAGCTTTCATTATATACATTCATAAAAAAAATAATTAAATTAAATCGAACTGATAATCATAATATTTTTATTTTATTGTGTTTGTTTTTTAAAAAAATGACAATAGATATACTTTTTAAATATATCATTTATTTTTTAGAATCAAATGCGATAAAATAAAAATATTATAATGATCAAATAAATCTATTTTTTTCATAAATAATATACGCATAAAATAAACGATTCAGATTATCAAAATGAAACTTGTGATGGCTCCATCAGTCACTCAAGTTCTCTCAAGTTTCATATTTATTAAACTTTAAATAAATCCAGCCCAAATTACAAATACACTCCCTGGCATTTATTAAAAATACAAATTCTCTTTTGAGAAATTGCATCTCAATAAATAGAGGTCATTTTAGATCAAATTTTGACATCAAAGGCATATAAAACTTGTCTCCTAAACTAATTCACTATAGTCATTGCATTCTCTGAACTCCTCCAATTTTCACCACTTTCACACTCTGACCAAAACACCTAGCACATGTTTAACTTGTCAACAAAACAAAAAGAGCAATACCACCATCCCAAATTTGAGATATGATAAACACATCAAATATTTACCGGGTTATGTAAGTATAATTCAAATAACAGTTCTACAATTCTACGCTATATCGGTATAGTTACTAAGGGCGAAGTTTCCTTGTTAACCATTTTTTTCGCAGAGTTTCATCCAAAGCTAAAAACATCCTTGCTCTTCTCTCATCCTCCAGAAAGTCGCAAGCATCCAGCAAGAGATCCTCATCAATGTCCGGTATGGCCTGGAGAGCATCAATAACATTTTTTGTCGATACACAGTTCCCATTCTTCTTCTTCTTTGTTAATGTCGTAACAGCCACCGCCATCTCTTGCATAGCATCTTCCATGCCCACATCGTTAATTTTTTGTGCTTTTTTAGATGGTTGAAAAGTTGGTTGCACCTCAAGTTGACGTTTTTTCTGTTGATCGTTCAAATTTGTGTCACTTCCCCAATCCAATGTTTCTTTGCATCCCTCAAGCATAGCAATTCCACCACTAATAGTAGGATAACTTGAGTTCCGAGGAGCACTATCATTTCTTGGATTAGTAGATTCATTCCCATAGATGAGACACATATCAATATAAAATGGCACGGTTTTATTTCTGTACCTCTGAAAGTTGCGACTTGCCTGCATTTAAAACTTGTAATCAATTTGCCACAGTTGTCTTTAAAATATATATATATATATATAAACACATAAAAAAACTTGAAAACTGAAAGCTAATAATCATAAGGTAAAAACTAAAAGCACCATTCCCCCAACTTCTCAATAATCAGCTTATTTGAGCTATTTCTCAAAGAAATTTCCCAAAGAAAATGAAGCTATAAGCATGCCCATAAGTTGTACCAAAACAATACCAAAAAACTCTTTGTACCTTAATAACCTTATTCCAAACATGATCATCAGCTATCAGCATTTGTTGTTTTCGTCCCAGCTAAACCCGTTCTGACCAAGAAGAAACTTTATGGCATTGTACTGCCTTCTCAAAATATTGCAACGGTTTTTCAAGATTACCTTACCATGCTGGTACCCAAATTTTGTATTGAACTGAGAAATCATGTGACTCCATGCTTTATTCTTGAAAGTACGGCCAATCTTATTCCCTTTATGCACCTGCTCCAGCATAAGTTGAACAAAATACTGTCCATTTTCTGCGACCAGTCAATTTTAATACGATCATCTTTTGCAGGAGCTGATCATCCAATAATTTTGCTACAAGTAATATAGAAGTAATTAGAAATGCATAAACAAATCATCCAATAATTTGGCTTTTTAATAATCTAAAAAAATTTATGCATTTGGGAAGTTGCTAAATAAGCCAAAATCCAAAAGTCTGATCTGTTATCAGCTAAAAAAGCAAAAAAGTCACTCAACTTTTTCACTCAAAAAGCAACTTTTTTAGCAACTTCCCAAACATAAACTTTTTTAGATTCTTAAAAAGCCAATGCCAACGAATCACCAATTCTATCTTGCGTACCTTCATTTTCATAGTCTACATCGAAACATGAAAGACTATATCTTCCATCGGCAACTGCATGCCCACATATCATGCACAACTCGTTGTAAAATGGTACAACTTTGGTTCTGTACGTATGCATGTCAGGATGGTCCTGCACATGAAGCGTGTAAGCAACTTGTAAATTGAACTCGTGCGACATTTTAGAATATTTAATATAAAATTTGTACCTTGATATATTCATCCCATACATGATTATCAGCGGTTACCATCTGCTGCTTTTCATCCCACCTAAATCCATTCTGGACAAGGATCTTTATGTTATTGTATTGTTTCCTCAACCATTTGTATCGGTTTTTTAGAACGCCTGTCTCGTGCCTGAATCCAAATTGTTCATTAAAGAGTGCAATCATCTCTGTCCACGCTCCTTTGCTAAATACATTACCAGTCTTATTCCCTCCGCGCACTTGATCGATTAAAAGTTCAACAAAATAATTGTCCATAGGTGGCGTCCAATTAGTCCTCAAATTTTCATTGCTGCTAGAGCAATCCTCACCCATTTCTGTTCCCTGCAGTTGAGATGTATGGTTAGTAAGAATATATTTGTGAAACACCAAATGCCTAGAGATATACACATGCCATAATTAGAGTTTGAATACATAACAATATCATGAAAACATGAATGTTCAGTCCATGATGTAACATTTCCTACTCATTTCAATCGATTCTTTTGATTGATGAAGTATTTTAGATAACAAAAAGGGAAGAAAAAAATGAATTTTAGGTGAAGAAAAAACTGCATTATATAAATTCTGTTTGTCCAAATATCATAATTAAATATTGTATTTACTTAGGACAAAGATTGTGTGATGTAGGACACCAAGACAGAGAACAATAATAATGATAAAGAAAAGCACAAACCAGAAGAATAAACTAAACCCTAATTTTCAAAATTAAAAATTCTCAACTCAATTCATATCAAAGCTAAATAAACCTAACATGCAGCGGTGTATTTATAGGCATCCAAAAAAAACCCTAGTTAAGAGTTTCCAAAATAAAAATACCTCCAAATAATTAGATCCTACCTAATAATTAAAACATTTCAAATAATTTAATCCTAACTAATATTCTATTATTGATACAATCCTAAAATCTAAATTTTCAAATGTGCTCGATTTCTTTCTCATTGACACCTTTTCTGTCCGCATCATTGTGACTTGACACGGTGGCAAGTGCTATCTAAAACCCCACTATAGGCTGTAACATGGGTTCGAGTCACAGGAATAAGGCTCTCAAACAAAAAGAAGAAAAAGAAATAATCAAGCAACTGTGAAGTAAAATTACAAGCAATCCGCCATCAATAGCGCTCTCCACGCCATCTTCTATCTCACCCAGTCATCTCAATATCTACCATTTTCTCGAAAGCCACCTCACCACCTCCAACTTTCCACAAATATATAAGCAATCCATATAAAACTGATTCAAGAAACCGCAAAGTTAAAATTATATGAAGTCTTCATATATATATATATATATATATTAACATGCAATAACAAACCATGAACTAACATGCTCTAATCTAAATCAAGTGATGAGGAAATAACTTAAATTTTCAGTTTAGTAACCCTACGGCAAGTTATTATTGTTATGCAACTAGTCAGCTGCATTTGATTCGGACAAGACCTTCTTATAAAAGCAGATTCTTCACATGTTTCAAGGAAAACGGAAAAGGTCGTTTCAATTCCTGGCATAAACTTCAGGAAAAACCAAGTGAAACTACTCAAATTTTAAAAATTTAGTTTTACCAGAATATAACCACAAATTCAGCAGTTCAATAAAGATCCGCAAGTTAAATAATTTGTTCAAAAAGTCTTTACAATAAATTGGGTGGTGTTTGGAAGCTTAAAACTGCATTTGTGTCTAATGTTGACTGGGGTGAGTGGTGGCAATATGCATGGCACACATTTCAGATAGCTTTAAGCTCTTACAATAACATTTCTGAAAAAAAAGCACGGTTGGACTAGTTTTGTGTCTGAGCTATTATATTAACCTCACGTAATCAAATTCAAGTGTACATATCACAACATTAGTGTTCTATAATTAATCATTACAAATCCAAAAGCCAAGTTCCGTACAAGAATGAATTCCAGAAATCCTGATATCACATTCTAATGGAAATTCTTGACATATACATATACATATATGATACCAAACCATGAACTACTATGCTCCAATAGTCCGTTCGGTAAATTAGGCGAGAAAATAAATGACAAAGACTTTTTTTGGTAAGTAAACTGACAAGATTATACTATACAATAATTTTTGTTTCTCACCAAATATCACCAATGTTGGTACATAAAAATAAAAATAAAAACAACAAAACTTAGTTTTTAAGATACTTATCTTTTCTCTCCCTTTCTCGCCATGTCTCACCTTCTCAATCATTCAAACAAGTGATATGAGAGTTTTTTTTCTCTCCATTTCTTTTCTTTTCTCACCAAACCCCTTAATCCAAACAGAACTAGTAATCCTTCTTAAAAAATCCAGATTCATCCCATAATTCATGAAACCAAAAAAATAAAAAACAATAAATTTACAGTTTTAAATTCTAAAAACAAACCACGTCAAGTGGGTATTCAATTAATTTGAGCACAATTCAAGAAAATTCTTTGGGCACCATAGATAATAATCCATACTTCACAAGTTTGATAAAATTTGGGAACTCTCTTTGATTACCTTGATCACAATTTCCCTGGGGTAAAATTTTCCGGGATGACAAACGGAGAATTGGGATATCGTACAAGTAATCGAACATAAAACCTTGTTTGGGAATTGAAAGAATATCACTAAACTAAACCCTAACATGAAATATGGAGAGAAACAAACAGCGGAGAGGAGTAAGAGAAAATTACCTCTTGCTAATATAGTGTATAGAGCGAGGAAGATCCGACGGGAAAGGGAGAGCGAGAGCTTATCCAGGGATAAGAAAGTGAAAGGCCTTGTTTGGTTGGAATGGAACTGGCTCTTTGGGGGTAGTTTTTAATTGACTTTTTAATTTTTTTTTTTTTTTTTTTAAGCAGTTGAAATACTTTTGTTTGGGAAGCTTCAACCCAAATTTTTTTATCTCATTTTTTCCACTAAAAACAAAAGTTTTACAAAACCAAAAAAAACATATCCAAACAAAATATCACATCCAACCCCATAATCATTTCACTTTTCTCTCACAAACATCACATCCAACCACAAAAACCCAACTATCTCTTCCCAAACACTAAAAATTTTTTATCTCATAAAAACCTACATCTCCTAAAATCTACATAAAAACTCACTTCCCAAAACCCATATAGATTATATAAGGGAATATTGCAATGCAATAATTACTGGGATAAATTGTTTTTGAACTATTTGTTAAAAATACTATCACCGTTCCAAAATAATAATTTATTTTGAGAAATTTAATTTTTTTAGTAGTATAATTATTATATTTTAAAAAAATTAATTTTTCAAAATTATACTTTGATAACATATTTTTTAAAGAATATCAATTGTCATAATTATACTTTTTTTGTTATTAATAAATTTAAAAGAATGACAAAATAAAAAATTCACATTATTTTAATCCTTGAATTTTAAAAAATGACTAATGCTTTGAGACAAAAAAATAAAATAAATATTTTGAAAGGGAAAGAATAATGTATATTTTATTACTTAACTTTTACTTTTCTAATTATTAGAGTTCAATCTCATGTCCTAATCTAATCCGATGAAACAAACGGCCTTAGTATATTTGGCATTATTATTTTTAATTAAATTGATAATTGTAAGCATATGATATTTTGATTTTTTTTACTTTTTTAACTAAATTGATTGTCAAATGGGAATAAAATTCATGGACTTGCTGTAATCCACATTTTAAAAAAAAAAATGTTAGAGAAAGTTTTATTAAATGTCTTACGTGGGAGTCATATAGGACCCACATGATATGTATTCCACACCCATGTGAAATATTTAGTATAAATTTTAATAGAATTTTTGAATCTTTAATATTACACTATTTATAAATAAGTGATGTTTCAATTTTTAATAATAAATTTATTATTATAAAAATATTTTAAAAAATATAACTCAACTACTATAAAAATATAACTTCTTAGGTCATATTTCAATATAAATTAATACATATAAATCAATAAAAAAAATCAAAACTCACAAATAAAAGTTATTTATCAGTTTAATAAAATTTTCAGTATTATTATCACACTACTAAATAATTATGGGAGATTTGCGTACAGGTTCTAATAAGTAGATTTTCTATCCAATAGGTACTGTAATAATTAATGACATTTTGTCAAATATTATTAAAAAAAAATGTCTCTAATTGTTAATTTTTAGTAACAGTTTGAAAAAAAATTCATAAAAAATGTCAGTAATTATATATTTTAATGATAGTTTAAAAATCGTCACAAAAAAAAGTCACTAATTTTTAACTTTTAACGATAGTTTGAAAATTTTATTACAAAAAAAGACACTAATTGTAAATTTTAGAGACAATATATAAAAATCGTGACAAAAAAAGTCACTAATTATCAATTTTTAGCTATATATGCACAAAATCGTCGCAAAAAATTATTTTTAACGATAATTTTATTAGAATTTATTCTCAATAAAACTTAATAAGAACTAACTATTATGACTTATTAATAATTTATCTAATAATGATTCCACAAACACAAAAATACATCTACAAAGTCTTTTAAAATATTTATGAATAATTATAAAAATAAAAATAAAAAAAACCCATACTTGACTTATATAAAAAATTTAAACTCTGTAATTTCAGTTTCATACGTGCAGGTTGATGAGTTCCATGCGCGCATCATGGTTAAGAAGTATATATGCACATTGTATCTATATATATAGGAAAATGAGTGGGAGCACTAATTAGTGCTACCACTAATGATGTGGTAGTAGGCCCACCATGAATGATTTGATGTTTTGACCTTGGTGTTATATTTTTTTTCTTTTTTTTATGAGTGCCATGTCATTAGTGGTCTTTTTAGAGCTCTAAAATTAGTGATCTCTATCAATGTTGATATATATATCATCTGTGCGATGCACGAGATTTTAGAAAATCAATAATCATTAAAAAAATTGTTTTTTGATTGTATTTTTTAAAATTTTTATTTAGTTTGTGTATATAAATCTTACTTGTTAAACAGGAAAGCAACCCAACCCAAGAGGGAGGTGAATTGGGTTATGAAAAAATTTGGTCCAAAAATAAGGTTCAAAGATCTTAAGTAATTAAATGCAACAGATAATCAATAGATTCAGAGAAAGTAAAAGGAAAGGAAAGAATAACTTAACATAAGGATTTATAGTGGTTCGGCTCACCAGCCTACGTCCACTCCTCAAGAATCCTCCTTGAAAATTTCTTTACTATAAATCGATGCACCACTAAGCTTTTTTCAACTTATGATTTTTTACAAAAGGACTTACTTCAATCTGTTGAATATCTCACTCAACAAAATGCCTTACTTTACAAGTGTTTCACTCATAAACTAGAAGAAGAGGTTTAACTATCCTCTTTGACAATTACTATCTCTCAAAAGATGGATATGAAAGTGTAAGCTCACAAGTAAATTTTGGACTAACTTAAATCTGAAAATGGGGGAACAAAAATGGAATCTCTGAGATTGAAAAAAGATGCTCTGTATACTTAGTATATTGCAATGAGTTTCTTGTCTTTCAGATCTGGAAAAGATTCAGCTTTATAGCTTTCATCCGACTTCTCTCTTGAAGTACAAACACACCCACGTGGGTCTTATACCCGTTGAAGCTGGGCAAGGAAAAAGTTTCTAGCTATTGCAAGTGGAGCACAGGTGGTACAGGTTGTAATCTGACTGAGAGAGATGGAGCTTTCTCAAAGAAAGTGATGCCCATGCTTAGGATTCAAAACTTGGTGGATGGATATAATATTGTCTCCATGCTTTTTCTTTTCTAATCTTGGGAGTGATGTGAGTGGAGAATGTTTCCTCCATTAAGTCAGAGATTATTGTCCCAAAGTTCCTTTTGATTAGAATAAGATTTGTCTAATGATGATGTCACAGAGACCCTCTTTGAGTTGGAAAATGATGACTAGGGTTTTTGCAACCTAGACATAAAGGTGTCGACCCCTGCAGATTGGGTATCGACCCTTTGCTCTGTCTTTTCTTTCCTGAGTTGATTTACAGGTGTTCCTGTGACAACCTTCACCTCTAATTACTGCTAAACTGTGACTGAACATGATTAGTAACTGATTAGGATGAAATCCGTAACTGATTGCATGAGTATGTGTTTGATTGCATTTCTATCTGTTTATCAATTGATTGATCTGTTCATGTTTAAGTTTTGAACTGCAAATTGAAGGCCTTATCGGCGGCAAAACCTGAAATTGATTGGTATTTTATGATAATTAGAATTTATGTGATTTTATGGTAGATTTAATTGAAATGTGATTTGGTTTGATTAAATCAGATTAAATAAGGTTAAATTACATTAGTTTGACTTTATTACCAAATTGCAACTTAGTGGACAATCTTAGACCATTCTTTTTCTACTTCCCTCATGTTTGATATGCCATTCATTTCCTCTAGAGACCAAAAACGTGAGAGAGAGCTAGAGAGTTGGAAATAAGCTTGAGTTCATCAAAAATTTGGCTTGGAGACTTAGAAAATTTGAAGAACTTATTTCATATTTGAGCTTCTACCTTTGAAATTGAGGACCTAAGGTAGAGAATTCATCTTCTCCATTGTGAATTTGAGTTACTTCTTGCATGCTTCATGGTAAATTAGAATTTAGAGTCAAGATTTGGTTCAAAATGTTGAATTAAGTAGTAATCCATGCATGCATATTTACATTCTTGAATTTTGAGGTTGTTTTCATAGAATCCTCGCATGCATGTCTATATTTGGGTTATAGTACATGAATTCATCATGTTTTTGGAAGGCATTGACTCATTTGATCAAGTATTTGAAGCTTTGATTTCAATTGAACACTTGCATGTTACATATACATTATGTTCTTGAAGTTTTGTTGGATTTGTGTTTAATTGAACTACCTTTGGGTTTTGATTTTGCAAATTGATCTTTGAAACATGTCATATTATGAGTTTTAAAGTGTTTTTCAGAAAATTGGCCCAAAAGAATCGAATTTGATGCTTTAAATATTGAATTTGAGCTTGGAAGTTCAATCTGGAAATTTCAGATTTTGGACCCACACTCAAGCGTAAAACTTCACACTCGAGCGTAAACTCTGAGTACATGCATCCCGCTCGAGCGGTAAAAGTAATGCTCGAGTGTGAAATGCGTGTATCCAGTACTTTTCATATGTTTGCAGTCCGCTCGAGCGAGAGAGTTCACGCTCGAGCGAGGACCTGAGTCTCACGCTCGAGCGCAGGTCGAGCGCCCATCGAGCGTGATTTTTGTGCATCTAGTACTTTTGCTTAAGTTTACAGTTTGCTCGAGCGAAGGAAGTCACGCTTGAGCGGAGATCCTTTGTCTGCATATCCGCTCGAGCGTAGAAAGCCACACTCGAGCGAGACCCCTGTTTTCTGAAAATTTTGAAAAGTATTTTAAAGTGCATATTTGCATCCTAGGCCATATTCAAGGCATCTTAATGAGGATATTGATGTAGAACCACACCAAGACAAGATAGGGACTAAGTCATTGATTCCCAAGTGTGTAACTTAGTGTGTGTTCATTCTGTAACTGTGTAGGGTTAGCATCCGAGGACGCTCACTAGCCTCTCTGTAGCCCAGTACTCTGTGAGTAACAATGTTGTAAAGATATGTTCAATCATTAATATTTTTTGAATGATCAACTGTACTGCTTTCTGAAATGATATTTCTTACTGAATGAATGTTTGTCCTACTTATGAACTGAATTCGTGACATTCATAGCAATCTACTATTACTGTACTGTTACCTGCTACTGTTACAGAGATCTCTGTCGGTTCCCATGTTTGGAACCATTACTGTTTACTGTTATGATGGCCATCAACTAACTGTTCGGTCTGTTAAGACCTACTGTATTGTTTTGCTATTGGATGTATCACATATAACTGCTATGGTTTCTAAATGACTGATATGACTATTTAATGACCGAAAGGACATTCATTCTTAACCTCTTTACACAGTTGTTATTCACTGAGCTTTAGTTTACTGTTTATATTTATATGTAGGTATTCAGGCACCGGATCGATGCTAGGGGCGTCGGGTTAACTCCTTTTTTGTCAAGCCAACCATTGTGCCTCACCTCGAGGTTCCAAGTCTGACCGAGCTAAGGCTTTTTTAGGGTGTCTCAGTTTCACCCTTCCATCTATGTTTTGTAATGCTATTTAAGACTTGTACTGTACTGTGCTAATTAGGGATTTGGTCCCTAACCTGAATGTTGTACATATGGTGTATATACGTTTTGATTATGAATATGAATATGTTCAGAAAAGTCTTTTTGCATATAGACTGTCACAGCTCATTGGACATCTTTTATTACTGTTTTGGCTTCTGTCATCCTCTGTACTCTGTATTACTGTCTTTACTGTCAAGCAGGCCTTCGGTAATCATGGATTATTGGCCGGTTACGGTGCTAAATCCATAGGGACAGGTTTGGGTCGTGACATAGTGGAAAAGTCTTTTTACATACAGACTATCGCAGTTCATTGGACATCTTTTATTATTGTTTTGGCTTCCGCCAGCCTCTGTAATCTGTATTACTGTCTTTACTGTCAAGTAGGCATTCGGTAATCACAGATTACTGGCCGGTTACGGTGCTAAACCCATACGGACGGGTTTGGGTCGTGATAGTTCCTAGTGTCGACCCTTATCTCATTTGGTGTCGACCCTTGCGGCTGAAATGTATACTATTTTTTGGTGTCGACCCTTGTTGCTGTTAGTGTCGACCCTTGTATCTAGAACACTTAGACATTTTTTCAGCTTTTCTCTTGTGTCGACCCTTGCTTGTCTGGTGTCGACCCTTTGCTCTGGAACACTTAATACTCTTGAGGATTATTCTAGTGTCGACCCTTGCTCTTCTGGTGTCAACCCTTAGACCTGTGTTAGACAAAGATAGAGTTTTGCAACCAATAACTAATGCTCATATTTTTGATGACCCAAAAGTTATTGAAACATAATACCCTAGAGTCACATTACATTTAGAATCATGAAGCACAAATATTAATTTGAAAACTTCAAATAATCAGAAGAATAAAATATTTGTTACTAATTAAAATCAATAGAAATTCAAGTTTGAATAATCTGGGGCTAACATTGCTTTATATCATTAAAAATATTTAAATATTTCACATTATTGAAAATTTTAAAAAACTATCACACACATTAAGTAAATCATCACATATATAATAGTTAGTTTATCTCAGAATTACTTTAGACAACCAAAAGTAGAGTAACAAAACATATTATAATTAATCAAAATGACTAATATATTAAATAAAAGTAACACTAATTTTGTTTGATCAATAGTAGATATTACATTAATCATCTCATATAATTAATAAATTAAAATAAAATTATTTTTAATTCTCATTATATATAGTGGTTAATTTTTTTTAACATGCTATTTGTTTTTCGGTTATATTGATTCATTAAACACAGATAGCTTTGGAATGATTAAAAAATAAATAAATTGGAAATGCGTTAAACTTAAATTGACTAGCATAGAGAATATAAATATTTAAATTATTCCAAAAAAAATAACATTTTAAATATGAGATATTTTCCATTTGCTCAAATTCTGAATCTAAATAAAAAAAATAAAAAAAAAGGAAGAAATTTGTGGTTTAGTTTTCAAAGGAAATGAGTTCTTAAAAGTAAATTTAATCATGAGTTATTTCAACAGGATAATCAACAATAAAAAATAACTAATGAATACATTTAAAGTATAAACCCATATCTAATAAATTTTGATGTTTTCTTCATTTTCAATCTAACATCTACATCAAAAAAAATTAAATAAAAATAATTAATAAGTGAGATAGTTATAAATTGATAATAGTAGCGCTTTTATAAATATATAAAGAAAAAATAGAGAATAAAATCTCAATTAAATGACACATTATTAACAAAAAGAAAGAAAGAAGGAAAAATATAGATTGTAACAAAAAAAATTTAAAAATAAAATAATAATATCCATTTACATAAACTCACTTTCTCACAAATGTAAAAACTCATGTAAGTACATATTTCAAATGTAAAGCAATTATTTAAGATTTTTAGGCATTGAAAAGGGATCAGAAATGGATCAACGTTGATTGTTTTCCCCCCAATCTTCAGCTCATGGTTCTTTTGCAGAAAACTTTTTTTTATATTGAAAAAGATTATGGAATTCTATCATATTTAAAATTTTATATGAAATAATTAATTGATCATTTTAAAAGATAAAATATTAAGTTCAACTTGAAGATAAACTTTAAAAAGATTAAGCTGAAATATATGAAATTCTATAACAAACTAACAAAGATAAATATAGATCGTTAAAAAAATTATTATCTTTTGGGATATTTATATCCCAATCTTAATCTTTTTTTATTTTATTTTTTATAAATGTTTTGTTATCTTTTATTGAATCTTCATTTTGCAATTCAAATCTAAATAGTTATATTTTATTTTTGTATATTTTTTCATCTCTATTTTTTTTAATCATATATAAATAATTGCCTTTTTATTTAAAAATTATTAATATTTTTATTTAGTTATTTTTTATCTTTTATTTCTCTTTATATTATTTTGTGGTTAAAATTTGAATAGTTATCTTTTTTATTTATTTTATTTTTATATTTTTATCTCCACCTCTATGTTGTTCATAAAATATTTATCATTTATTTAAATATATATAATCCTTTTGGCTTTTGAGTTTAGATAATTGACAAATGATTAAAATTAAGGAAAGTGGGAGGAGAGACTTGAGAGGTGACATGTAGAAAAGAGAATTCATAAGAATTTAATATTAAGAGCTTAGAGAATTTTCATACTTCACTACATTTACTTATATAATATATATATATATATATATAGATAGATATATATGTAGATACATATAAACGGAGAGTTTTAATTAGAATCAATTTAAGAGATCATGGTTCAAATTGATAAAATTAAAAGGGACATTTATACATAAGTATTTTTATGAACTATACTCTGTTAAGTCTTAATTAAAAAAATTTGAACTTTCAAGTCCTATTTGTCACGACCCGCTCCCCGTATCCAAGGGTTAAGCATCGTGATAGTCAGTAACTGGAGTTACCTACGGTCAATTCTTAAACAAATCAATAAACGCAAGCGGAAGTAAAATTTGAATAAGGATACCAAAATAATCATTGGAGCTTCTATTTTTATTACAAAATTTACTGATCAAAAAGATCGATATTTACATAGAGAAATATCATAAAAATACTGTATGTGTGTCTATTCCGCAACCCGATTTTCCAAAAAGCTATTTCTGAAGTGCATTATTTCCTAAAAATTGGTAAACAACTATAAGCACATGGCAGAGTGAGAAATATTATACTAAGAGTATAAGGGACACGAAATAACCATGGATAGTTAATTAGGCCAAAACATTTACCTAACTCAGTTTGGTAAATAAATCATTGGTAAACAAATCATGTAAGTGACAGAAACTGAAATACATAAATTATGTAAATATATAGCCATAACCACGGTACTGAACAAAATAGAACAGAGGTTACAGAAGTGACGTCAGAACAAAGGTACGGATTCAAGAGGTAGCTTGTACGGATTCTAGAGGTGGCTCTCACAATAGTGTAGCACTTAACTCCACACAGCACTTTGTTCCGCGCAGAACAGAGGTACGGATTCAAGTGGTGGCTAGTACGGATTCTAGAGGTGGCTCTCACAATAGTGTAGCACTTAGCTCCGCACAGCACTTTGCTTTGCGCAAAACAGAGGTCCATGGATCTATGACAAACAGAAGACCACAAAGTGGTCAAACAGAGATCAATATTATTTAAGTCCCCAAGACGTGGGACTCCCGTGGTAGTACTTACAAAACATAATTGTTTATAAGGTCATAGTCAAATATTCTTTAAAATAAAACCAACGTATCCATGAGTTCTTTTTAACAAATAAGTTCAAAATAAAACCACCTAACTGAAATATATTATAGTTTATAATAGTTTATAACACATTACTTGTATAAAATAATATGGTAAGTCAAACCATATGTAAACTACATTTTGGAGCTCAAGATATAATAATCACATTAACTTTAATACTTTACTCTTTATTTCCATTGCCAAAAACTTTTCAACTTCCATTATTTTCTTTCTTATTCTTCCTTTCGTTTCTTTTCTTTTCTTTCCTTCCTCTCTTTTTTCTTTCTTTTCCTTTTCTTCTTTCACCCAGATTGATGGACTCTCCCTATTTATAGGGATAGAAGCCTTATCAGGCCAACGCGTGACCTGCTCGAAGATACGCTCCAGGTTTATCCTTATCAAATTAAATGTTTAAGATAATTATAATTTGATTTAATTTTTTAATATAATTATATAAATTAATTAATTTTTAATTAAATTATATTTTATTGTATATAACAAAAATTAATTATTTATTTTACTACCACACTCATTATTATATTATTATTATTTTTATATTTTGACTCCTAAGTTTTTAATAATTATATTATTTATAAAATTATACATAATAATATATAATATTATATATTTTCCTAACTGAGATTAATAATATTAGTATAAATTCTACAGAATAATTAAAAATCTGAGTTGTTACACTATTAAATTTTTAATAGTCAAAATTGCCTTTCAAACAAGGATCATTCATCATTTATAATTATCTATAAGGAATATGATGATTTGACATTTATTTTGATTTTCAAAACTTTAAAACACAACTTTTAAATTGAAAAAACTTTGTAAAAAAATTATGTGCAAAAAAAAAAACACTAATATTTAAATTTTTTTTTGAAAAAACTGAATTATTTTTGTGCAAAACTGAAAATTTTATCTATAAAGGAGTATGATGATGGAGCATTGATGTGCAAAACTGGAAAAAAAAAAAATTGATAATGTTCTCAGTTTTAACATTGAAAAAAATTAATAGGACTTGAGCTATCATAACATTTGTAAATAAGACTTTTACATAATTAACTCAAATTAAAATTATAGGATTAATTTGTTACGTTAATCAAATTTTATATTTTTTTAAAATAAATCTTCCAAAATTTTATTATCAAAATGAGAGTCAACTACGCATTTTTTTTTTAAAAAAAAAACAACGGTGCTACATACATCAATTAATATACATATTAATGTACCAATTAGTATTATGCTATTATTATTAACCCCCACTTATTATACAAATTACAAATATCCAAAATTTATAAAATTATGTCACATAATCTGTTAGTATATTAGTTAGTACATTAATTGGTACATATAGATTGTTCTTTTAAAATGATGGTGCTACATGCACCAATTAACGTACACTTAGTGTACCAATTACTGACCTCATTTAATACAAATTATAAATATCTAAAATTTTTAAAATTATATCAAATCATCTGTAATATATTTGTTGGTACATTAACTGATACCTATCATTAGGGCTGCAAACGAGCCGAGCCGAGCTGAGCCGAGCTTTGCTGAGCCGAGCTTTGTTGGGCTCGAGCTCGGCTCGTTAAGTTATCGAGCTCGTTTATGGAGCTCGAGCTCGGCTCGATAAGGGACTGGGCTCGAGCTCGGCTCGGCTCGTTAATTTTTATCGAACTCGAGCTCGGCTCGGCTTGGCTCGATAATTTTTTTTAATATTATTTATATTATTAAATATAAATATTTAAATAAAAAATATTATTTATATTATTTAATATATAAAAAATGCATTTATATTATTATTTATTATATTTTATATATTTTTAATATATAAATAATGTATTTATATATATTTATATTATTTAATATATAATATATATTTATTATATAATTTAATTAAAGATAAACGAGCCGAGCCTACCGAGCCGAACACATGCGAGCTCGAGCTCGGCTCGTTAACGAAATGAGCCCAATAATCGAGCTCGAGCTCGGCTCGTTTACTAAACGAGCCGAGCCGAGCCGAGCCGAGCCCTTACCGAGCCGAGCCGAGCCTGTTCACGATCAGCTCGGTTCATTTGCAGCCCTACCTATCATATTATTCTCTTGAAACGGTGGATGGGTCGGGTTGGGTGGGTGAGGTCACCGAGGTGTTGAAGTTCATGTTTGGGCTGGGATTAGAAGGGGGCCCATTTTTGGACCACACCCGGATTCTAGGAGACCTAGGGCTAGTTTTTGTTGAACAACTGACTTCTACTTTGGTCTCTCTATTTGATCAAATGGCTTGTTTTTTGTTGGACAACTAACTTCCTACCATTATCTTTCTTTGATCAAACCTACACATCCAACCACATCATACCATACTCTAAAAAGTCCATAAATCACTCATAATTTTCTTATTCTCTCTATCTATTCATTGGCACAATTATGTACATGAAAAATACTTCATTATTTAAAAAAATAAAATTAATTGTTAAATTTATTCAAACTTAACTCTAAACTATGTCACATCAGATATATTTTAAAAAATTGATCCGTTTTATTATATATATTAAGAAGAAATTGTAAAGGTAACCAATTTAAGCCTCCTCAATTTTGATACAAGACACTTGTAAACTTAGCATACTTTTATTTTTTATTTGTAATTTGAAAGTAAGAATGACATTTTCTCCCGTCTCACTCTGCCTTTGCATCCCCCCGATAGGTACTGATTTTTCCAGCTTGATAAGGAAGCTGCTCTTACTATATTTATGTAATTTAATTTTCTAAAATATAATAAGATGAAAATATTAAAATATTAATATTTATTCATACTCATTTATTTATATCTTACATATTTTAATACTCATTGATCATAAATAATTATGGTAGTATATTATATTGTTTCTAATTTTTATTAATATTTGCATTTTTAAAATTGAAAGTTAACTTGCTCCGGGACCTTTAATTTGTCTCGTTCTCAATATAATAAGAAAAATGTTAGGGATCCCAAAAATTTTATCAATTTTTCTACCAAATGTCTCAGGGACCCACACCATGTGGATTTCATGTGGGTCCACCCCACGTGAGACATTTAATAAAGAAATTAATAAATTTTTTAAGATATCTAGCATTTTACCATCCCTATTTGGAACCAAAACAAACATTGCATACATGTTTGTCAATACATCCATAAATTTTAATTTTTTAGCGAAAACATAACATTTTTATAGTATGAGTATTCTCCCATTGAACTTTAGTATTTTCAGAGTTGAATTAATTGTTCTTTCATTTTAAAATCTACAGTTTGTGGTTGATTGGGGATTAATTAACTTACTGGTTAAAAATAACCCATTTAGCAAATTAATTTTTTTAATGTCTTTTAAATTTTTTTATGAGGTAACAAATAAATAATTGGTGAAAAGTCTGCACACCATATATTATTTGATCCATTGTTTGATTTTATTTTATTTTGACATTTTAATGAAATTATTTGGTGATAATAACAAATTATTTTTAAAAATATTTTTTTCTTCCAATTGTACCCTCATTGCCAAGCCACCACCTGTTGAAAAAGTGTCAGAACATTTGCCTGAAAAGTTGTTGGTGGCACCAGGTAGTGGCCGACAATGACAGTGGTGGTGGTGATGATCTGAACAAGTAGATACATTATTGTTTTGGGAAGTATATATTTTAATTAGTTTTTTAATTTTTTTTAAAAAAACGTGTAAAAAAATAAAGAGACAAGTTGATAATTTGTAGTGACTTTTGACTATTTTATGGTGTTGCCGAAACATCCCTAAGTGGACATAGGTGACATATGAATAAATAGGGGGATGACCCGTGGACAGATAGATAACACATGACATATACGTGGACAAATAGGCAGTGTGGACAAATAGGTGAACATTGGATAGATAGATACATATGTAGAAGTAAAATAGTATTTCAAATTAAAATTGTCTTTTCGGCCCCAAAAGAGTAGAGCTTGTGTTTATTAGCTCAAAAATTTTAAAAATAAACCTTTGGGTTGAGTGTCAAAAAAAAAAAACAAAGAAAGAAAAGAAAATTGACAAATGCTAACAAGTGTTTCACAGGCATTATTTAATATTTAAAAGCATGTAAAGAGTCAAAATGTTAAAAGTGTATTAATTTTAATAAAAATATATTGAATTTAGTAAAAATTATCTTATGTTCTTCAATTTTTTTGTCTTTTACTTGTATACCAGACAATTGTTAGTGACCCAAAAAAATTGTAGTGTTTAGAATGATTTGTTTAGTTGAGTGGTATTTGTAAAGAAAAATATGATTGATTGATATATAATGAGGCTAAACAACAAAATTTAGAGTGTAATTATCAAAGTAGCAAAATAGAAAAACAAAAAAAACAATAAGTATATTTTATTTTAATTTTCTGACTTTAATTTTTTGAAAATTAAGTTTTCATTTTTTTATTATTTTTAGTGAATATTTTAAAAATTTTATACAATTTTTTTTAAAAAAATTTTATATGCACTTTACTTAGATGTATTTAAAAAATAAAATATTCATAAAAAATAATTTTAAAAAATCAATAAATACACAATAATATAAAAATATACTGAATTTTCATTTTTTAAAATATTTTTTGTATTTAGTGAATTTTTTAAAGATTTTTTTCACAAATATTTATACTTTTTATGTGTATTTTATGTTAGGTGTATTTAAAAATTAAAAAAGTCACTTAGAATTTTTTTTTTTTGTAAAAAATTACCCATAAATCCCATATGGGGAAATGTTGATCTATTTAGTCCTAAGAGTTTTCTCATTAACCAATTAGTCTTTTTTGTTTTGAAAAATTTTATTTATTTAATTTGGTGTCATTTGACTTTAAGATAATGCCTTTTCATGATTTATTTTTCTAATTTTCTAATTATTTTTTTGGATGATATGAAAAGGTGAGGCGTGAAAGATTATTTTTGGAGAAATTGTTGGCTGAAGTATTAGCTATCGAGTGTGAAAATCTACATTTCTGTAGTGTGATTTTCTGTTGTTACATTGGATTGTTACGTTTGGAAAAAGTATATTAAGGAATTTTTGTGCATTACATTGTTTGAAGTGTTACGTTTTAAAAAAAATATGCTAAAGAGTTTTTTTTAGAATGTTACGTTGATACGTTTGGAAAAAGTACATTAACGAATTTTTTAGTGTGTTATATTAGAATGTTACGTTAGAGAAAAGTACACCAAAGAGTTTTTGTGTGTTTGGAACGTTACGTTTAGAAAAAATCCACAATTTTTTTTTTAGAATATTACGTCATTACATTTGAGATAAATATATTAATGAATTTTTTAGTATTACATTAATTGAAATGTTACGTTTAGAAAAAGTGCACTATAGAGTTTTTTAGTGTGTTATATTAGAGTATTATATTTGGGTAAAAAGTTTGTGTGTATTACATTAATTGGAGTGTTACGTTTGAAAAAAGTACACAAATTTTTTTTTAATATGTTACATTGGAGTGTCTCTTGAAAAAATATATTAGAGAGTTTTTTTGAGGTATTATGTTTAGCAATTTCAATATTATGATAAAATTTACATTTTGGCCATTAATATAATTCATACTAAAATAAGACCTTTGATTCCATAAAAAAAAGAAAAGAAAAAAGAATCAAATAATTCATAAGATCACTATTTATGATTTATTAAATTTTTTTTAATAAAAAAAAAAAAAAATTATTTTTCAAAAACAATAGTAGTATTAGAGATTAGTTTTGCTTTAGGGTCATCTTCCAAATTCCCCAACCCACTAGGCGGAGCATTCAATCTGTGAACTATCCACCCTCCCTCGTTTTCATCGACACCTTCTCTCTTTTATTTCTTCAATCAATTCCCTTCTTCTCACCTCTGTCTCTCTCTCTCTAACATTGATCAGAATTTCTCATTGAAGGGTACGCTTCGTTTTCATTCTCTTACTTGAATCGGATCTACTAAACTACTAGGCTCTCTCTCTTTACTGTCTCAATTACTATGCTAATTCTTACATTTCAACAAATGGGTTTGTTTTTTTAATAGGAATCTGATTTGGAAATGGATTCTGCCTTAACCTTTTGCAAATCTGTCCACTCACCTCCTGTAAGTAACCACCTTTTCTCTCCATTTCTGGGTATTTAAGTTTTTTTTTTAAAACAATCACCATTTTTTCTATTTCATCACCAAATTAAATTATCAATTTAATTTATTTAGTCCCTAAAGTTTTTAATGTTAGTTGAATCAAGAAAGGCCATTTTAAAATTTGAACAATTTAACTGTGTAACTGAACACCCATCAAATTGGTTTGTGGGGTGTACTGTAGGTTGTTCAAAATAGTAATAAAAATGAGTTCTTGATTGCATGGTTTAAATTGTTCAATTTTTGAAATGATCTTCTTTGCCCATCAAATCAAGCTTGAACTGTTATTGATTTGTACAATTGTCTGCAATTATATCACTTGAAAGTGAAATCAGGAACTTTAGATACGAAGTAGACAGAAAAAATGGTGATAGTTTACGGGATAAATCCGTTTATTTTTGCATTTATATTTGTTTTTCGTTTTAATCATTATTGCTTCTAAATGTTGTATCTAACCCAAATTGTAAAATTTTGGTTATATACTCTGTTTTCTTTATTTGTGTTCATTAGCTTCTTCCACTACAAGATCAAAATCTCTCTTCTCACAACTAGAGGATTTTACCCTACTTCTTTTGAGCAAAATTTATATTGTTTGTAGAGGATGATGTGAAAATTTCACTATGTTTAACTTGCTTAATGGCATATTGGTTGTGGGTGTGTTAGGGAGGCAAATCTTGGAAATAAACTGTGTTAAAACTGTTTGGACATGTTTGGTTGTATTTTTGTTTTTCATATTTTCGAAAACAAAAAATGACAAGTTCGAAAAAAATCGTTTTCATTTTTGGGTGAAAAAGTTTTTGAAATTTCGAAACAACTTTGTGGTGTTTCCTAAAAATTTGGTTATTTTCAGAAAAGTTTATCGGAAATAGTTTTCATAATCAGTTAACCAAACAAGTGTTTGTGTTTTTTTGAAAATGGAAACAAAAAATAGAAAAGAAACAACCAAACAGGCCCCATATTTCTTGAACTTTAGTTTTCACATAAAATGCAGCCCACTGCATAGGAAGCTGGGTTGGATATTGTACACTCTGGTTGTGATAGGTCTGCTGAATGATAATAATACTTATGTAAATTTAATTATAGGCAAATTACACTAACGGTCCCTATAGTTTGAGATTTGTGTCACTTTGATCCTTAACTTTTTAATTGTGACACATTTGACCCTGAATTTTGAATCTTGTTCTAAATTAGGACAATTGAAAATACCATTGCTTAATTTCAAGGACAAAATCGTCAATTTGATAAAATATAAACTAATTTGACAAAAATAAATATCAAAAAAATATTTTTGAATTTTTAAAAATTATTTATACACTAAAGATAAAATTATGTAAAATTAATATATCTTTTAGACATTTATTTATTTATTTATTTTACCAAATTTATTTTTATTATGTATTTGAATGATGATCACGTAATGGGTGGTTGTTTTTATTTTCATTAAATTAGTTTCTATTTTTTCAAAAGTCAAATATGGCAATAGCTTTGATATCATTATTAAACCAATCCATTAAATTAAAGAATTCAAAACTAAAAATATTTCATATATTAAACATATAGATTACACATTAAAATTCTAACAACCGCCCATTACATAATCATCATCCAAGCACATAATAAAAATTAATTTGGTAAAAAAATATATAAATAAATATTTAAAAGATTTATCAGTTTTTCATAATTTTATCTTTTGCGGGTAAAAATAATTTTTTAAAATTAAAAATATTTTTTGACATTTATTTTTATCAAATTAGTTAATATTTTATCAAATTGACGATTTTGCCCTTGAAATTAAGTAATAATATTTTCAATTATCTTTATTTGGAACAAGATTCAAGGTTAATGTGTCACAATTAAAAAGTTAGGGACCAAAGTGACACGAGCCCCAAACTATAGGGACTATTAGTGTAATTCGCCCTTTAATTATTGCATGGTGCATCCATTCTGATATAATCAAGTCAAGTATAGCCGAATGATCTATTTTACTTACACAAGTTGGTTCAATTGTATGAAAATTGCACTTTCCCATTGTGACCATGGGGCTTGCTGTGTTGCATTCACAAGAATGATTATTTATTTATTTTTGATGAATTTGTTATATGATTAACCATTTCATCTAGGTTTGTCTAATTTATCTTGCAACCTTTTTATTTTATTATTATATATATTTTTTATAAGTGTCTACTATCTTGCAAGTTGCAATGCCAAAGACATTGTACGACATTGGTCAAGTGATGTCATGGCATTTAAGGGAGGGTTGGGTTACAGTTCTTACTTTTGTTCAACATACTAACTAATCTTGCATTTCCCAACCGGCATGTTTAATGCACTTTGTAATACGTGGCTATGTTCAGCTTTTTGTATGATTTGCTAAAGCCTTTTCATTTTTAGTGTATCCTAGGTTTTTTGGTTGTTTACTAAATTAAGTACGCTTATAAATTTTCTTCATGCAGGGTTTATTTGTGGGGAGATCTAGAGGAATTCAGAGCCCCCAATGTAGCGTTATGGTGGGAAGTAGGGTGAACTTTCCACGGCAGAGAGTCCGGGTTGCTCAAATTAGTCGTAAATCTGAGAAACGAGGAGGAGCCCTTTGTGCTACTTGTCGTGATGAAAAAATTTTGGTGGCAAATAGAGGAGAAATTGCTGTTCGTATTATTCGAACTGCTCATGAGATGGGAATACCTTGTGTTGCAGTTTACTCAACCATAGATAAGGATGCACTTCATGTAAAACTGGCCGATGAATCAGTATGCATAGGTGAAGCACCAAGTAGTCAATCGTAAGTCGCCATAATTGCTTTGCTACTTGTTAAACTTGAATAATTGTCATCACTTTCAAAAGTTCTTTTGGTTGTTTTATAGTTGTTGTTATTGTTACTATTTTTTGTTTTGATTGAGATGATTGCACTCGAAAGAGAAACAGAGTACATGCCAGAGGAGGACAGTTGCCTTTAAGTTGTCAAGAATAGTATGAAAACCTTTATTTGGAGTGGTTGCAACTTACATGGGTGTTGCTTTATGATTGACCTCTCTAGAGCCTAATTGTTTTAATCTTTTTCTCACCATTTATGCTCATATAACTACAACCCTTCTACCATATTTATATTTTAGCTTCTTGTTTTTTAAGACAGGGAACAAGGGACACAAATAATTGCAACTCTTTGCAAGTCCAACACTGTTGCAATTATGTGGTGTTTTAATGGAAGTTTTTACTATCCGAACTGTTGATATTTTACAAATCAGAAAACGCACTGTTTGTTTGATATGATAAAGATGAGGGGATTCGGAAGTGTTGTGCTTAGATCCATGGAATGTTGTTCTTCATTTAGAAGTTGTCAGTCTTGCTTCAGTAACATTAGCATTTGTGGGAACCAGGCTAGTTAATGCTGTTTTCATGGCCTCGCTTTACTTTTTTTACTCCCATTCATTTCTGGTTCAAGATTTATTGGTAGTGTTGGTGATTTGAGCTTACATCTTTCTTCAGCGATGATTTTTGTATGGGATATATGTTTCGTGATGTACTATGTAATAACACAACTTATAGCAAATCCAGTTACTACTTACCATTTTTAGAGGCTCTTTTCTGTCATATATTTTCATAGAACAGAACTTTGTTTAGTCCCTGCCCCTGGTATGATTGATTATGATATGAGCATATATTTTCTTCTTCTTACAGGTACTTAGTGATCCCAAATGTCCTGTCTGCTGCTATCAGTCGTGGGTGTACAATGCTGCATCCTGGATATGGTTTCCTTGCTGAGAATGCAGTTTTTGTTGAAATGTGCAGAGAGCATGGAATCAACTTCATTGGGCCAAATGTAAGTGCTTCAGATGCAGATTTTTTGTTTCAATGTGATTTATCCCTCTGTATCTGAAGTGAGCATGTTTATGTGTCATTTAACTATTAAGTGGTTCTGCGTTTGAAATTTATTTGAACCTATGAAAAGAGTGTTTCTGTTATTTATACATTTGAGATCCTTTATTATAATGGGACTTACCTAACCCACCAGCCCAGTTATCATGGCCTCACTATCCTTTAGACTGGACTCTTGGCCTGACCCACTGAGGCTCGACCCAGAGGCAGGCCACTTACCTTTTTCAGTGCCTTTACTGATCCAAAGTTATGTCCAAAGCCCATCTGAGAGCCATTATACACCTGACCACCTGACCGGATTGATTTTCTCTGACCCGTCTGACACAACTGATCCCTCTATTTTGTGTCACTTCAAAATTATTCCACCAACCCTTCCAAACAGCTGTAATGTGATATGCAATTGTGACAAATGCATCTTTTGCACACATATTGGTACATACTTTCTGTTGATCTTGGTTGGTTGGGAACTTAGTTGCACGAAGCCGAAGCGGGCGGGAGCGGGAGCGGGGGAACGTGGCCACTTAGAGGAGTCGTAGATTAGGAGTGCTTATGTATTATTTTTATTAATTATATTTTTAAATAATATATATAAATACATTGTGAGATATAATTTTTTTTCTCCAATTAATATTTGAAATATATTATAACTATCGTAAATTGTTATAAATTGTATTTTATTTTGTGTTAGATTTTATTTAGAATTAAAATCTATTTATTTTGTAGATATAAAAATTAACATTAATTCAATATATATATAACCCATTACATTTATATTTATAAAGGTAAAATAAATAAATAGAGAAATTAAAAAATATATTAGAATAATTATAAATACAGAAAATTTTGTAATTTCAACCATTATACATCACAGTAAAAATAATCATTGCATTAGCCCACATCATTATTATGCTATAAGCACCACACAAAAAGTAACCATTAATATTGACTTCTTGACTTCTTCCCTATCTTCTTTATTTAATATTATATTATAATCAAAAGAAATAAAAAAAGAAAGAGAGAAGAGAGACTAGGAGAGAGAGAGAGAAAGAGAAGAAGAAGAAGAAGAAGAAGAAGAGATGGATCGACTGAGAGAGAGAAGAGGAGATTGACAGAGAAGATCGATTGAGAGAGGAGATCGAAGAATCGATTGGCACGAGACAGAGACGAGGTCGATTGAGAGATGAGATTGAGAGTGAAGAATTGATTGGCGCGAGATCGAAGTCGGCGACCAGAGGGAAGTCGGTGACCAAGTTCTCCTTGCTCTCTCCTCTTTCGTTTCTTCAGTATTTAGGAATCGATCAGATTCGTGTTTCTTTCGCATCAAACTCGTGATTCTTCTATGAATCTGAGTCAGAAGAGCAGAATCGCGCTTTTGAGGAAGAATCGTGAGCAAGTTGAACGATTCCTGCTACTAAGGTTGGGAAGTGCTTGTTTCTGGCAATCTTTTAAACCATGCTCCTAGATTCTTGTGAATGCTAAAAGGGAGAAAGAAGGTGGAAAATTCAATAAATTAGCTACTTGGTAATGATATATTTGAGTTTTACACTCACTAGGAAAAGATTGAGTACTGTATTTCATCCGCTCTTACCTTTTTTATATTGATAACTAGTGGATGTCATCATGTTTTTTTAGCTGACTAAGATTTCAGGGAAGTGCATAGTTATTTTGTACTAAAAAGTTCTTATATTTTGATCTATCCAAAGCAAAATCCTTATATTTGGTAAAGGATTTGAAATTCCAGTGTTATGATTTTGCAGCCTGACAGTATACGTGTGATGGGTGACAAAGCAACGGCTAGGGAGACAATGAAGAATGCTGGTGTTCCAACTGTACCAGGCAGTGAAGGGTTGTTGCAGGTATTAGGTTTTATCAGGTTTTTGGGCATCATGAAAGCATCCCTTCAGTAAAAAATCAAATTTGCTATTCCTTGATTTATTAATTTATTTTTATAATTATTGTCATTGTAGAATACGGAAGAAGCTGTTAGGCTTTCTGAGGAGCTTGGCTTTCCTGTGATGATCAAGGTAAATGATCAGAACTCAAATCTTCTATACGTAAATTGTGTGGGATTGTGATACAGGCCCATAAATTATGTAGACTCCATAAAAAATGGTAATCTGTATATGTGCAAGAAGATATGGTGGCTTTATACCTATTCCTATCTTGAAAGATTTATCACCTTGTTGGGGGGATTTCAAGGTTGCAATGCGGTAGTAACAGATTTTAACCAATTTTTCTAACATCTCATCTGTCACCAACTGGCACGTGCCATGTCACTTTGTGGAGTTTTCTACCTTCAGTTCACAGAAATAGTGGGCAGCATTTTCCTAGATAATTTGTTATGCCTTTTGATGAAATTCTGGTGGCACCCGTCTGGTTCATTCTGTTTCGTAATTGGCTTGTATTGCAATAATGGGAATTATATTGTCCCTCTTTCAACAGAGTACCATGAGTTTTCTTTTGTTCTTTTTTTTGACCTTTTATTTCATTATTTTAGATTGTGTGAATATTTTAGGAAACAAGAATAAAATATTCACACAATCTAAAATATTCACACAAATGTATGTACTAATATTCTCACAGTGAGGACATGTGGAAATCTCTGAAAGGTTGAATCTTCTTGAATGTTCAAACTCCCAATATGCAGATAATCAAAATGGTTTGATGTATCGTGGAGCTTTCAATAGATTGCAGTTGTATTTTTTATATGTTTTTTTTGATTGTGGAGAATATATACGAAAAGAAATGAAAGGTTGGAACCTTAAAGCAGTCAGTTGGGGTTGCAATATCTCTCTCTCTCTCTCTCTCTCTCATGATTGTGTGATCAAATTAATCATAATTTATAACTGCATAGGAGATCGAGTGAACTGATTGACTACTTTATGTTTTGAAGGCAACAGCTGGTGGTGGAGGACGTGGAATGCGTCTTGCTAAAGAACCTGATGAGTTTGTGAAGTTGTTACAGGTATTTCTGTTTTTGGAAGTTACCTTTGAGTTACTTATGCGCAAGCTTGAACTTTTGGTCCTCTTTGGCAAATGGTTATGTCTTTTCTCTTCGTGTGATTTGTTAGAAATTAAAGTTAAATAAGTTGTATTGAAAATGGTATATGAAATTATGTTCTTGGGTTTCTTTAACTATTATTGCCACTGTTGTATACTTACTTTCTGATCAATTGGGCTGTTTAGAGGCAATTTGCTTAATTGTGCCAGTATTTTGCAGTCTATATGCAATCACATGCATTGTGTGGGGGATACTAAGCATACTTTGTGCAAAATTATGAGATTTATGCAAGATCCTTTATTATGATTGATTTTTTATTTTATTTTATTTCTTTTAATTATACATATTTATTTCAATTGGTTCCAAAACAGTACGACAAATGAGTTAGTAAATTCATTCGTTCCGTGTATTCGCTACAAGTGTTTTTACAAAAAAAGTTCGTCCTTAAGGATGGCTTCAAGTATGTTTACTTCGAATTGGTTGTTTCAACAGCAAGCTAAGAGTGAGGCTGCAGCTGCATTTGGAAATGATGGTGTTTATTTGGAGAAGTACATCCAAAATCCAAGGCACATTGAGTTCCAGGTAATTGTTTTGTCTGTTAAGGGTTTTCACCTATCCAAAGAATTGTCTGGTGTTTTTTGTGCTAAAACAGAAAATGACAGCAACACAAGGAATTGATACTGGTTATATCGATTATAATGGGAAATTCTGTGCAAGAACTTGGACTAATAATGATGTCAACCACCTGATTGCTTATAAACTTCTACACTCTCTGTTGAACGTGATTGTAATTGAATTATGTTGCATACTTACATTTGGTAGAAATCTTGGTTAACAAAAACTGCTTCGGACAACATACTGGGTAATTATTTAGTAGAACAACAAAAATCACATCCTCTGCAATTTCGATTTATCATGCTGTTGAAGGTAGCCTTATCCCAAATTCCCAATCCCATCTATTTGAGGTTAGCTACCGAGATGTTTACTTCAAATTTGTTGTGCTTATATCCAAGTGTTGAACCCTTTTACCCAAAACATCTAATTGTCTTCTGGGATCATCATCAGAAGTTCTTTCCTCAAGAGTATGTTTAACTGTCAAAACCGTCTCGACTTCTCTAGAATGTTCATCTTGGCAGAAAAGATTCATGTTAGTTCCATAATGTTAATAAAGAGAATTCAGTATTTTATTTAGCAATAATATCCGTCATGCATTAGTTGATGTACAATAGCCATTAGCAGTGATGTGGGGTTACAGATGACCTTCATATCTGGACTTGTGAATACATGAATATTGAATGCTTTTGAGTGTCCTATAAGTAATGTTTATTACTTGTTATCTTTATGTGAGAGATTAACCTATTTTATTGCATATATGTTGTTGTATATTGTAGATGAATTAAATATTACATGTCAAGAAGTATGAGTTGGGTGAAAATATAATTTGTAGCATGTTGTCATTGAAAACTATAACACTTGATCCTATTATGATCTATAGATTCACCTCCGGCGCACCATTTGCTTTACAGGTTCTTGCAGACAAGTTTGGTAATGTTGTTCACTTTGGAGAGCGTGATTGCAGTATTCAGGTATGTTTAACTACCTCATATCCCTCTTTATGTTTTATGTTTTTCTTTTAGTCATTAGTAGCTATTGGAATTTTTGACTTACTAAGGCCCCGGCAATCTAAAAGCTGATAATCTAATGCAGAAGTTAAAAGCATCATTTTCCCAGCTTCTCAATAATCAACTTCTTCAACTTAAAAGTAATTTTTGCTTCATTAGCTGTAAGCACTGAGCTGAAGTTGCACCAACACTTTGGCCCAAATTCTCAAAATGAAAAAAACTATGGACACTACCATAAGCTGCACCAAATGTGGCCTAACACTTCGTCAGAATTAAACCATTAATTGTATTGAAGTTTGGAACAGGAGGCTTTTGTATGAGCTCAATCCAGAGTTTGGAACTTGATTAAAATTAAAAGCATATGATCCACTGTTGCAACAGAGGGGCAACTCATAAGGATTTTAACTTAAAATATGCCACTAAGAATCACTTTTTTAAGTTTGGGACTCATAGGACCTTATTCATAAGCATAAAGCACTCCTATAGAGCTGTCATCACACTTGGAGCTCGACAAGTGTAAGAAGTTTGATGAAATACATAGGCTTTCATGCCTGTGTATTCAAATCTATGGATAAAAATAACCCAAAGCAACATTTAAATTACACACAGCTTCAAATAAATATATGCAATTGATTTCCAAAAACGTATTTTGGACAGAAACACTGAAACAGCAATAATAGTGGAAACTTTTAGCCAAAATACATTAGATGCTGTAATTTGCAGCATGAAAATGTGAGAATATGTGAGAATTTTGGGAGAATATTGTGTCTCCTTTTTCCTTTTAGGTTTAGGAATTAGAGTTGGCTTAGGAATTAGAGTTCTACAAGTAATGTATTCTTGTAGGCTTAGGAATTAGTGATGTATTCTTGTAGGCTTAGGAATTAGAGTTCTATATATAAGTGATGTATGATGTATTAATTCAGTTGAATATACAGTTTCATTCAGAAAACTAACACGGTATCAGAGCCCTAGAAACCCTAGAAACTGTTCACCACTCTGCATCATGAGTCGTGGTTGTATCCTGTAGGAAATTAATGTATTGATATTATTGATTGATTGATATCAATATACATTTTTGTGTTTTTTCAATGGAGAGAATGAACTCTCTTTTATAGAGAAAATGGGTACAATGGAGTAATCAAATTAATGGAGCACTAAACTAAATGGAGCACTAAACTAAATTAATGGAGCATTAACCTAAATGGAGCACTTGCTTGTGGAGCACTTGCTTGTGGAGTTGGTGGAGTTTGTGGTAGGTGAAGTTGGTGGAGTTGGTGGAGTTGGTGGAGTTTTTACATTTACATTCAATAGCCCCCCTCAAACTCAAGGGGGTTAGGAACTAACCAACTTGAGTTTGGAGAGAGGAACAAAACAGGAAAAATAATCTGACAAATAAAATAAAAGTGGATAGGAGACACTGTATGGTCGTGTCAGATCGTTGTAGAAGACCATATGGTTATGGCAGACCGATGTAGAAGACAGTTTATGGGGTCATGTCGGACCGTTGTAGAAGATAGTTTATGGGGTCATATCGAACCGATGTAGAAAACAGTTTACGAGGTCATGTCGGACCGTTGTAGAAAACAGTTTACGGGGTCATGTCGGACCGTTGTAGAAGACACTATATGGCTGTATCGAACCGTTGTAGCAGAGAACTGAAATCAATGTCGGAACAGTTTACCGAGTCTTGTCGGACCCATATAGGAGCTAACCGGAATCAATGTCGGGACAGTTTACAGAGTCTTGTCGGACCCATATAGGAGCTAACCGGAATCAAAGTCGGGACAGTTTACAGAGTCTTGTCGGACCCATATAGAAGCTAACCGGAATCAAAGTCGGGACAGTTTATAGAGTCTTGTCGGACCCATATAGGAGCTAACCGGAATCAATGTCGGGACAGTTTACCGAGTCTTGTCGGACCCTTAAAAGGCGTGCCCAATCTTATTAAAAGGCGTGCCATCAAAAGGTGTGCCATCAAAAGGCGTGCCATCAAAAGGCGTGCCATCAAAAGATGTACCCGACAGCCATCAAAAGTCGAGCCATCAAAAGGTGTGCCCGACAGCCATCAAAAGGCACGCCGATTTGTCGTCTGGCGTTGAGAGGCGCGTAAGGCGCATGTCTGTCTTGCCTATTTAAACCAAGGCGAGGCTGCTGCTGATGCAGAACAAACCAGCTAAAAAACTTCTGAAAAAAGACTCTTCGTTTTCTGAGAGTTGTATCGCTGAAACACTCTGTTGTTTTCTGAGAGTTGTATTGCTGAAACACTCTGTTGTTTTCTGAGAGTTGTATCGCTGAAACACTCTGTTGCCCAGAAAATGGCTTCTTCTTCCCGCCCCGTGACCCAGAACATAGCCTCTTCGTCCCGTGGTCTCACTCTCTTTCCCGACCTCAACGAGGCCACAAGAGAGATGGCCGGGGCAGGTGCCCTTGAACCGCAACCAAGCGCCCCTGGTTTTGTGCCTTTGAACTTTCCGATGCTGTCTGTGGAGCAAAGAATGGCTGCACAATCGGATATTGAGGCGAATTATTACACACTGAAGTCATGTGTTGAGACCATGACTGCGGTCTCAAACCTGTCGCACCGGCTTCAGAGTAGGACAAATGAGGTGCAGCAGTTAAACGCCCAACTGGCTCTGCTCCAGGGCATGTATAAGGATGCCCGAGCAGAGATATGTGGGCTGAAGGCAGAAAACAAGGAACTGAAGCGGAAGGCCACCGTGATGCTCAGATTTGGAGGACCGCCATATGTGACAGTTGAGGAGCAACGGGAAGTGAACGTGCTCGGCGGCGTGGGAAACACGGAGGCAGCACCGGCAAGGGCCGCCCAAGACAAAGGCAAGAAGAAGAGAACAGCTGAAGAGGCGAAAAAATAAGGCCGATTTTTGTTGTGGTGGTTTGTGGTTGTTGAGGTTTTTTTTTTTTTTTTTTTGTGTAAAATGGTGATCGGGTTTGATCCCCGGCATGAATAAAATAAGGTTGGTGACATTACTGCAATTGCTTTTGATCTTGTAGAGAATGAGCACCAAGCTTTTCTATTGAATGTGAGAAATCTGCTTTCCAGTGCCAAGTCTCAACCATCAGAACCTGCACAGCAAGGACCTGCTGTAGCTTAGTCTGGTCAAAACACAATTGCTATTGCATCTGAGGATGTTCAAATGACAGATGGAACTCTAGCTTCTAATATGAATGTGCAAGAAGCAGATCCAAAAGAAGTAACCTATGCTGAGAGGCTAACAAACATAAAAGGAATTTTGTCTGGAGAGGGTTGGTTTTGACCACACACCGAATGCAGGCATACACTTGCTCAAGAGAGAGAGAGGTTGGATTGTCTGCAGGTGAGTTGTTCCACCAATAACACCTTTACCTCTGATTGTAATCCCTTGGAGCTTTGTGAATTCAAGCCATTGTAGGGTACCAGATCCCCAAGCGTCAGAGCTTGTAGTAGAGCCTGAGAAAGAGATGGGTTTGAGTAGGAACACAGAGCCTGACGGAACCACCATTGTCGATGCCTCCACCTGACAAGCATCTGCCCACGCAGCTTCAAATGCCTTTGTGTCGTCTGTATTTCCATCACCCTTGGCACCGTAGTCTAGTACATTGAAGTTGACAGAGTTTGCACCAGTTTGTAGCACCATCCTAGTAGGCTCTGCTTGCATCGTGCAACCCTCTTTCATCAACCTTGACACACGACCACCACCATTCCAGCTGAGCTTCCCTTCTCTAGCAATGCAAGTACCATAGTTCAATGACCAGGCTAGCAAAGCAATGAGAAGGGCAAATGCAGGACTTCTTACACTAAAGTGCCTTCTCATCTTTCTATGAGAGAGAGACAGAGATGTGAAGTCCTTGAGGAGAGGGAGTTCTAGACTCCAGTGGGTTGAAGAAAGGAAATTTCAAGCCTCGTTTCATAACCCTCAAATCCAATTGCGGAGAGTTGGAAGATGCAGGGAATTGAAGGTATGTGTAGAAAATTCCAGCGGGCAGCGAAGGCAAGGTTGCCGGCCGGCTGCCCGCCGGTGAGAAAACAAAATACAGGCCTAAATCTTATGGCTCTGATACCATGTAGGAAGTTAATGTATTGATATTATTGATTGATTGATATCAATATACATTTTTGTGTTTTTTCAATGGAGAGAATGAACTCTCTTTTATAGAGAGAATGGGTACAATGGAGTAATCAAATTAATGGAGCACTAAACTAAATGGAGCACTAAACTAAATTAATGGAGCATTAACCTAAATGGAGCACTTGCTTGTGGAGCACTTGCTTGTGGAGTTGGTGGAGTTTGTGGTAGGTGAAGTTGGTGGAGTTGGTGGAGTTGGTGGAGTTTTTACATTTACATTCAATATATCCCTTGATCATGATTGACTGCTTGTCTGGTTTGAAGGCCTCTCTTTCTCTTGATCAACTGGTCTGTATAGGTCAATCGATTGATTGACTGGTCTGTTCAGGTCGTTCAACTGCTGGAAACCACTTATTCCCTCTCCTTCTTGTCTCGCCGTTATGGTTTTCTGGTTTGCTGGTTCATCTCCTCTGATTCGTGACTCGCAATCTCTTGCGAGGAGTTTGCTCTGGTTCATTGTCTCTCTCTGTCTCGCTGGTTCTCCTTATGGCTTCAACATCGTCGCAATCGAGCTCTCTGGTTATCTCTCTCTCTGTCTCTCGTATTGTTATTGGTATTTAAGTTCACCAGTATTTGACCCAGCTGTGCTAACTTTGGGATTATTACAGTTTGACCCCTCTGATTAATGTATTTTATACTTGGACACCATAAACTTTGCTTTATTACAATGTGGGATACTAAAATCCAAGCTATCAAATGCAAACTCACTGGTGACAATTATGCCTATTGGGCCAGTGTTATGAAGAATTTTCTTTTTGGTCAGAAAAAATGGGGCTATGTTTCTGGTTCTGTTCCTCGTCCATCGAACCCGAAGGCGAGAAAGGGTATCTGACTTCCTGTGACACTTGGGATTGTGATAAATGCTCATGTTCTGATTTGGTTTCATAATTCTGTGGATGATCGTATTGGAATGATGTTTTCCAAGTACAGTACTGCCAAGGAGGTGTGGGATTATTTACTAGGTGTTTATCAGCAGGCCAACTTTGCCAAGCAGTATGAGTTGGAAATAGCTATTCAGAGTGCTCGTTAACAGGATCAGACTATTCAAGGCTTCTATATTGAGATGACAGGTCTTTGGGATCAGTTGGCTCTTATGGAACCACCTAGTCTCAAGATACTAGATGCTTATATTGAGTTTTGGGAGCAGGGTCGTTTAGTGCAGTTCTTAACGGCTCTCTCCCCTCAGTATGAGACTATCGGAGGTGGCATTCTTCATTGATCTCCTCTTTCCTCTGTGGAGGCTATTGTTCGTGAGCTCCTCTTCGAGGAAACCCGTCTTAAGACGGCCAGTTAGACTCTACATCTTTCTGTCTTCTTGGCTCCTGCCAAGGCTCCCTTGTTATCGACCCTATCTCCTCATTAGCTTCAGGCCACTACGAAACCCAAGAAAGGACCATCAGGGTCAGATGAGTGTGCTTTTTGCCATCAGAGGGGTCATTGGAAGAACAACTGTCCCAAAAAGGGATGTCAGCCTGCTCTGTCTTCTCAAACATAGTTCCGCGATCTTACTTCGGGTACTTTCCGACCTCCTACCGTTTATGCTGCATCTGTTCCGGCTCCTGATCCTGATTTGTCTTCCTTGAGTGCTCAGATTGCACAACTTTAGCATATCCTGTCCACCTCTCAGCCATCTTCATGTGCCTTTGCTCTTACCTCTCTTCATTCAGGTTCGCTTGGGTCCTCTTCAGGTATCCCTTATTCTGGCTTTTTGATTCCGGTGCCTGTCATCATATGACTCCTCACTTTTCCTTACTTCAAAACTGTCACCCGTTCCTATTACTATTAATACTGCTAATGGATCTGGTATGTCTGTTCTGTCTATTGGGTCTATCTTACCCTCTTCCTATTACTATTCCCTCTATTCTTTATGTCCCTCAGCTATCTGTCAGTTTATTATCTATTAGTCAACTTGATGCTTTTGATTTTGATGTTATCTTTTCTTCTTCTGTCTGTTGTGTGCAGGATTGAGTGTCCAAGAAGCAGATTGGGATCGGCCGTAGAGTTGGAGACCTCTATATGGTAGAAAGCTTGCATCTCCTTTTATCCACCTCTCCAGCTGCACTTCCTCGTTTCAGTTAGATTCTCAGTCGAGTCAGTTTTACTTATGGCATTCTCGCCTCGGTCATTTGTCTATTGACCGCTTACAATCTTTAGTTCAGTCAGAGTTATTAGGTAAAATTTCTCCTAGTCAAATTGATGAATGTTAGGGGTGTAAACTTGCCAAAATGTCAGCTTTACCATTTAATAAAAGTATGTATATTTCTGTTTCTCCTTTTTCGCTTGTGCATACTGATGTCTGGGGACCCTCTCCTGTTCTTACTAAAGGGGTTCTGCATATTATGTGTCTTTTGCTAATGATTGCATCCCCTATACTTGGGTTTATCTTATGACTCATAAATTTAACTTCTACCAAATATATCGTAACTTTTAGCCTATGATCACTACACAGTTTGGGTTTACCATTAAATTGTTACGGTCTGACTTAGGTGGGGAGTATTTTAAAACTGAGTTCTGCGAGTATCTGGCCAACTTGGGTACTATTCACCAAACTTCCTGTACTAACACACCCGTCCAAAATGGTCATGCTGAACATAAATACCGTCATCTCCTTGAGACAGCTAGACCTCTCCTTATTTCTGCTTCTGTTCCGGCTCCTTTTTGAGGGGAAGCCGTTCTTATAGTTGCTTTTCTTCTCAACCATATGCCTACTCCCCTACTCTCTGGTCGTTCTCCTTATGAGGTTCTTTTTTCCCAACTCCCCAATTACTCTCTCCGTGTTTTTGGGTCTGCATGTTTTGTCCTTTTTCGGAAAGATAAGACAAAACATAGTGCTCGGTCTGTCTTGTGTGTCTTTTTGGGATACAGTCTTACTCAGAAAGGCTATCGCTATCACGATCCTGTTTCCCGCCGCCTTTATGTCTCTCGCCATGTTGTCTTCCTGGAGCATCTAGCTTACTTTCAGCTTCCTCCTCTCACTGCTCCGGTTTCTAAATAAAATTTGGTTCACATTGATCCATTTCCTTCTGAGGTCTCTCTTGATGAGTACATCTCTACTGTTCCCCATGAACTTGTTCTCTCTTCTCCTCCTACTACATCTTCTGATGACTCTCTCTCTATTGTACCCCACAAGTCTGTTCCATCCTCTCCCCCGCCTGCTCATTTTCCTCCTTCGTTGTTAGTCTATTCTTGTCGCAAGGCTCTCCCTCTACCAGTCGTCTCTGCCCCTGCTGCTGATCCTCCTATTTCTGACGACCCTGATCTGGCTAACTGTAAGTATCGCCTTCGCATTTGTAAACAGGTAGTCAAACTTGGTTTTGCTAAAAAATATTTTTCTCCTTCATATTGTACGTTTTTGTCTGTTATTCACTCTTTTTCAGAACTTCAGCCTTACAAGAAGGCCTATCAGGATCCTAATTAGATTCAAGCTATGGTAGATGAGTTGTCTGCATTACAAAAGACTTATACTCGGGAGCTAGTTTTTCTGTTTGCTGGCAAGAATCTGATTGGTTGCAAATGGGTCTATAAAGTCAAGACTCATTCTGATGGTTCTCTCAAGTGCTGTAAAGCTCGCCTGGTTGCCAAAGGTTTCTTATAAGAATATGGTATTGATTGTGAAAAGACCTTTCCCCCTGTTGCCAAGATGACTACTGTCCGTACTTTGATCTCTGTTGCTACTATTCGTCATTGCCCTCTTTATTAGATGGATATTAAGAATGCTTTTCTTAATGGCCATTTCACTGAAGAGGTTTATACGCGTCCTCTCCCTAGCCTTCACCATTCCTCTGGTCAGGTTTGTCGTCTTCGGCGTCTCTGTATGGTTTGAAGCAATCTTCTCGTGCTTGGTATGATTGCTTTCAGATAGCTGTTACTGAGCTTAGGTTTCATCCTTCTGTTTACGACTCTGCATTGTTTCTCCTTCACACCTCTGCTGGTTTTGTGGCCTTATTATTATATATGGATGATATGATCATCACTGGCTCTGGCTCTGACTGTTCTGCTATCTCTAAGGTCAAGCAGCATCTCTTCCGCACTTTTGAAATGAAGGATCTGGGACCATTGCGGTATTTTCTTGGTATTAAGGTTGTTTCTTCTCCCAAGGGCTACTTTATGTCCCAGGCCAAGTATGCCGGCAAGGTTATCCATCGTGCTGGTCTTACTGACACTAAGCTTTCTGATACCCCCATTGAGCTTAATGTGAAGCTCAACAGGACGATCTTACATTATATCGCGGGCTTGTGGGTTGCTTAATCTATCTGACCGTTACTCGCCCTAATTTTGCCTATGTTGTTCATGTGATTAGCCAGTTCGTTTCTGCTCCTCGCTTCACCCATTGGGCTGCATTGGTTCAGGTTCTTCGCTATCTCCGAGGTACTATCTTTTAGGGTTTACTGATATCCTATACTTCCTCTTTAGACTTGGTGACCTATGCTGATTTTGATTGGGCTGGTGATGTTACTGATTGCAAGTCTATATCTGGTTGCTGTATGTTTCTTGGTGATTCCTTGATCTCTTGAAAAAGCAAGAAACAATCAATTGTTGCTCGCCCTACTGTCGAAATTGAGTATCGTGCTATGGCTCATGCCACTACTAAGATTGTTTAGCTTCGTTGTCTTCTGTCTGATTTAGGTGTCCCTCAGTCTTCTCCGACCTCTCTTTATTGTGACAATCGCAGTGCTATTCAGATTGCCCACAATACAGTCTTTCATGAACGGACGAAACACATTGAGATTGATTGTCACTTTGTCCGTCAACATCTGCAGTCTGGCTCTATCTCGCTTCCTTTCGTCTCTTCGACTTTACAACTTGTTGACTTCTTCACCAAGACTCACACCACTGTTTAGTTTCAGTTTCTTCTTGACAAACTCTCAGTGTTTTCTGCTAAAATACTTTGAGTTTGAGTGGGGGTGTGAGAATATTGGGAGAATATTGTTTCTCCTTTTTCTTTTTAGGTTTAGGAATTAGAGTTCTATAAGTGATGTATTCTTGTAGGCTTAGGAATTAGAGTTCTATATATAAGTGATGTATGATGTTTTAATTTAGTTGAATATACAGTTTCATTCAAAAAACTTATAGAAAACCCTAAATGCAAATTGTTGTTAATGTCCTTGCAAACCTGATGCCCTTGATCAAGCTGAAGGCCAGGCATCATAGAAATTTTATGAACATCAACAAGTGTCTCTTCTCCAAAATCCGTTTTAAGAAATCAGTTTGCCTCCCCTTGTCCCTTGAAAGCCACATAATTTTTTTTTGATGGGTATGTCTGTGCATGCTCGTGTGCTCTGGGTATCTACTCACGGTGATCTTTCACTGGTTGAAATGGAGGCTGATGGCAATAGGAGATGATGAGGGCATGGACGTGAATTTGAGTCTTTGATGTACCCATATAGGTATTCATGTTTTAAATTTGATGTGATCAACATATGAGTTTCTGATTAAACGAGTATGTTAACAAACACGTTCTTAAATTCATATACTAAAGAAAATCTAAACTAGATAACGCCCCCTCCCTGGTGGCACTCAAGGAAAAAAGGAAAAGAAAAAAAAAACACAGAAAGAAATGAGAGAAAACCTAATTTGCAATAGAAATTGTGATGGAACAGAGACCAAAGACAATTTTATTTCCACATATGATCTTAAAGATAGAAGCATTCTCCCAGTGTACTTGAACTAATAATTTTCAATAACGAACATTCTAAACTGTTGGAGTTGTTAAGAAGGCCAATAAGCTAATGCTGGTGAACTGTGAAAATGTTTAATTGGAGTATGGGAAAAATGAAGAATTTCTGAACTTTGTGGAGGTCTTTGTTACTTTTGTTGTTGGAAACGTAGCTTATTGAAGTAACACATTGTATTGAATGACTTGCTTCTGCAGAGAAGGAATCAGAAGCTGCTGGAAGAAGCACCCTCACCTGCATTAACGCCAGAGTTGCGGAAAGCCATGGGTGATGCAGCAGTTGCAGCAGCAGCGTCTATAGGATACATCGGTGTTGGTACCGTTGAGTTCCTTTTGGATGAAAGAGGTTCATTTTATTTCATGGAAATGAATACTCGAATCCAGGTACAAGAAGGAGCTACCAGTATAAATTTAAGAGTTCTTTTGAAGTACTTGATTGAGATTTATCAGTTATTGTGCACGCTGTTTCTCATTCTGGCCAAAATTTTAGGTTGAGCATCCTGTGACGGAAATGATTTCCTCTGTTGACCTGATTGAAGAACAGATCCGTGTAGCTATGGGAGAAAAACTTCGTTACAAACAGGTACTGAAAATGAGATACTTAGAATACTCTGGGCATAAATTACAATTTATTTAATGTGTCATGGTTTCTTATTGACAGGAAGATATTGTGCTTAGAGGACATTCAATTGAATGTCGCATTAACGCTGAAGATGCTTTTAAAAATTTCAGACCTGGGCCAGGTATGTCTTATCATATGGTTTTAGTTGGTTTATTTGGGTTTTTTTTTATGAGTCAAAGTCTCATAATTTTTATTTTTGTAGTTGCGGTCTTGTTAGAGTCCTAGGTTTTCCAAAGCTTATATAAAGTTATGTAATCCTTCTAATTTAATGGTGTGCAAGCTTCATATTATCCACCAGCTCTGAAGTTCTGTTGAGTTTGTTTTGCAATTCTTGACCTCGGTTTTCCATTGGACAGGCCTAATTCATCTCTACTTCAGTTATTTAACTTTTGTCTGCTACGTAACTTTTGTATGCTGCCTTTGCTTAATTGAAGCCCAGAGGCCCTCACCTGTTGTTATCTTCCAAAAATCCTAAAATTCCATACTTCGAACCTAAAAACTGACTGATTATGATCATGTATGGAACCTGTCTCAAGTGCTGTCTTGCATCGGTTTTGGTTATGATAGGCAACAGGGAGGGTGTTGTTTCATACTTCTTCATCATTCTAATAATGGAGGGTTTCAAGTACAGGGAATATAGAAACTAAATTTTTTTTTTTGGGACATCAGGGAGAATAACAGCGTACTTGCCATCTGGAGGTCCATTTGTGAGAATGGATAGTCATGTCTATCCTGATTACGTGGTTCCACCAAGCTATGATTCCCTACTTGGAAAGGTATGTCAAATTTTGGTTGTGTATGTGCAATGTATGATGGGCCAGTGTTTTTCTCCTTTCTGTATATGTTTCTTGAATATAGAGACTTGGATTGGTGAATCCCTGAATTTTTGCTTACATCCTCGTGAGTTTTATTTTATTTTATTTAATTAATTAATTAATTTTTTTAGTACTGTTATTTATGCAAATGATTTGTGTTCAGAACTGTAAGAATGATGTGTGAATTTGTTGATGTTTTGAGTGTATATATTTATGTACCCATGGGCACGCAATTTGAGCACCTGAATAGCTTAGCTGAGCATGTCAACATCTATATGTTTGCATTTGATTAAGCTTTGGATGCTTGGGCTTTAGACATGAATGTGTATCTGGAATAGAACTTCAGTGGTTGGTTTAAGGGTCTGACTTAAGGTTTTGATCTGGCTTATAATCTATTGCCACAATGCTTTATTGCTTTCTACTGTTTTGTTACAATGCTTTATCACTCTCTACTATATTGTTTTAGAAATTTGAAAATGATACTTATTCTGAAAGGAATTCATCTCTGTTTTAAGCCTCTTAATCCCTCAAGATTTGTAGAAGATTTAAGAATCATCATTTATTTTTTAATCCAAAACTAGGATATTAAACTATGAAATTTCAAACTCTCTGTTGGCCTCAAGTCCCTTCTAGGCCCCTTGCCCCCAAACATAGTGTAAAAGAAATGAATGACCAGATGCCTAAGAAAGAGCGCAAATAAGTAATACTAATAGGTTTTAATGCATGATTGGTTTGCAACTTAAAGTGAAGGCATAGTAATCTGTATCATGTTAGATGTGATGATAATATCTAATGAGATTATGGTCAGGTTTTGCAAATTTATCTCACTGTTGAGGTTTGAAAATGTGCATGAATATAGTACTAGTATATTTATTTGTGGAAATATACAATCTTGCTACTTAGGCATTGCTTAGTCAATTGGATGCCTTAAGACTGATTTAGGAACTTGATTACAGTTTTTTTTTTGGTGTTATTTTCTTTGTCCATATTGAAAATTTCTTCTAATTATTTGAACGTGTTATCTTTAGCTTATTGTATGGGCTCCAACAAGAGAGAGAGCTATAGAACGCATGAAAAGGGCTCTTAATGACACTATAATTACAGGTAAGCGTTGTAGTATTCAATTAATATCATGCCATGGAGTTGTGTTCCATTTGTGTTTTTTTGGTTTATGAACCTTCGCATCATGGATTAGTGAAACACTCTCCATTTTGGAGGGAGCAAGTGGGGGGTGCGTGCGTGCGTGTGTGTGTGTGTGTGAGAGAGAGAGAGAGAGAGAGAGACCTCAATTATATGAGTGCAGCTTAAACAATAAGAGATCTCAACTTTTAATGTTTTACATTACATTTGTGTTTTTGTGAACTTGGAACATATTTGTTCAATCTCTAGAAATTAAAAAAATCATTTTAGTGTCTCTAATTACTTGTCAGTTGATATGAATTCCAATTTCTTTTGGCAGGAGTTCCAACAACAATTGACTACCACAAACTTATCCTAGACGTTGAGGTACGCAAATTTCTAAACATCTTTTATCTTCCTTCTTGGAATTCCTTATATTTGGGGGTTTGAGACTCCTGATTTGTCTAAAATTGCTTTGTACGTGTTGTGATACAGGACTTCAAAAATGGAAAAGTTGATACTGCTTTTATTCCGAAGCATGAACAAGAATTAGCTGCGGTAAAGAGCTGAAATGTCCCTGTCATGTGAATATTCTAATGAAACTTTTAAATATTAATATTTCACAGTAATTTGACCGTATGAACTGTGAAATTATGCCATCTTAAGATCTACATATCTAAACTAGTTTTTCTAGTTGGGTAGGACAACCCTTTTTTCTGGTTTTCATAATGTAGAATCCGTTGAAAAGGGACCCCAAATCTTTTTGGTTTCTATGTTCACATTTGGTTGGTTGTCCTTATATGACCCTAACCCTCCTTTTGTTTTAGTGGAAAACATTTTTTGAAAAATGTTTTTCGCATGGTATGACGGAAAACTTTTTGTGGTCTGACAAAAAACAAGCTTATTTCAGTGGAAAACGTTTCCTACTTTTGAGTAGTGAAAAATATTTTCCTGACTAAAGTTCTTACCAATGCCACCAAAAACCTACCACAGCCAGCGCTGCCATCGCCACTGCCACCACCACCACCACCACCACCATCATCACTTCTACCAACCTACTACCACCTCCACCTCCACCTCCACTACGGCTACTGCTACTGCTACCACCACCACTACCACCGTCTTCGCCTCTGCCGCCAACTCCGCCCGTGACCGCCACTAATACAACCACTAGCACTTTAGTTTCATGGTTGCAACCAAACATTGGAAACGTTTTCTACGAAGATATTTTCTGGAAGAAGTTTTCTGTAGAAAAGGTTTTCTATTGGAAGAAAATGTTTTCCACCAAAACTAGAGGATCCTAAGTCACTGCCCAGATTAGGTAGGAAAACTTTAATTTTAATTTTATTTTTTTAAATAGATAGACTAAACCCTTTGTAATTTGTGCTTGCAGCCCCAGAAAATGGTACCAGCAACTCCTGCTAAAGAGCTGACCAATGCTACTGCTTAAAAAGGATCTCTTATTCACAATTGGAGCAGGTTCTTTTATTAGGTTTATCAGAGCTTAGCAATAGGTTTGAGCAAGAAGATTGCTAGTGTGGTCCTTTTTTTCCTTTCTTTTTATTTTTTTTTTATATTTATTTCCTTTAGTGTGCTAAAATTATTGAAGAAAATAAAATCTTTTGCTTTTTCGGCTGTCAAGTGAGGTTCAATTGGAACAATTTTGATCGCGGATTACTCGTATGTTCTTCATTTTGGAAATGAGAGATTGGAGGAGTGGCTAAATATTTTCGAATGTTTAGTGAAATCATGCCATTTTAGCATGAATAAAAAGAATAAGAACATCATGTCATGTTATGGTTATGATTATGGTTTGTGGATTGAATTATTCTACCAATTAGCTTAATGAATGAGCTTTGACTGGAATTGGATAAACTTTTCTTTCTAGTTTGCAAGCATGATGATGTAAACTTGCCTTGCTAGGGTTATAGTTTGTTTGCATGATCTTCAAATGTTTGCTTGGTTTCAATTATTATTTTATGGGAGACCAAGTCAAGATGTAACAGATCAACCACTCTATCCCAAATTATTGTTGATCTTTTTCACTCTTTTGTCTCTTAGGTTGTGTTTGGATTTTGAATCTGTGGAGGGAAAATAGTAGGAAAGGGAAATTTGTTTTGCCAATATATTTGAAGGGGACAAGTAGAGGGGAATTTGTGCTAGACAAATGGGCCAAGCAAAACATATGTGGGCCTTGTTCTTGACCTAGCAACTGGGCTACAAAATCTTCGGCTGGTGAGATCAAGCCAAGTGATGGGCTTGAGTCATTGGCCGAGGTAGATGGAATGAGGGCATTATTCTTGGCCAAGGTAAAGGCGATAGCAGGGCTAAGTTGGTGCCCCAAAGCCGGACCGAGCTGAGTACGAAAGTTGATAAGATTTTACTGAGCTACAAGTTCCAATCGAGGAGGGTTACATGAGGTTTGACTGAGATGCAAGCCAAGCAAGCCGGGCAGGGAAAGTTGTGCGTGGTAGTCTGGCTAGAGCCAATCCGGTCTTGAGGGTGTTTGAGGTGGACTGAGCTAGAGTTAGCTTGGTTGGTGTAAGCTACGTGGCCCAATCGGAGTGCGAGGAGGAAAATCCACCGTTCGTTTGCGTCAATATTGGTTGGAGGTTTAGTTAGTGTTGTTTGGCAGTATTGGTGTGTATAAGGCAAAGAGAGAATAGTACATTCATGTGTCCAAGAAAGGACGAGCTTGCGTCAATATTGGTTGGAGGTTTAGTTAGTGTTGTTTGGCAGTATTGGTGTGTATAAGGCAAAGAGAGAATAGTACATTCATGTGTCCAAGAAAGGACGAGCAAGGTGGTACGCACACAAACTATATAAACCCTGCGGTGTCTTCGTGCAAAAGGTCTACAACTTTCCTTATTTTGAACTATCCTTGTTTTAGTCTTTTTTGCTCTCTCTAAGGGTGTTAACTTGACCGCCGAAGGAGTTTTTCAGTGACACACTTGCCGGGTAGTTCACTGTCGTTGTGTTTTTAGGCTATATGACATCGTTTGGGACGAAATAGAGCTTGGACGCAAGGAGTACCAAAAAAAAATATATATTTACTCCCCGTATAGTTGATATTGATCAACTCTTGCAAATTTACAATACAATGTAACAAAGCAAATTTGCCAAATGCTATTTAGCATGTGCAATTTGATTGGGGAAATTCTATTTGTACACTACAAAAAATTTTAATACATACTATTTGTCGTTTGGGATAAACTTTTAGACAAAAGTCAAATGTTTGGATGTAAATTTATGAACAAAAATGAATTGTTGAGATATACATTTTGTTCACTATTTGTTTGAATAATTATTTTTTGTTCTTGAGTTTTTGTTTGAATATTTGACTTTTGTTTGGGTGTTCATATTCAAACAACATAAATAGTGTGTAATGAGATTTTTTGTAGTGGGTACATAGAATTACCCATTCCAAGTGTTAGGATTTTAAAAAGTATATATATATATATATATATATTTTTAATTTTTATTTGAAGGTTGTGTTTGAATTTTGGATATGTGAAAGGATTTGGAGAGAGAAGATAAATGGGATGAGATTTTTAAAAATAATTTGGTTTCTATTTCATTCATTTTTTTTTTTTTCTTTTTCGTGTCTTTTTTCTTTATAAATTTCTCTGCAAATTTTGTATTCAAACACAACCTAAAAAAGGTACCAATGACTGGGGACATAAAGGTTTTTATATCTCCAGTAGTCCTCTAGTGGGTTGATTGTTATTCTCTCTTGGTGATGTATGGCCACGAGTTTTGTTCCTCCTCCTTTATCACACATTCTTGCATACCCTAATAACATACTTGTCAAAATTTGAGATATTCTCCTTCATTTGTTCTATACTTTATTAAAGTTGAAAGTAATTTTACACAATCATATAATCACATGTTTTGCTACATTTTTTTATCCACTTGATTCAAAAATAATCAAGTCTATTAACAAATACATATATTCTTAATAACCGAACATTCTACACCAACATTCTACCAGAAATTCACTAACATGATAAGAAATATAATTATATATAATATTTTCTGAAGTTATAGAACAATATTACTGAAGGGTTCGGTTTGGCTAACGATTGCCTATTAGGCATTGTCTACGGGCCAAATAATGTCCACAAAATTATAATTTTAATACATATTTTACATAGTTTTATATTTATATATATATATATATTAATTTACCCTTTATACATATATCAACATTAATCACTAATCACTGTTGGAGCAAAGAGGGGAAGATGGAGGAGGCATGGCAGTTGGAGCAGAAATGGGAAGGGTTTGATCCTCTATGGTGAACCTCATGGTATAGGTGATGGTGGATGGTTATGATTAGGTAGATGGCTGAAAAAGCAATGATTTGGTGTGGTAAAATTCAAAGTCAAAATTTAAAAGAAAAGTGAGAGTGCCACAAGTCTTATCAATTTATTTTATTTTATTTTATTTTATTTTTGTATTTCTGTTAGATAAATTAAAGGTCGTGGTAGATGGAGAGTTAAAATTGTAACTAATTTAAAATTTTGGGTTTATTTGAAAAAAAAAATAAAACTTTAGCGTTTAATTTGTAACAAAGGCAGGGGATCAAAGTCTGAAGTTATTTTTGTAATTCTTCCTTTTTGGGGTTATAAGAACATCTTCATTAAACTAGTTATTTTTATTTTTTAGTTAAAATAATGAATAAATTACTAAATGTCACCTCTATCATACTAGTTATCAAGTTAGCCGTTTTAGTTTCGATGGTTTTGACTCAACAAATGTAGTTAGTAGTCTATCCTAGCCAAATTAAAAAAAAATATATATATATATATATTACTTTTTATATTTTGAAATTAATTGTGTTGAGTTCATAAAAAATAATTTCAAATTAAAATGAATAAAATAATATTTAAATAGTAAAGAGAAATAATAGAGTTTGTTAGAAAATATATTTTAAAAGATGTAAAACTAAATTAATAATAAATTAACTTTTAAAGTTAAAATATAACAAAAGTTTTACTAATTTGATATTGATGCTCTAAGTAGTTAAAGAATTATGATACAATGCTTGTCCAAAATGAATTTATTCATACATTTTGAAAAAATGTCTACAAAATGAATTATTAGTTTAAAATTGTTGGTCTTATATTCAAAGAGTACATTAATCCCATCTAAAATTGTGAACTCCATTTGTGTAAATCAATTAAAACAAGTATATTGTTTCCTCTTTTTAATAGTGTGTGAACAACATTTGACTCTGTTTTTTTTTTTCAAACTAATCATCTCCAACAACTTTTGTATTTCTATTTTTTCCTACTTTGACAAGTCAAACACCAAAGAAAAAAAAACCAACATCTCTAACAGTCTCCCCACTCAACTCCATGGTTCCCTAAGCACACCAAAATAGTGGAGGATAGAAAAGAAAGTTGGGCAAAATACTTTTAATAAAAAATATTAAATAGAAAGTTTTATTACAGATGATAGTTGAAAAAGTATTTTCTTAGAATAAAAAAATAGTTTTTATTTAAAATTTGAGAAAAAACAAAAATAATACTCTACAAAGTTAAGAGTCCCATTACACAACCATATTCATTTAGCCTCTATTAGGAAAGCAAGATTTGGGCTAAAATAGTCATATAAGACAAAATAGATTATTTTAGTCCAATAAAATAAAATATCAAATTCGATCCATAATCATTACAATTTTTTCTCTCACAAAAAAAGTTAAAAAAACCAAAAAAACTAAAAATTCTTTTCAAATCAAACTTTAAAACCTCAAATTAAAAAAATTAAAAAATTAAAAAGCCAACCAACCTCCCAAAGGGATGCTAGTAGATCATGCAAAGTGCAATGATTCTAATTAAGACAATCTCAAACGACTACCCACCACTCATAAATGCATTCTCATCATAAGCAGCTTTGTTCCAACTTGACAAGAAGTTATTCAGTGATTCAGGGTGTGCCCTAGGGGACAAGGGGATGCTCATGGCACAGCAGCCGTGCTGTGAGAGTTATTGGGAGTTTTTTTTTAAGTCTATTTTGATTATTTAAATTGTTTATATTATAAGATTTATTGAATATACTATTCATAAAAAAATTAAGATAATTAGACATCCATAGTCCTATTATTATGACCTTGTTTTTTCTTAAAAAATAAAATTATTAAAATCATGTTAACCGTTTATTTTTATTTTTTAAAACAAATGTAGTCTTGTTATGAGATTATAAATATTCAATTGATTTAATTTTTTTTATAAATAATCTACTCAATAAATCTTACAATATAAACGGTTTGAATAATAAAAACAGACTTAAAAAAAACCACCAAAGCCTCTCATAACAAACTGTTGTGCCACCCAGTTCCCAAGGTAGAGGTTACAGTCATATGGTGTCTCAACTCGAACGTGATTGGTGGAAACGATAAGACTCACCTATTTATGAAATTGTGATGGCTGCTATGTAGAAGACACAATAACCACTGTTGTGCAGTCAATGAAACCTATTTTTAGTCTCATTTCGATAATTTCAACCGTTTACTTTTTAAGGTAAATTGAGTAGAATATAAATGCAAAAAAATCAAATTAATTGGACATCAGTAACTCTTTCATCAAATAATATGTATCTAGTTTTATATTTCAAATCACATTTACCATTTATTTTTTAGATATAAATGTAATTCAATGAAAAGACTATTAATATTTGATGAACTTAATTATTTGATCAATCCTAAAAAATAAACCGCTCAAATAATTGAAATAAAACCTAAAATGAGCTTTACCCGCCGCACAATAGTGGTTTCTAGCCACTCCAATTTCTTATGTTAGTGGTTGGGAGAACATCACAAGTAAGTATGATAATTGGTGATTAATTAGAAACATAAACACCTAATATCCTGAAACAGAGAATAAATTTTCCAACTTGATAGTGTAATGGACCCGCATCTCTTGGAGAATCACAATCAACTCTTTGATTTCAATTTTGACAAAGTCACAAAAAGATAGATATTTATGTCATCAAAAAAAAAAAAAAAAAAAAAAAAAAAAAAACTTCTATTGTCTATATATATAGTATCACTTTGCAAGTTTGCTAAACGAGACGTGGTTGATAGAGATATACAACCATATTTTGAATGATTTACTTCAATTATGATAGCATCAACCTCACTGAATTAGGGTGCAACGCGTTGTGCATTTTGATAGTGTTTACTCCGGGCCCATTGATATAATCTCAACCGTTCATTTATAATTATATTGAATAGATTATTTATGTAAAATAATATATTAATCATACAGTCACAATCACATGATCAACCACATTTCTTTTATAAAAGTTGGACGACAAATGTGATTTGAGAATAATTTTTCAATTATTATTTTTTAATTAGCAAAAATCAATTGTTAGTTAGTAAATAATTATGGGAAGGAGTTGAAACCTCAACCTCTCCTTTATACAACCTAAGGCCTCGTTTGGAAATCCTCCATTTTAGTCAAAAAGTCAAAAAGTTATTAAATTAGCCAAAAAGTCAACAACACATACCAAAAAGTCAAAGATTCTCTTTTCTCTTTACTTTTTGCACATCTTTTCGTAAAAAGTCAAAAAGTCATCTCAAACATACTAGTTTTTTTTAGCTCATATTTTAGCCAAATAACCAAAAGTTACTAAATTAGCTTGTTCCCAAACGGTAGTGTGGCTTCCATGTAAATATCAATATTCGATTAAATTAATTTTTTACATAGTTGACACTTATCAACGAATTTACCCACCAAAAAGCACAACGTGCCCATTCTCATGCCGAGCAAGGCTTCCCTCCAACTAGAAATGTTGTTGGATCTTCGTGAGCTCACTAAAGAGCCCATATCGATAATCTGAACCGTTTATAGCAAAGGGCTAATCGAGAAGATCATTATAGCAAAACATCATATTAATCAGAATATTGTAGGTGCATTATTAGATTGCATTTGTCTTCAAAACAATAAATGATCTATAATCAAAATTGTAACTGTCATTCATATTTTTTGTTTTTATGACAAATGTAATTTAAATATGTGGTTACGGTAGTCCAAACAATCTAATTTTCTTGTAAGGATGATTTTCTCAACAAGTCTCTCGATATGAATAATTTGGATCATTGAAGTGAGTCTCTTAGTGAGCTCACAAAAGCCCAACAACACCTCCAATTGATTTTCCTCCTGTTTTCCCAACTGAAGGGAGGCCATTCCCCTGCATTGGAGCACAAATACTCTAATTTCACCTTACTAAGATTTTAAGCTGTAGGTTTTAACTCAAATTTCTTTCTAAAACTAAGATTTCTATGAGTTAATTATCAAATTTAAATGGTAAGCATTAACAAACACAATTAAATAAGCATTTAATTTTATCCTCTTAATTATATTACCTAATAATGCCTAACCTAATTTAATTGTTTCATAACTTTGACCATAGAATAAAGAATAATTATTTAGTCATTTTGGAATATCATGTAATATTATGATACTCCAAACCAATTATGTAGTGGAAAAGTTTACGAGTAGAACACTCTAACTCATATTTATTAAGTGCATGAGAAATAAAAAATGACTTAATACATATTAATAATTTTTTTATTGACTAAGAGCACTACATAAATAATAGGTCATGATGCTGCAGGAAAACAATTTAGTTTGGAAATTTTAAAAATAATTTTTTTAATTTTCAATTCATATTTTTTTTGTTTTATCGAATTTTTTAAATATTTTAATTTTAATTTTTAGATCCACTTAATCTAGATATATTTAAAAAGTACAAAATTTACATAAAACTCTTTCAAAAATTCATTGAATACAAAAAATATAAAAATTTAATATATTTTTTATATTTTGTTGTATTCAATACATTTTAAAAATTTTTTGTACAAATTAAATAGATATTTAAATATATTTAGATTAAGTGAATCTAAAAAATAAAAAAAAAATGATTATAATGTTAAAAAAAATTCACAAAAAACAAAAAAATGAATTGAAAATTCAAAAAAACTGTTCTTGAAAATTCTAAACTAAAACAGAGTGATTGACTCTGCAACTACTTCGATGGAAATTTAGGCATTTGAAATTTTAGAGTGAAGACCAATGGATCAAGGTTCCAACAACCACTCTCCTTTTGGGTTGACTTTTGATGATTTATGTCACAATTACATAGGTTTTGTTAATGACTTCCTATTTAATGATCAATTTAGTGGCGGGATGCGTCTGAAATTTAAATAAGGTTTTTAAAAAAGAAAAAAAAACAATAATAATAAAATTAACATACTGTTACTTAGCATCTCCAATGCACTAGGCATATAATGCTTGTTAGGTAGCCTAGTATGACTCACTTTTTTCAACTCCAATGCACTAGGCATGTAATTAGGCATTTTAGCTCAACTCACATTCACTAGCTACATGTAGCTAGCCTTAAAGGCTAGGCAAAATGTATTTAATCATTAGGATTATTTCCTTCCATCTTTGTTGCTGATGTGACATTTTATAAAATTAATAGTATTTTGATGAATAGCTAAAATAGAGAGTATGGTTGGAACAGAAATATGAAACAGTTGATAGGCAAAATAAAATGTATACTTTATAGTAATTGAAAATTCTAAGTGATTCGTGATTAGATCAAGATTAAAATATTCCAAATCCCAATTATTCAAAACACTCAATCTAAAATCAACAAGCACTTACGAGAGTGATTTTAGTTTGTTTGTTTTTAGGAATAAATAATAAATCGACACAAACGATTTTTACGTGGAAAAAACCACAATTCAAGAACCTTCAATTGTAATAAAAAACCACGGGCGAACCGCCACTAATCAATCACTACTGAAGAAAGAAAGATTACAAAGATAATACACAAATTACCCAACCCAATCAATTTGTCCTTGAATCTTCTGTAACTCTTTCACTACGCCTTCGTCACGGAACTGATCAATTCTGAAGTTGATTCCACAACTTCACTTGTCGAATTAACGATTACATATAGAATCAAACGCCTTTTGAAACTCTACGTCTTTGATCTTTGGAAGCCACCGAAGAGAACACTTTTGAATATAAAGTATCAAACTCCTTAATGTATGAATCTCAATTCATAAGTTTAGAACTCTCTCAAGAACATCAAGAAAAACTATCAAAAATCTCAGAAGAAAACTTCAAACAAAACCCTAGGACTCTTAAAAATGATCTAGGAAAAGTAATCCTAAAAATAACCTAAACAGGTATAAATAGACAATCTGAGTCCGCGATCTCCGCTCGAGCGCTCCACAGCCCGCTCGAGCGGCTTCAACAAAATATGCGTGCGACAACACAGTGGTCCACTCGAGCGCTTGAGATCTCGCTCGAGCGCGAAATCACACACTCCAGTTCTTTTACAGACCTGTCAAACTACTGAGAGACCACAAACTCCGCTCGAGCGCCAAAGACCCCGCTCGAGCGGGAAAGACAAAAATGCAGGAAAATTTACAACTTTAACAACTCAAAGTTTTGTACCCGGATTTGACAATAAAGGGACCTAACAATCTCCCCCTTTGTCAATTCCCGGACAAAACCTTTCTAAACAATTTTCCTTAAAACACACGCACTAGACAAGATTAAACAAAGAACAAAACATCTCTAAACTCAAAACAATCTTGACATGAACAATCCACCCATCCCACTTTATCCAACATTCATCTGTGTAAAAATAACCAACACACCAAAACAAAACAAAACTGTGGAATACCATCAGAAGTGATAAAAAGATACAAATGATATTCTCAATAAGAGCAAAGCAAACTGGAATCAAACATCCAAAATACCAATGTTATCCAAAATACCAATGTATCATCAAACATCCAAAATACCAATGTTATCCAAAATACCAATGTATCATGCCAAAGTATCATGACAATCAAAATATCTGTCATGATCAAAAGATGTACCAATATCCAAAGACATGTACAAATGTACCAATATCAAAATATCCAAAATGACAAAAGATGCACCAAGATCTGTACCAATATCCAAAGTCATATGTACCAAAAATGTACCAATATCCAAAGTAAACTCTCCCCCTTTTTGTCCGGAAAGCAAAGGAAATCATGCATCAGGAGGAGGTTGTGGCTTTGAGACTGAATGATATGGGCTAGCTGAGTGAGAGTCTGCTCCATATGACCAAGACGACCATCAAACGCATCAAAGCGTGCATCCAGAAAATCCAAGCGCCGGGTCATAGCCTCCTCAAACTGCTGTAGCTGATCATGAAGTGTGCGAGGTGGAACAACCTCCTCACCATCTGCAGCAGCAGCATCAAACTCGGCCTCCTCAGCCAGTCCAGCGGCTACACCTGCAGAAGTACCTGCTCGAGAGGACTCCCCCTTAACATGAGCCCGACTTTGAGAAACAATTTTTTTAGTGAACGGTCGGGTAGGAAAGGCAAACTCATCATCCTCTAGGACTTGAACCCCAAGGTCAGACAAAAGTCGGTTGATCATGCAACCATAAGGAAGGCCTAGCTGTTTATTCCCATGAACACCGATCATCTTTTTGATAATAAGGGTGGCTAGGTCAAAAGACATGTAACGGGCAATATAGTATAAAATGAACCCTTGGTCTTGTTTAATCTCGGATGAGTGAGTGGTCACAATGATGTTGGCATAGACAATAAGATTAAACAGTCTGAACTCCGGAAGAAGTTCAAACTGTTTAATCAAATCGCCTTTAGGCCAATGGCGAGAAACACCACATAACTCCTTAGCCACAGTATCAAAATTACAGGTAGGTCGTTCGGTGGGAAAATGATAGTGCTCAGGAAACCCTTGTGTAATCTTAAGAAGGCCACGAATAAGATCAGGTGTAACTGAAATGGAATGAGATCGAACCCACGTAGTGAATGAAGGCTCAATATCACTAACTTTCTCAATATTACAGTAAAATTCTCGAACCCAATCTAGATTTTGTCGACCCGAAAAAGACAACACCAAATCACCACCTAGTGGGTCAAATAAAGGACGGATGTGTAAGGACTCAAAAGTATCAGGTTGAACATTCCGTTCTAAATGAACTGTACGAGCCACAAAAGATTTATGGAAGGACTTGGATTGTTTAGCTGACTGAAACCTAACAGAATTATAGGCAGGGCGAGACACTACAGCCTTTCAGCGCTTAGGGGCAGACATGACTAGGTATGACACAAATACAACCCAACACCCCATCAAGTCAAAAAATCAAACCCAAACCAAACCCAAAGAGCAAAACAGTCATAACAAAAAAAACATTAGTAACATTAGTAGCAAGTGAGGGTGAGAATAATGAAAACAAATATGATGCAACTCACATATAGCACTTTCTGTATCTTCTTCAATGGCTTGCCAGCCTTCTGGTTCAAAAGCTCTCAGAAAAGCCCTCATTCTGATTTTCCAATACAGGTAGTTAGTCCCATCAAAGGTGGGAGCATGATGCAAGTTCTGACCTCGAGCTGATTCCGAAGGCTTTGGAAGAGGTTGAGTAAAAGTAGTCCAAAATGCCATGAAAGCACTATCCCCATCTTCACTGGATTCAGGTTCTTCGGGTTCTTGCTCCGACTCGCTTTCATCATCCCAAGTCACAGTGTAGACTTTCTTTCGATTCTTTTTCGAAGGGCATTCAAGGGACATATGGCCAAACCCTTGACATTCATAGCACTTGACCCCTTGCCCCCTTACAATCTTCTTTTCAATTTTTTGAGCAAATTTTGGTGGAAACGTTTTGGGTTTATCATTACTCTTATCTTTTGAAATAGGGTCTCTGAAATTAGGCTTCTTTTTCAAAAAAATTTTAAATGTTTTGTGAGCATAGCCGTCATCTCAGACTCTAAATCAAATTCAGTCTCCGGAGGTTTTGCAGTCTCATGAGCACTCGTGAAAGTCACACTTTCTTTTTGTTTTTTCTTTGAAATTTGGTGGGCTTCATAAGTCTGCAAATTTCCAACCAATTGATCGAGCTTGAGGGTATCAACATTCTGAGCCTCCTCAATGGCTGTCACCTTTGATTGGAACCTTTCGGGAAGAGACCTCAAAATTTTTCCAACAACTTTAGCTTTCGGGATTTTTCACCGAGAGTGAAACAGGAATTCACGATATCTAACTGAGTTTTGCATAGAAATCATCAAACGTCTCATCGTCGCGCATAAAAAGGGTTTCAAAGGCAGAGGTGAGACGTTGAAGTTTTGACCTTTTGACAGAGGTAGTACCTTCGTGAATTGTTTCAAGAATATCCCAAGCCTCTTTTGCTACCTTACATGTGCAGATACGACGAAATTCTTCAGGTGTGACGGAGCAAAACAGGGAATTGAGAGCCTTACTGTTCCAACTCGAGTTTTGGTAATCAGTTGTGTCCCATTTATCAAGGGGTTTAGGAATATCTACACCATCAATGGTGACCATAGGTTCGTTCCACCCATAGACCACACAGTGCCAAACTTTCTCATCGATGGATTTTAAAAATGCTCTCATACGAGCTTTCCAATAAGAATAGTTTGTATCGTCGAGTAAAGGAGGTCTATGAGTCGAGTTACCTTCACGAATAGAATCCATAATACTAGTCACACAAAATCACACTCCTATAGTTTTGATAAAACAAAGAGTAACCCGCTCTGATACCAATTGAAAATCCTAAGTGATTCGTGATTAGATCAAGATTAAAATATTCCAAATCCCAATTATTCAAAACACTCAATCTAAAATCAACAAGCACTTATGAGAGTGATTTTAGTTTGTTTGTTTTTAGGAATAAACAATAAATCGACACAAACGATTTTTACGTGAAAAAACCACAATTGAAGAACCTTCAATTGTAATCAAAAACCACGGGCGAACCGCCACTAATCAATCCACTACTGAAGAAAGAAAGATTACAAAGATAATACACAAATTACCCAACCCAGTCAATTTGTCCTCGAATCTTCTGTAACTTTTTCACCACGCCTTCGTCACGGAACTGATCAATTCTGAAGTTGATTCCACAACTTCACTTGTCGAATTAACGACTACGTATAGAATCAAACGCCTTTTGAAACTCTACGTCTTTGATCTTCGGAAGCCACCGAAGAGAACACTTTTGAATATAAAGTATCAAACTCCTTGATGTATGAATCTCAATTCATAAGTTTAGAACTCTCTCAAGAACATCAAGAAAAACTATCAAAAATCTCAGAAGAAAACTTCAAACAAAACCCTAGGACTCTTGAAAAGGATCTAGGAAAAGTAATCCTAAAAATAACCTAAACAGGTATAAATAGACAATCTGAGTCCGCGATCTCCGCTCGAGCGCTCCACAGCCCGCTCGAGCGGCTTCAACAAAATATGCGTGCGACAACACAGTGGTTCGCTCGAGCGCGAAATCACATACTCCAGTTCTTTTACAGACCTGTCAAACTACTGAGAGACCACAAACTCCGCTCGAGCGCCAAAGACCCCGCTCGAGCGGGAAAGACAAAAATGCAGGAAAATTTACAACTTTAACAACTCAAAGTTTTGTACCCGGATTTGACAATAAAGGGACCTAACAGTAATGTTTAGATAGGTAAAATGCCTATTACCGTTGGAGATGCTCTAAATAGTAAATGCCTTATTTCTTAAATCAAAAGTCTTGATTTCAAGTTTTACGCACGTCTCTACGTAACTTCTCTTAATAGATAGTATAGATAATCATTAAAACATAAATAAATTTAATACATATTTTAAATAAAGAAAATTGGTGATAAATTCAATCTGAGGAGTGTATAGGATATTAGGTCTAATGGATATTTTTTTGTTGGTGAGAGGTCCACCATTTGTAAAATAATTTGGTGAGAAGTCCTTTTGTTGGTTTTGGAAGACATTTTGTTTCTAATTTTACCCTTTAATTTATTTGTTAACTTTTTTTTATCTGTTAACATTTTTTAACTATCTGTTCAAATTGGTGAGAAGTCCTTTTGTTGATTTTGCAGGATAATTTATTTTCAATTTTACCCTTAATTTATCTGTTGATTTTTTTTATTTGTTGACTTTTTTGACTATCTGTTCAAATTATTTTCAATTTATTAAATTTTTTTGACTATCTATTCAAATTTATATTTATCTATTGAATTTTTTTACCTATCTGTTGAATTTTTTTCGCTAATGTTCAAAATTTGTCGGTTTCTCTCTATTTGTTTAAAATCTTTGGGTTTCTTTATCTATCTGTTCAAATTTTTATCTTTTATCTGTTTAAATTCTTTTAATTCTATCTATTTATTTCCCCTATCTATTGCAACTTTTTTCTCAACAACAACAACAACAGAGAAAATTGAAACCTAATCTATTCCTTTTGAATAGATTGAGGAACATATAGATACAAATCTGTTGAATTTTTTTATTTTATCTCTCTAAAATAAATCTATCTAAACTAAGAACACACCAAAATTCAAACACATTTAGACAAATCATGTCCACAAAAACAACATTTCATTAATTCTATATGTTCAAATTAGACAGATGGAAATCCTTCATTATGAAACTTCTCTCTCTAGAATGAAAGCTTCTGTAACAACCCTCGTTACTGTTTACCGAATAACCACTAATTACCGTTAAACTGAAGCTGATTATGACAAGTGATGGAACTGATTGAAATACTGAGCTAACTGACTGGAATCTGGAACTAAATTGATTGAATATATCTGTTTAGTTGAATATCTATCTGTTGCTTGTTTGATTATTTATTCATGTTTTTATGTTTAAACTGTTAATTGAAGGCCTTATCGGTGGCCGAATCCAAAATTGATTGATGTTCCATGATCAGTAGAAATAATGTGATTTTATGGTGTATTTATCTGAAAATTTATTTGGTATGATTAAACTAGATTAAACTAGAGTAAAATATGTTAAATTGCATAGGTTGGCTTTAATTACAATCATGACATCTAGTGGCCACTATCTAAGACCACTTTTGAGTCTCATTACACCTAGATCAAACATTGCTCAGCCAAGTCCCTTGTTTTTGCCGTCCAAGAGGGTGAGAGTGAGAGAAGTGAGTGTTTCATCTTGAGTTCATAAGAGTTGGGTTGGAAATTAAAGGAATTGGAGAGAGTGTTCCAAGATTGAGCTCCTAGACCTTTAATTCAAGACTTGAGGTAGAGCCTTACCTTCTTGAACTTGCATTTGACTTCATTCTTGCATGGTTCATGTTAAATTGTAGAGTTAAGGCATGAATTAGTTCAATAATGTTGAATTAAAGCTCAATTGTTGCATGCATGTGCATATTGTCAAGTTTTGAGGTTGTAAATTCATCATTTCTCACATGCATGTTCATAATTTTGCAATGGTCCATGTTTTCAACTTGTTTTTGGAACAATTGGCTCATTAGAGTATGTATTGAAGCTTTGAATCGATTTAAAGTCATGCATGTCTTGTTTGAGATCATGTTCTTGAAAATAGGTTTGAAATTAAGGTTGTTTGAAACACCCTTGGGCTTGAATTTTATAAATGGAGCTTTAAATCATGTGATTCTATGTGTTTACAAAGGTTTTCCAAGAAATAGGCCCAAGAGGATCGAATTTGGTGTTTGAAAACTTGAGTTTGAGCTTGGAGCTCAAATCTGGATTTTCCAGATTATGGTCTTCCGCTCGAGCGGGGAAAATGGCGCTCGAGCGGGAAATTCAAGCTCCCAGTACTTTGCACTGCATTACAGTCCGCTCGAGCGGGGTATTTGGCGCTCGAGCGGGACCTTGTGTCTTGCGCTTGAGCGGCTATCAAGCGCCCAATCGAGCGTGATTTTTGAGTATCCAGTACTTTTTGGTCCGCTCGAGCGGGAAAGTTTACGCTCGAGCGGGGACCTTTATTGCATGTCCGCTCGAGCGGGAAACATGCGTTCGAGCGGGACTTTGTTTTTCTGAAAATTCTGAAAATGTTTTCTGAATACATCTTTGCATCCTCATCCCATCCTAGGCATTCTTAGGCCTAGTTTGAGACATCTTAATGAGGATATAGATGTAGAACACACCAAGGCATATTAGGGGTTAAGTTATTATCTTTCCCAACTGTGTAGCTTAGTGTGTGTTCATTCTATACTATTTAGAGTTGGCATTTCGAGGAGACGCTCTAGTTCACTGTAGCCCAAAACTCTGTGAGTAACAATTGTGTAAAGATATGTTCAAAATGATTATCTTTTGAGTACTGAACTGAACTGTTTACTGAACTGATATTGATTACTGAATGAATGTATGTCCTTTATTTCTGAACTGTACTGTGGCATCCTTAGCACCTACCGTTTACTGTTACTGTTACTGTTACAGAGATCTCTGTCGGTTCCCTCGTGGAACCACTACTGTTTATTGATTGATGGCCATCATTACTGTTCGGTCTTTAAGACCTACTGCTTACTGTACTGTTATGCTAAAGGATATACCACATATGACTGATTGACTGAAAGACCGAAAGACTGAAATACTGATTTAATGAACTGTTTTCATTACTGTAAGGACATCCATTCTAAACCTCTTTACGCATTATGTTATTCACTGGGCTTTAGCTCACTGCTCATATATATATGTAGGTGTACAGGCACCGGATCAAAACTAGAAGCGTCGGGGTTAACTCCAGTTTTGTCAAGCCAACCAATGTGCCTCACTGCGAGGTTCCGAGCCTGCCAAGCTAAGGCTAGGGGTGTTTAGCGTTCCCCCTCCTGTACTGTTTTGTTTACTGTATAGACTGCACTGTACTGGTTAATAGGGACTTGATCCCTGTTCTGAATGTTTGTAAATGTTTTGTATACTGTTCTGTATAAATGTATGAAAAATCTTTTGGCATACAGACTGTCACAGCTCATTGGACATTGTTTGTTTACTGTTTTGGCTTCCGCTAAGCCCCTGTACTCTGTATTATTGTATTACTGTTAAGCAGGCCTTCGGTAACCTAGGGTTACTGGCCGGTTACGGTGCTAAACCCATAGGGGCGGGTTTGGGTCGTGACAGCTTCACTGCCCCATGCAGTTTCTTCGAATTTCCCTTTTCCTCATTTTATTTCCCTTTGAGTTTGTCTCCTTTAAGCATCTATGGCAACTTTCTCAGTCACACCGAAGGGTTTGGACTCGGTAGAACTTCAAGAGGGATCTGATGAAAATATTGATGTTTCGAACCTCTATCTAGTAGGGAAGGTACTGGCTCCCAAAATACTTAACAAATCTGCGGTGGCAAATATTATTATGGGAGCATGGAAACTGCGGACCAACATGATGATTTCACCATGATCGGATAATGTTTTTCTGTTCCAATTTGCTCATATGGAAGACCGTCGAAAAGCCCTGATAGAGGCTCCTTGGTCAGTCATGGGTTTTCTTTTGGTCCTGCAATCTCTATCGATTGGCAAGTCGGTTGAAGAAATGAAGTTCAATTGGTGCCATTTTGGGTGCAAGCTCAAGGCATCCCGGTGGCCAAATTAACAAGACAAAATAAGGAAATCATTGGTCGAAGAATTGGGAATCTTCTTGGGGTTGAAGCCCTTCATGATGGTATCCTGTTATAGAGGAGTTTTCTTCAAATCAGAGTAGAAAGTGGACGTGATCAAACCACTACCTCTGGGATTTATATTACAACAAAAAAGGCCTCAGTTGAAGGAAACATGGGTCTCCTACAAATATAAGAAATTATCAAATTTTTGTTATAATTATGGTAGGATAGGCCATGACAACTCTTCCTGCAAATTCGTCTCCCGAGAGGAAGGTAAGAAATCTGGGTATGGGCCAGAATTGTGAACCAGTAGAGCCCCTAGGCTGGATATACCGATGTAGGAGGTACGCAAATGGGTAGACAAGGCGGAAGAAAGGGTCCGCAATCTGGTAATCAACCGGCCGGTGACGGAGAGGCCGGAAACTGCATGTACGATGGCTTCTAAGGACACCACACGCATAGCAGACCTAGCTGTGGCTGACCATAAGAATAGAGACAAATTTCTGCGGCATGATATGGTGTCAGATAATGGTAAGAGTATTCACTCTGGTGGTGTGCCTTTACCCACTGTTGAGGTTACAGGGGTGAACGATAGCACATCTTAGTTGGGGGCACCAGAAAGCATTTTGGTGGGTACAGATGCCGTTACAAATACTCCACTAGGTAAGGTTGTTTTGTCATCAGCCCAATCGTCTGATGGGCTTGGGCCCAGGTATTTTGTCACCGAGCCCGTAGATAACAGTATCATTGTTAGGCTGTTTTACAGTTGTAAGTGAAATTGGGCCAATCCTTGATATTGGGATTGAGGAAATTAGCCCATTCTCTAGCCTTACTAACCTTTCCTTTCTGGATCAAGCTATTGTCAAGAGTATGGCCACTTTTTTCCAAGAATTGTATATCAAAAGAAAGGCCCACGATGATTTGTGTGAAGACAGTCCACTCAAGCGAATCAAATCGACTACTGGTTGTGCTAATAGCAAACAACTTGTAGTGATTTCAACAAAGACCGAAAAAGGGTATCTGGATGTTAGGGGTAAGAAATACTCCAAACAAAGAACATCTGGGCGAGGCTCATAACAAGTTTCAGAAGCAAGTTTTACGGCCAAGTTGGGAGGAAAGGCTAATGATGGAGCTCTGGTATAGATTCCTATCTCTTGGAGCCAGGAAGGTGGGGAATTTTGGTCTCAAGTCCCTAGCAGTTTACCGACTAAAGATCCAAATACAATGGTTAGGGTTTTGGTGGCTGACCCTCAACAGCCACGAGATCCATGTTGATGCTCAGCTAGAACTGTCAGGGGTTTGGGCAACCTCTAGCAGTCCAGATCCTCCGAGGATTGTGCTCAACCCATCGTCCCTCCGTGGTATTTTTGATAGAAACAAAGAATAAAACCTCCAAGCTGGATAGGACTCGTAGAAGGCTTAAACTTCCAAATAGCTGTTATGTTAATCCTGATGAGGCGTTTGGAAGACTTGCTCTTTGGTGGATGGATGAGGTTAAGTTGGATGTTCGATTTAAATCCAAACACGTCATGCGGTGTATTGTTGGTCATGCTAACCCCGATAGGCGTGGCTGTCTCCTTTATATATACTCTTCCTAATAGGTCGAAAAGTAAGGAATTTTAGAAACTCTTAATTGATCAAGCCAAGAGCAATAACTATCCATGGCTGTGTTTGGGAGATTTCAATCAAGTAGGCTCTATGTGGGAAAAACTGGATGGTGTGATGTGTAACAGATCTCAAATTGATGGCTTTCAATCTATGCTTTCAGAGTGTGAGCTGATGGATCTTGGTTTTAGAGGTACTGTCTATACCTGGACAAATCACCAAGTTGGGGAAGCTAATATTCGTGAGAGGTTAGACAAAGCGTTTGCCACAGTGGTGTGGCGTGGCATGATCGGTTTCCTTTTGCACAAGTATTCCATGAGAGCATCATTGGCTCCGATCACTGTCCGCTTGTTGTTAACTGCTATGTCCCGCCAAAAAGAGTTCCTCGGTTGTTTAAATTCGAATCTATGTGGGCATCAAGTTCGCAGTGTGGGGAAGTCATCAAGAGGGCGTGAACCTCTCCAAATTCTGGACCCTCGATGTTCCAGATGGTCCACCGTTTGAAATCCTATAGTTATGACCTCCTATCATGGAGCTGGAGTGAATTTGGCAACTACGAAAAGCAAATTGCAGACTATAAACACAAATTGGTTCATCTTCAAAGCCTTGCTCCAACTCACCAGAACCGTTGGGACCAACATGCCATCTAATCCCAACTGGAGGAATATTTGTTAAGAAAGGAGATGTATATCCATCGGCGGTCACGAGTTAATTGGTTGTCATACGGAGATAGGAACACAGCCTTTTTTCATGCCACACTCAATCAACGCAGACAAAGAAACCAGTTGATTCGCGTCAAGGATACAAATGGAAAGTGGCTAGAATCGGATGAACACATTAACATCCATATACACGATAACTTTACTAACTTGTTTACCTCTGCTGGTAATCGTGATATGAAGGAGGCTTTGAGTGCGGTGGACCACGTAATCACTGCAGAGATGAATTCTCGGTTAACCAAGGAAGTGACGAATGGTGAAATTAAATCTGCGGTGTTCCAATTAGGATCGCTTTAAGCTCCTGGACCAGATAGGTATCTCGGCTTTTTTTACCACCAATATTGGGATGTGATCGGGGCGGATATGTGTAAGGTGGTTCGGAGTTTTTTGGCAAATGGAGTCCTACTGAAGGAGTTAAACCATACTAACTTGGTCTTAATCCCGAAGGTTAACGCACCTGAGATGCTTTCACAGTTTAGACCAATTAGTTTATGTAATTTTACACTCAAGATCATCACAAAAATCCTGGCTATTCGCTTGAAAAAAGTATTAGGGGCGATTATTTCTCCAAATCAATCGGCTTTTGTTCCCGAGAGAATGATCCAAGACAACATTTTGGTGGCCCATGAAGCCTTTCATTATCTTAAGTTGCACAAAAGGGGTACACAAGTAGACATGGCCACTAAACTTGATTTCAACAAAGCCTACGATCGGTTCAATGGGATTTCCTGGAAGCGACTTTGCAAAGGATGGGCTTTCATGAGATTTGGATTAATTGGGTTATGCAATGTATATCAATGGTTACCTTTGCAGTGGTAATGAATGGAGTTGTGCGAACAACATTTACACCTACTAGGTGTATTCGGCAATGAGGCCTTCTCTCTCCTTACCTATTCCTCCTTGTGGTCGAAACTTTATCTAAGCTCCTCCAAGAGAGCTTGGATGTGAAAAATTCTCAAGCATCAAACTTAGTAGAGGTTGTCCAATGCTATGACAGCTATTATTTGCCGATGATGTTCTCTTGTTTCACAAAGCAGATACGGTTCAATGTCATGAAATTCTCAGAGTTTTAGAAGTTTACGGGCGAGTTTCGGGCCAAAAAATAAATTTTGAAAAGTCTGGTATCCAATTCTCCACTAATACTAAGGCAGGACTTCAAAGTCAGATTTGTGATATCATGCGTATTGCCCCTATTAAACCAGGTTCCAGATATTTGGGTTTGCCATCTTGTTGGGAGAGATCCAAACATGAGACCTATAATTTTATTGTAGATAAGGTGCGCAACAAACTTCAAGGCTAGAAACTTAAATTGTTATCGCAAGCAGGCCGGGAAATTCTTCTTAAATCAGTTGCCCAAGCCATTCCATCCTATGCAATGGCTTGCTTTCTTTTTCCAAAGAATTTATATGCTGAATTAAATGCGCTTTTGAACAACTTTTGGTGGAAAGGAGACCCGAAGTATGAAGGCATTCATTGGACATCTTGGGAGAAGATGACCATATCCAAACTCCAAGGTGGAATGGGGTTCCGGGATTTTCGATCCTTTAATAAAGCTTTACTGGCCTGTCACGGTTGGCGGCTGTGCAAAAATCCTCAATCATTTTGTGCCCAAATTTTTAAAGGCAGGTACTACCCCAACTCTGATTTTTGGAATGCCAGGAAAGGACCTCGGGCGTCATGGGCTTGGACTAGCATGTTGGAGGGTCGTGAGGTGCTAAACCATGCCATTCGGTGGTAAGTCTATAGTAGGAAATCCATCAAGTTCTGGGACGACAAATGGGTAGCTTCGTCTAAAGAATTTCGGGTTCAATCTCGAAAACCCACAGACTGCCAATTAGTTACTGTTAGCGATGCTATTAATCCCAATTCCAAATGTTGGAGGAAAGATGTGTTGCATAGTGTAGTCTCTCCAGAGGAGGTTTACTAGATTTGTTCGATCCCCATAGCTGTTGAAGATAAAGAAGATCGTTTAATTTGGCATCATGAGCCCAAAGAGACCTATTCAGTTAAATCTGGGTACCATGTGGAAATTACACATCAATAGCGTCGCAGTGAGAACAGACCATCTTCTTCTTTTCAGATTCCAGCCCTGTTTTGGAAATTCTTGTGGACTCTCTTGATTCCTCCTAAGCTTAGACACTTCTGGTGGCGGGCATGCAATAATCTGTTGGCCTCTAAATCAAACCTTTTTAGGTGTCATTGTGCAAAAGATGACATATGTCCCATCTGCCATAAGAAATCTAAAACAGTGGAGCATTTGCTTTGTGGATGTGATTGGACAAGGGCTGTGTGGTTTGGGAGTAATTTAAACCTCACTTGCAGCTTTGGGCCAATTGTTTCGATCCAGCGTTGGACCTGTGATCTATTTCAAAAAATTCAGGACAAGAATGTTAGAGTGGAGTATTTTGCAAATTGCTTTGGTTAGCTTGGCACATTTGGAAATGTCAAAATGGCGTTGTTTTCAACCATCAGCCCATTGACCCCTACTCGGTAATTTTCAAAGCTAAAAAGAATTTTAGTGAGTATCCAACAATGCTGCAATCTAATCAGCCTATTCCTAATCCGTGGGGTTCTCCGAGATCTATGGCTAGGGAGTGGACTCCCCCTCGGCATAGCAGATTGAAAGCTAACTGTGATGTAGCTTTGAGACCTGGGTCTTCCACTACATCAATAGCTGTGGTTATTCGGGATAGTAGAGGCTTGCATATGGAAGGAGCTGTCCGTTTTGAGGAAGTGGGGTCAGTCATGCAGGGTGAAGCTCTGGCGGTCCGATGGGCATGTCTCATGGCCTGATCCCTCAATCTTTCTCAGGTGGAAATTGCTGGAGATAACAAAACTGTGATCTCTTTGTATGTCTCCGAGGCTGTTCCTCCGTGGGAATGTGCTCCCATTATCGATGATATCCGAAGCTTAGCAATCCAATGTAATTTTTTCTTTTTATGGACTCCTCGTGAGGCTAATAGTGCTGCTCATTGGGCAGCGAGGGCCTTTCTTAATGGAGCTCTACCTCCCAATTGGATTTGTAATCCCCTTGTTGGTTTATGTAAGGCCTTAGCCTTGCTCTAATTATATAACTTCAATCTTTCAAAAAAAAAATTAGACAGATGGGTTTTAGTTTTAAGAGATGGGTCTCTTAGAGGAATCTTTGGAAGGCCCACTCAATGAGCTACGATTCATCATAGTTGGATGTACCTTCGAAGATGATGACGTTATTTCTTCCTCCGCAGTCATCGGTAAACATACCGACACCTTATGGCCGTTTGGCAAGAACATAGTAATTTAGCACGTGACCTATCCATTGAAAAAATGCCCTTTTAAATATTCTCGGACACTTATATATATATTTTTTATTTTAATATATTTGTTACACGCATTATCAATATTAATCATCACCAATGGATAATAATTAGCATTTTCTAATTACATAATACATATGAACATGGTATCAAATATATTCGTCGAATTAATGAGGGCTAAACACTAAATAATCTTGTCATTATTTTAAAAAGGGCAAATTACATTGACTTCTCCTGAAATTAAAAAGATACAATAAATCCTACAGTTTTAAAATAATTATATTGATTTTTTAATATTTTAATTCACACAATACTTAGACCCACTTTCGTTAATAAATTGTTAGTTATCAATAAGTTGTTATCTTTTTTACATTAAAATATATTACTTTTTCTTGTCTACTATTGTGTTTTCACACCATCTACACTAATTATAGTGTTTTTAGTCTTACTAAAATGGAGGTTAGTATAATTATAACAAAATTATGAAACTTGTTGAATTTCTTTGAAGTTTCAAAGAGGTCAGTGTAATTTATGTTTTAAAAAATGATCATAGAATAATTTTAGGATAATTAAATCAATCAATAGTTAAATGTAAATTCTATGTGTAATAATATCACACTTAATTGGAAGGTCCACCATATGATAACATTTTCTTCTTAATTGGATATATAAGAGCATCTCTAACATTTGCTCTTTTTTTTTTCCCCTATTAAATTTGAGTAAAAACTTTATCTGATATCGATTGTTTCAAAGGACAATTTATATTTTTCATCAAAGCACTGGTCGACCGGGAGGATGACTAGGCAAATGTTTGGCTGATCAATCGGTTTGTGTAAATTGACAACACTTTTATGGGAAATTTTGCAAGGAAGAGGTTGTTTGGGAGGATGTTCGGTCCAACGGTCACTTACAAATTTGATAAAAGGATAAAACTCTCTTGATTTGATGAACAAAAAATAACTCTCTCTCTATTTGATATCAGTTTGATTAAAGGGTTAGAGTTCACGTTTTAGGCATTTTTTTTTTTATCAAATTTAAATTTGATAACAAATTTGATGAAGCATTGAAAACGCTCTGAGGTCCACCATATGACAACATTTTCTTTATCAGAGAAATAGGGACTTATACAGGTGTGCTTGAAATTTGTAAGTGTACCTGAATTTGATAAATGAAAATAAAATAAAATAAAGGTAAAGATAATTTAAGAATTAAAAGAAAAAAATAGTGATAGTTTTTTTTTTCTATATAATAGCATAGGTAGAGGTGATAAACAAGCATAACGAACTGAACAATTAATTGTTTAAGTTTAGTTTAAAAATTTTAATAAATTTTAAAATTTGTTTAAATTTGATTAATTAAACTTTTAAACCAATCACAAGCGAGTTTTTGTCAAGTCGAGTTCGAATAGTTTGGTATTATTATCCGTTGTTTTGGGAAGATCGTTAAAAATTGACTTTTTGACTTTTTTGGTTTTTTTTTATAAAACATGTAAAAAATGTGAGAGATGATATAACTCAAAATGAGTTAAAAGTTGGAAGATAGTTTTTAACCATCTTTCCAAAGTAGTCTTATATAGCTTTTAGACTTATCAAATCGAGTTGAATAAACAATTAATTATTCAAGTTTAATTTTAAAAAAATTAATAAATTTTAAAATATATTTAAAATTAATTTATTTATCAAATGAACCAAGGGGTAGTTTGGGAAGTGCTAGATTAGTATATTTTTTGACTTTTTCAAAAAAAATATGAAATATGGATTGGGTTTGAAGTGATGTGATAGAAAGATGATGTGACCCAAATAAGATAATTATGATCCAAATAAGATAATATGCTAGCACATGCCAAACAAGCACCAAATTAAAACGAAATTTTAACGAATTAAAAGTTTGAATTGTTTGATCATTTCTTATAGATAAGCAAGCATAAGTATTTTATTTTTTTTGGGTACATCGGAAAGAAAAAACACAAACAAAGGGCTAAGCCCGTTCAGAGGATAAACCAATCATGTCTCTCACTAGCAAACTTCTAATTGCAGCTGGTGGTTCATTCACCACCAACATATCTTCAGGTTGTTTTGCTCCGAATTTGGCTAGTGCATCCGCACAAAGATTACCTTCTTTCCAAATGTGTTGGATTGTGCATTCGCAGCCTCTTATCAGAATTTTTGCATCATCCACTAAATTTTTGAAGGGGCAATTGGCCACAGTTTCTTCCTCTAGCAGCTTCACGACTTGTGTTGCGTCTGTTTCTATCAGAACATTGGATAATCCTTTTTGTAAAATAACAGTGAGGCCTTTATACACTACCCACAATTCCGCTTCAAAGCTGATTCCCATTTGCAGTCCGCCATAAGTAGACCTCCAAAGCCTCCTCCAACTTTCCTGCAATCATCTGTATTTAATTTGATCTAACCTGCAGGAGGTAAACACCAATGAATAAGTCTGTAAGAGGGTCTAGGATTAAGGATTGAGTTGAGGAAAGCTTGGTGGATCTCTGTAGAGTAATCTAAAATGAACTTGACACTCTCTTGGTTAGAAGTAGATTTACCATCAAATACAAAAGAATTTCTATTTTTTCAAATTTTCCATAAAGCCACAATAAAAACAGTGTACCAAGAGATGTCTGTAGGGAAATGAGTTTTGTTTTTAGCATTACTCATGAGCCAATCCCTCCAAGGTTTCCCAACCACACTCAAATACCACTTCCTGCCAAAAGTAGTAAACCACACTTCCGTAGCTTTATAGCAGTCCTTGAACAAGTGGCTAATGTCCTCAGACCCACTGCAGTAGGGGCAAATATGATCATTGGTAAGGCCTCTCTTCATTCTCATATGGTTAGTAAGCAACTTTCCATGGAGTATAGTCTATAAGAAAGCTTTAAGTTTTTGTGGGAGCCTAAGCTTCCACACCCATGTCCAATCTTCATCTATGTGAGGATGCCCTTGAATAAGATCATAGGCAGAAGAAACTGTAAACACCCCATTAGGGGCCCCTTTCCACATAGGAGAATCCAAACTGGAGCTATCCGGAGGGACAGTGTTCAGAATTAGAGAAACAATGGGAGATGGTAGTATGCTGTCAACATACTGATCATCTCAAGTTCCATCATCTCCTATTAGTTTTCTAATCTTAACACACCTGGGATCATCAGTGGAACTGGCAAGGTTAGTGCTGGAAACAGATTCTTCAAAGGATCTATCACCATGCCACCAATCTTTCCACACATCAACAGTCTGGCCATCACCCACAGACCATTTAATACCTTTTCTAATAGTGTTTTTAGTACACATGATGCCTTTCCAAAGATGAGATGCTTGCCTCCCTTTAGGCCAATCCTGCAAAGAAGTATTTTTAAGATATTTTTTTCTAAAAATCTCACACTGCAAGCCTTCCTGTCTGTTGACCATATTCCATCCCAACTTAGAAAGTAGTGCCAGATTTTGGTCTTTAGCTTTTTTTTATACCAAGACTCCCATTCCTTTTCATTCTGCACACCACATCCCAATTACCAAGGTGAATTTTTTTCCTTTCTAGGGTATCACCCCAAAGGAAATTCTGGTTCAATTTATCAATTTCATTGCTCACCTTTTTAGGAACAAACATTGTTTGCATAGTGTAAGAAGGAATAGTAGAAGTCACTGACTGAATCAGTGTGGCTCTGCCAGTCAAAGATAACACATTAGCCTTCCACCCAGCCAATCTTCTTTGCATTCTGCCAAGGAGATCATTAAAGTGTCTCATGGTAACCCTCTCATGAATTAGGGGAACACCCAAGTATTTCCCTAATTCAGTAGTGAAAGGAATGCCACATTTATTACTCAAATCTCTGGCTGTCCTGCTCTCAATGTTAGGCGAAACATACAGCTTGGACTTATGGGAATTAATTTTCAATCCAGAGATTTCACAAAACTCATCCATAATCTGCATTATAGTGTTGTAATTTGATGTAGTGGCCTGCCCAAAAAGCATGAGGTCATCAGCAAAGAAAAGGTGAGTGATTGAAGGACCACTTCTAGTGACCTCAATCCCTTTCCAAAGCTTGTTCTCAGCTTGGAGGCTAATCATATTGGATAGCATCTCCATACACAACACAAAGAGGTAAGGAGAGAGAGGATCTCCTTGCCGCAGACCTCTTTGAGGTTTAAATTCTTGAAGAGGTTCACCATCCCAAATAATAGCAATGCTAACACTAGTAACACAACTCATGATGAGATCAATAAGGTTAACATCAAAATCAAATTCAAAAAGGGTTTGTTTGAGGAATCCCAAGAGATGTATCATAAAGCCTTTTCCAAATCGATTTTAAAAATCATACCCCCTTCTTACCATTTTTGTGATTCAAAGTGTGGATAATCTCTTGAGAAATTATTATGTTATCACTAGTACTTCTGCCAGGGATAAAGCTACATCGGTTAGGTCTAACAATGTTATTCAAAAAGGGTCTAATCCTACTCACAATGATTTTGGAAATAATTTTGTAAGACACATTGCAAAGGCTAATGGGTCTAAATTGTTGAATTCTCTCAGGGTTGTCAATTTTAGGAATCAAAGCAATAAGAGTTTTGTTAATATCAGAGGGAATATGGTTCTTAACAAACCACCAAATTATTCCAGTGATCAAGAGAGGTGGTAGGGGAATAGCTAAAACGATTAACAAAATAACTGGTAATCAAATTCTTGAGTTGGTCAGGTTGATCACACTAACCCCCACTATCATTTCTCAGCATCTCAATCTTTCTCTTTTTCCTTTTGGTGATAGTGGTAAGCTGGAAAAATTTTGTGTTCCTCTCACCTTGGGTAATCTAGTTAGATCTAGATTTTGAAACCACAGAAGCTCTTCCTGATAAAGCACTTTATTATATTGATCGATAAGATCTAGCTCAAGAGTATGAAGATTATGAGAATAGATGTTGGCTTGGGATTTTTGAACGCCTTCTAACCTCCCAAGTAACCATCTCTTCCTTTTAAAGATATTGCCAAAGACCTCTTTGTTCCAGACACTAGCTGCTTGAGCTAGTTTCTGGAGGTTATTACTCAGGGAGACATAGTTTTTGGTCCAACTATTATCAATAACATTTATGAAATCCTTATGAGTAATCTAAGCCGCCATAAATTTAAAGGGTTTACAAGTGGGATTAAAGGAAGACTTACCTTGAGTAAACACCATCATAGGGGAGTGGTCTGAGTAGGTGCGAGGGAGATTCCGAACTGCTCCATTTGGGAAACTGTTCTTTCACTCTGTATTGCACAAAGCTTTATCCAACCTTACCATAATATTTGCCCAGCCTTTTTTGTTGTTAGACCAAGTCAGCCTAGGACCTGAACACCCTAGATCCATGAGCTTGCAATTATCAACCCTTGCATTGAATTTCCTACTCCTTCTCTGATCTTGACTTAAGGACTGGTTCAGGTTACCTTGTAGACTTCGTTTTTCATTAGGTGTGGTGAAGTCATTAAAGTCACCAGCAACTAACTAGGGTTGAGTCATATGACGAGCAACTTCCTCCAAGTGATCCCATAACTCTTCTCTCAGGCTACTGTTTGGACTTGCATATACAGCTAAGAGCAGCTAGTCTGGGTAGTCCTGCCTAAAGATGGTAACAGTGATTTGCTGGGAGCTGGCTTCCACCACTCTAACATTTACTATGTTTGAGTTCCAAATCATCCAAATACCCCCACTACGGCCAATTGGGTCTACATAAGTTGAAGTTGTAAAGCCCATACCATTGAAGAACAAACCCATAGCCTTGAACTCAACTTTAGTTTCCATAAGGACAACCAGGTTTGGTTTATGGATTTGAACTAAATCCCTCATACTCCTTTTAAACTTTTGTTCCTTGCTCCTCTGCAATTCCAGATGAGTAAATCTATAGATGGTATAGTTTGTTGTGGTAAAAGTGTTTGGCTATCTAATGCCAAGTAGCCTCTGATGGCTTTGAAATTATCTTCCATCAACTTCAGTGGTGTCATTGATAGGTAATGCATATCTCGGTTTGCATCCACCTGTCTCCATGGTTGAAGCCTCAACTTTATTGCCTCGTTTCACCATTATGAGGTGATGAGGTAAAACACTTCTTTCCATGGAGACAGGTACACTAAGACTCTGTTCTGATGCAACATGTGCTTCTCCGTAGGGTAGTTCTCTCTTTCCTCCTCCATTTTTATCAGGGGGAACTCAGAATTTGGTTATAGAGTTTATTCGAGTAGCAGAATTTATAGAATATGAGGTAGGATCGGTTGGGTGAGGGAGTGTGTGGTTTGTGGTGGTACAGAAATGGTGTTTACTACTCTATGGTTTTGATGTCTCACACTCCCCCCTTGCTGCTGCTTGATCTCGTATCTTCATGTCAATGCTACCTATATTGCCCATTCAAGCTTCCCCACTTTTTTTTTCAGTAGCCATACCAAGGCTAATTATCTCAGTCTTTTTTGCTGGTGTTCTGGCCTTATACCGAAAGTCCCCATCTACGTGGACTTTTCCTTTTCCTTTTTCTTTTTTCTTGCTAACTTGGGCTTTGGGGCCTGGCTAGTTCCCTTTCTCACGTAGGATCTCAAATCTATTATTCTGTTGGGTATTAGCACCTTTATGTACAGTTGGGCCATTTGATTTTCTTCGTTGGCCCTTTTGATTTTCTTCGTTGGATTGGAACAGTCATCCATGGCCCATAATTCCCTGGGCCTACCTCATCTTTATGCTCTTTCCCACTTGAGTTTGGTCCATAACTGACTGGGCTTCCATTGCTTTGGCTTCCAACTCCATTCAGTGCTTGGCCTTCTTGCACCGTCACCGGAATAGGTTTATCACTGCATGCCTCTCTTCGGTGACCAATCCTGCCACAAGAAAAACATAGTGAGTGTAAATGTTCATATTCAACTCCATAAGTGTGTTTACCTATAGAAAAGTGAGAGATTAGGGGCTTTCTAAGGTCCATTTCGATGCAAACTCGTGCATATTTGTCTCTCGCTGCCATGGCTGTGTTGATGTCGATTTTGAGTGGAACTCCAATAACTTTTGCAATGTGGTAGAGGATTTTCTCATTGTAGTACTCAATGGGGAGATGAGGAAATCTCACCCATATCGCGGTAGTATCCTCTTCCGTTTTGTCCGATTTGAAATCTTGTTGTCATTTTTGCACTGTGACATAGTGATCCATTACAATCCATGGTCCTCCAGTGTATACCTTGGTGTAGTCATCAGCCATGTCAAACTTAACTATGAAGAATCCGTTCCCAATGTCTAGGGCTTCAGAGTTTGCTTGGAGCCCCCAAATCTTGGTCATCTTGGTTATGAACAATTTATACCCTATGGTTTTCCCCAATAGCCTCACGATCAAACACTTTTTCCATGGCTCACGCACTTTCTTCAAGAGGCCTGGTGGTATCTTTACTTTGGGTATCCCATCTTTGGCTTCCTCCATAACCTCATCATCTTGCTCCAACCTCTGATCGGTATTTGCATCATTCTCGTCGGAGGAGAGCTCCTCCACATCGCAATCGAAATTTTTTTCATTTCGATTTTCGTTGAATCTCGAACGAAGAAATGAGCAAGCATAAGTATTATTGTCATTTACTTAATTTGGGTGATTTTTGTACGGCTGTACATGGTCTCCACGTCGCAATTTTGCCCAGTCTTTCTCAACACCTGTAAAAACCTACTCTCGAGTAGATATATACTCGCTCTATTGTGATATCAACAATTGAAATAAGGGTTAGGCTTCTTTCTCAGTTTGAGATTAGATTGAAGCATGTTATTAGGCTTGTGAGAATTTATTATGAGTGTTATTTTAATAATTTAAATCATTAAATGTGTAGAATTTGTTAAATATTTTATTCTTGTAAAAAATTACATTAATTAGATATTAATAGTGTGACATTTCAAATATTTAATTAACACTATGTTACTATAATAATAATAATGATAATAATAAAATAATACATCTAATTACATTGCTATACGTGCTAAGGATACAAATTAATTTAGCATTAGTTTATCAAAAATAGAATGAATAGATTTACTTGGGGGCAAGATAAACACTAATTAAATTGAGAAGATTTGCTGGAGAGATGGATTGGGCCACCTGTGCCATTTAGCAGCTTAGGGGGATGAGTCATCAAATTTGAGGCATCATTGCAAGGTGAGTCATCACCTAGGGCTTATGTATATAGAGGGGCTGTGAGAGCCAGTAAGGAAAAAAAAAAGAAAAAAAGAGAAAGATGGGCAAGAGAATAGTCTGGAAAAGTCGGCAAAAAATAAGAGGGAAATGGTAAGAATTAATATAGAGGTGAGTTATATTAACTTAAGTTATCATAATATATTTAACGTATATTTTGAGTTATTATAATTTATTTTATGTAAATTATGATTTATAAATTATATTAATATTTCAATTACGTTGATTATTTTCTGAATTCTATTTGTTTAAATTGAAATCCATGGATATGGTTATTTAAATTTTAAAAATTATTTGACAATGATTTTGTAAACAATTATTTTCTATAAGTACCACCATGGGAGTCCCATGCCTTGGAAAACTTAAATAAACCATTGGCCTCTGATTGATCATCTTGTGACGCTCTGTTTGTCATGGATCCATTGACCTTTGTTCTGTTCTGTATTGTAGTTATAGTTATTTATTTACATAATTTATATATTTCAGTTTCTACCACTTAACTAATTTGGTTATTCAAACTAAGTTATGTTAATGGTTTTAACTTAAATAACTATCCATGATTATTTTATGTCCCTTAAACTCTTGACATAATATTTCTCACTCTGTTGTATGCTTATAGCTATTACCTTTTCAGGTGATGAGATGTAAAAGAGACTCGGAACCTCGTGTAGTAGAACTCGCACAAGAATTTGATGCTAATCTGTTATTTTGTTTTTCTTTTATTTTCTCCCTTTTGTTTTTTTTTTTTTTTACTGATGGCTGGTCACTGAATAATAAAATAATAAAAACCCTATATATGTATTTTCTTTTATCAAAATGGTAGAATGGAGTTAATTTTGTATTTCATTATTTTCTTACTTTCATTCTGCCTCCGCTTGAGCCATTTAATTTGTTAAGATTATAATTAATTAGTAAGTTACGATTCTAACCTTAAACCCCTAGGGCAGGGTCGTGATAGAAGATATTTGATCAAATCATATTTCTATAACGGTAAATATAATTTTTAAAATAAATTGTTAATAAAAAATCTGATCCGATCAAGTAATTATTAATGTCCGATCAATGTAATTTTTGTAGAAATGAAATACTTAACAAACTCTACACATTAACGGTTTAGATCATCAAAAGATAACCTGTAATGAGCTCCATGGACCCGAACAACATAGTCCAATCCACTATGTAGACTGAAAAGAATCTGAATCCTTAAAAAAATGATAAATTATAAATACACCCGTTAAGATTTGTTTAAGATATGAATTATTTTGTGTGATTTAAAAAATTACAAATATCTTATTGTTACAATTTTCTACTTAACAGAATTAATTAAAAAAATAAAATTTTTAACTGTTCTTCTATACAATAATAAAATTACTTGAATTATTAATTAAAATAAATTTATAACATTATTAAAAATTATTAATTGACTTGATCATTTATTAATAAAAGGGACAATTTGTTATAAAATTAGAAATTTCAAAAGGCATAATGTAATTTTCAGAATCACAGAGGATAATTTGTATTTTAAAAAATTTCAAGATGTGTATTTATAATTTATCCAAAAGAAGAGAGTAAATTACTATAATCTCTTCTCATGTTTGATGAAAATATGATAATTGTATGATTTTTTTTAAAATTTTATTTCACATAACATTTAGTTTTATTTTCATCAATAATTCATTAGCTATATGAATGGAAAAAAAAAAAAAAAATTATCATATTTTTTATATAAAAATATATTTTTCGTAATTTATCTTTTTGTGTTTTCATACAGTTTGATTTCTTTCACCATATAAGAAGGATGTTAGTTAATTCTGAATTATTCTATATTATATTTTTAGTTAATGACGCAGTTGAAAATTTAAGGGGGATGCACCAATAAATCCCAAATTAATAACTTATGCACTATTTAGTCCTACAAATTTTTATAGACTGAAAGGTCCCATTACAATGTTAATAACATCAGATACAATGTTAATAACATCAGAGTCATGTTACAAACATTAGATTTCAAACATCTAATGTTCATCAAATTTCAATAATGTTTGAAAATTTAGGATGAAAAACATCTAATGTTCATCAGATTTCAATAAATTTTGAAATTATAGAATGAAACATCAGATCATTTACATCATTTACATCAGGCTGATGTAAAAATGGGACTAAATGGAGCATAAAAAATTCCCAGGACTAAATGGTTCAACGTTTCAAAAACTAGGACTTATGGGTAAATTTTTCTAAATTTAATAAGTAATACCATATTAACCTATTTTGTTAAATAATTAATTGTAAAAATATACTATTCGGTATTAATTGTAAGTTAATTTTTATGATTATAATTTTTAAATTATGAGCTTAAAAAAACTAAATCACAATCCAACATTGTTATTCACTTTTTGGAAAAAAAAAAAATAATAATAAAAATTTTAAATAAATTACTTAGAGAAAATGATGAAAAGTCCATCCCAAAAGGGTGTAATTAGGGCTGTGCAAAATACTGTTCAATCGGTTAAAATCGCACCGATCTGTATCAATTCACAATGCTCTATCCACTAACTGCGGATTAAATTTTAAAATTTATAATTCGCCTTCGAAACCGCTCCGCTATAATTAACACATATATATTTTTTAACTTCTAATAAAATATCAAAGTAAAAATGACTGTGAGAAAGATTTAAGATGTAAAATTTATTACAAATTAGTATTATATATATGAAAAATATTATGTAAAATTAATTTATTTGTGTTGTATATATGAAAAATATTATGCAAATTAGTGTTATATATTATGCAAATACTTGATAATTGGTTATAATTTTTTCAATCCGTCAATCTTCCCAAAATCGCCCAAATTGTAATTTACTGATCCTCCAAACTATTAATCCGCCATTCGATTTATAATTTTACTTTCAAATTGTCCGAATCGCACCGTACACATCCTAGGTATAATGTATTAGATCCAAGGCAAAAATTAATTTGTGATAAAGATATGCTGGAAAAGGTTGTAGGAAAAACTCGTTGGCAGTCGAAAAAGTTATCAGAAACAACATGTGGTGGTGGTGAGATAGAGAAATATATGAAATTCAACAGATAAGACGTTGAATGAGTAACATGTGTTACATTTTAATAGATAGTTAATTTGATGAATTTTAACAGATAGACAAATAGGTTGATTTTAAAAGATAGATTAATTTCAATAGATAAACAAATATATTGATTATAACAGATAATTGTCCCTTTGGATAAATTGTGTCATTTGACCCAAAAAGATTAGAGTTTGAGACTAATGTACAAAAAAAATCAGAAATAGACTTATGGGCTGAAATCCCATTATATTAATAGCAGCCTTAAAAACTATCAATAAAGAAAATAATGTTTACAATTTGGATAAATTATAAATACATCTCTTGAGGTTTGATTAAAATACAAATCACTCTCTGTAGTTCTGAAAATTACATTCCACCTCTTGAGATTTCTAATTTCATAACAAATCACCCATTTTATTAATAAATCATCAAATTAATTAACAATTTTTAATAATATTATAAATATGTTTCAATTAACAATTTAAGTAATTTTATTATTGTATAAGAGAGTAATTATGAATTTTATTTTTTTAATTAATTCTGTTAAATAAATTTTTTTAACAATGGGGCGTTTGTAATTTTCTAAACTACAGGGGACAATATGTACTTTAAGCAAACCTCAGAAGGTGTATTTGTAATTTATCTTTACAATTTCAATACAATTTGTATATATTTTAAAATAATTTTATATAACTTTATATATTATTTTTGGGAAACACTATAGTGTTTATAACTAAAACGAGAAATGATATAATTTTAATTTTATAAGTTATAACTAAAAAAAAATACAATTAAACACAACATAAGGTATAACTAAAAAACTTATGAGTCGTAATTAAAATAATATCATAAGTAAAAAAAATATATAACTAGTAATACATATAATACACAGTTCTTAAAAAAAAATGTACATTAAAATTTTCCATTATTTTTACATAATTTTCACATACTTTTTACACAATTTACCCAACAATTTCCCTTTCTAAAAAAGTCAAAATACTCAATTCCTTTTATTTTTTATTTTGGTAATTTCAGAAGCACAATTCTCGGGAATGCCAAAAAAAATTTTCGGTAATGAATTTTATAATATATATATATATGTATATATATATATTTCTTGAGGGTAAATTACACTTTGCCATAAAGTTTCACTCATTTCTCATTTTGATATTTTAAGCTAGATTTTTCCTATTTTGATCTTTTATGCTTGCAATTTTTCTCGTTTTAATCTTTTAAGTTTGATTTTTCCCACTTTAACCATTCATATTTGTAATTCTTCTCACTTTATTTTAAGTACATCTAAGCTAGATACATCTATAATGTAATAATGTTTATGAATAAATTTGAAATTTTTTTTTTACTAAAGACTTAAAAAAAATTCTAATTTTGTTGTTTTTTATTTTTCATTTTTTGCGTATTTAGTGAATTTCTTACATTACACGTGGAGCTGATCTGTTGGTAATGAAACAAATTATGTTAGTTTTTTTATATGAAAGTTAGTGGTTGTTTGGGGTGTCCTAAATAAGTGCACTTTTTGTCTTTTTAGACTAAAAAGTTGAGATTGAAAATATGAATATTTGAGTTAACTTTTTGACTTTTTATGAAAAAATATGTATTAAAAATTGTATAAATTAATATGTAGGGAAAAATTAGTATTGGGAGTTGTGCAGCCGTAATTGTTGACTTTTGGTGAATGAATAGTGATAACTTTTTAACTCTTTAAATAATTTTTTAACTTTTGATTTTTTTTGAGACTTTCCAAACTTAGACTGAGTATAGGAATAAAATGAAAAAGATTGCAAATATAAATAATTAAAGTAAAAAAGACTGTACATATAAAAGGATAAAAGGTCAAGAGAAATGAATAAACTTTTAAGGAGGGAAAGTGTAATTTAGCCATTTCTTGACTATTCTGGTTGCGTGGGTGTATGCAAACTCGTTAAATTGACTATTCTGGTTGGGTGTGTGTCTGCAAACTCGTTAGATTCAAGGAGTCCAAAATTTCCTCCAAAAGGAAGACCCATGTTCTCCTTCCGTCTGGGTGGTCTCGTATCCAGCTGATCTTGTCTCTTCTTGCCATCATTTCTTTTGGGATCTGCAATTGGGTTGTTGATAAAATTCATTCATTCATTTCAATTCTGGGTCGCAATTCCAAGAAACCAACTGGGTAGTCTTGAATTTATTAGCTACATGTGAGTTCTACCATCTATTTCTTTTCCCTTGTTTGCATATGAGAACTGATATGCTTTGAATCATTGCTTTGCTTTGCCTTTTGATGGTATGTGAAAATTTGGTATGTGGTCTTTGTGATTATCGCCTGTTTTTATGTGCTTAGAACTTTGATTTTTAGTTTTATATGGAGCTATTTCATATGTAGTTCAATAGATTGTTTAAATTGGTCTATTGGTTTTATGTGCTCAGAGAGTGGAGGAATTTTCTGGGAAAATTTTAATGGAAACAGAATGATTGTCTTTCAGTAATTTGAGATTATGTGCAGTAAATATTTTTAATTCTGTTGCTTAAAATGCGACCTATGATTTTTTAGGGTCCTTATTGTTTGTGTTGAAAATGGTATGTTTATGATTTCAAGGTCCTTACTATGTGCTTGAATCTTCATTATTACATGCCAAATAGTAAATATGGAAACGCTTACTGCATCAATTATTTTGTGAAAACAGTTATTACTACATAAATTCTTGTTGAATTATTTGCTTCTTCTTCTTTTGCTTTTCTTTTTTTTTTTTCCCATCTTTGGTATTTGCTAAAAACATTGTTTTGGGTGTGTTTGGTTTGTGTTTGTAGAGTAGTTTTTGATATAAAAAGTACCAAAACTTGTTTGGTTTGCCTTTTTCAGAAATAGTTTTGGAAAATTGTTTTGGGAGGAGAGTTTTAAAAAAAGTGATTGATTTGATGTGTATGAGAGAGAGTGATTTTGGTGAGATTTTTTTTGAAAAAATTTGTTTGGTTTGATTACTCTTGAAATTTGTTTGTAGAGAATTTTTCCCAAATTTTTTTCTAAAAAACAAACCAACAAGGATTATGTTTCTGATTTAGCTATTATTTACCCATTCTTCCAATTTTGATAAAAAGGGTGACTCTTTAGTTCCAAAAAAAAAAGGCAGCTCAGTGCAAAAGTTACTGCTATAGTAGTGGGTGTGGGGAGGGCAAGATGTATGCCTTACTCCTATCCATTTTAATATAGCCATAAAACACACATATTGGTTTATAGTATCTGGTGTATAGTTCCGACTTAATAAAGACAGCCTTGTTGTTTATTAAAAATGCCATGTCTGTGATTTGAAGGCCCTTTTGTTAGTGAAAACACTTTGTTATTCCATTATCTATCAATATCTATTTTTCAAGTTTGGGGATGACATGACATGAAATTCATATTTATAGTAGGTGGCAAAGGTTTTGCACTTAGAAGCTTTTGAAAGGGATTTCCTTATTGTTTGCTTGGGAATGCACGAATGGCTGGAAAAAAGAACATCTCTCAATACCGAGAGAGGCTGGACAAGACATTGGCATCTTATGACCTTGCAAATGAGGAATCCCTTAAGGTCCTTGTGAAGAATCAAGTCCTACGATCATCGCAATGTGAACTTGAAGGTTAGTCATTCTTCAAATATTCGTTTCACTTTCACTTTTATGGTTCTAATGTAATTTGGCACCTATTAGTTGTTAAGTCTATATCCATGTGGAAAAGCTATGCTAATTGTAAATATATGTCTTTTGCAGAATATATTGAGCATATAGTAGAAAAAAGAACTAAAGAAGTATCCAATCTTCTTCAGATGTTGAAGAGTGCGTCTACAGGTGATGATGATGTGTCCAAAACTAAAGAGACACCTCGTCGTGGTTGGAAAGTATGCTATCAGTATAAATAATCTTCTCAGTCCCCTGATTATTTTTCTTTCTGCGGTCATGGTTTTTCCTCTTTAAGAAAAAGAACATGGCTAACAAATAAACTCATTATATTACTGCTCTTGATTCCTCTGTTTGTGATTGGGCTGTGTATAATAAAGCCATCTTCGTAGACCCTTTTTTCTTTCAAGATTTACAACTAGACAAATTTGGGAAACTTTTTAGCAATTTTCTTCTTTCTTTCTTTCTTTTTTTCTTTTTTTTTTTTTTTGGAGACTTGACATAATGATGATGATTGTTCTAATATAACTCGAAATTGTGAAGGATTATATCATCAAGGAGTATTTTTCCCCGTGTTACTTTTGGGATTTTGATCATGACATTGTTGTTTAGTCAATGTATGTGTGTGTGTGTGTGCATGAACACACACACATACATGGAGGGAATGGTGATACTAACCTAGTTGAAATTATCATACTTCTTTTGACAGTTAAAGCAAGACACTGAAGAGTATCGTGTCATGTATCAAGAAGGACCAGAGGGGACCCCCTTTCATACATTACTCGTTGAAGGTTATGTAGATGGGCCTCTAGATGTTTGTAAGTTGAATTGAATGCTTAAAAAGTTTTTACCGTCCACTATTAATTTAAGCAATTACTTCAGATCATTGATGATTAATCTTCAAGGGTCACTTTCGAACTTCATTTCAGGTTTATGCATCTCATGTGAGTCAACCCTCTACACGAAATGGTGAGAATTGCTTCCACAATTGCTGACGCTTTCAGTTCAAACATATAATAGTTACGCAAAATGTTGTTTAAGTTCCTAAGGAATTTATGGCGAACAATTTGCCAATATGCTGTGCATGCTTGACCATTTCTTCATCTTCTTAGAACAAATTGTAGTTTTGGTTTTTTTTCTTTATATGTATAGTTTTTGTATAAAGATTGCGGCCCTTTTGGCACTTCAAAATATACTTAACAAAAATAAAAAGTTCTGTGGTATGCTATGTTGGTGAAGGTAACTCCTACTCTCTCTCTCTCTCTCTCTCCTCTTCTCTCTCTCTCTGTCTCTCACATTCTTGCTGCGCACACACACAAGAAGAAGAAAGATACCTTCAAAGAAATGATTGTTTGTCATGGAATCCCCCAGTCTAACATAAATCAGCAGTTCATATAGCATCCAAATCACTATTCTCTTCTATTAGAAAGTGTTTTTGTTGCTATTACCCAATCAAATGACAGTTCAAAGAGCAAATATTGGAAAATGATAATTTTTCTCTTATGAATCATTAAATTCCACATATGATTGTTCTGATGCATCATAACAATTCTTTGAAATGTTTTGTTGCAAGAAATGATTGAATGGAGAACATATGTAATGTCTTGAACTATGCATTGGTGGCAATGGTGATGCCAATCGGTACTTAGTGGAATGGAAGTGACGATGAAGGATGGTGATAAAGTGATGCTACTAGAGAGGATGGGTAGTGGAAATGATTGTGGAAGTTACTAGGTTGCAGGGTTGTTAAGAGTTTGATGGTTTTGTTAAGGTGGTGGCAATGGTGGTGTTGGGGTAGTAGTTTTGGTCATATTGATCGTTTTTTAGTTCTCAAATTATAATCAGGATACTTCATAATAAAGTGTAGCATATTAGGTAGGGGTTAAATGTGATGATAGTGGTATTCATTGAACTTCCTATAATTGCTATAATTGCTTAGTGGGATCTTTATGAAGTTGAATGGAGTAGGAAAAAACTAAAATACCGATTAGCTGTTACATTGAGAAATGGAAGACAATTGGTTGGTGAAAAATGAATACTTTCATATGATGTCAAACCTTTCTCACTTTATTATCTGCATTGTCAGAGTTGTATATGAACACATGTACAGACATTGTAATTAGAAATAATGCATTGCTATAAGGTTGAAGTTGTATCAGCTGATGAGGGAATGAGTTTTATTTATTTATTTGTGATGAGCAATATTCTAATTAAAGCACAGAATATGAGGGGAAGGAAAGAAGAGCATAAATTATTTCTTTTATCTTTTAGATTCAAATCTAACAGTTCACACCTTTAAAATTCTATGCCATCATTAATTGCCATTGTGTTATGATGGGTCTGGTGTAAATTATGCATAGCTAACCATGGTAATAAGTAGATAGATGTATGTAGTGTGTGCACAAATATACTTGTTTGCAATACTTACAGTAAATGAAGGTAACTAAATTTGGGGAAGAAATGTAGTAACTTGAACGTGGAATGTGGAATCACACTTCATTATGCACTTTTTTTCCCCTACCAGGTGGCCTCAGACTACTGTTCCTACATTCAAAATTATCACTTCTGAATGTTTGCAAAAGGTTCGAATTGGTGAACAGATATCATTAGTGAGGTATGTTATACTTTATAATATTTTGCTTATCTTGAGTTATTTTAGCTTCTTACTTTCATTTTGGCATATTCATCTAACTCTTTGAAAGAAAGGATGAAGGTTTCATGGCCATTGTCAGCAAGAGAGGCTGTTGTGCACTTCTTTGTGTTTGAATACTTTCAAGATGGGCTGATTGTTGTGCTTCTCAACTCGGTAGTCTCTGCAATTTTCATCAAGCATGTGTTTAGTTAATTTAATTCCTTTGATTTGGAAAATCTGGCCACATCTAGATGATAGACCTAACTAGAAGTGTTCTATCGTGTATGTATGCTTTCAGATATCTGACTTGGAGAGTGTTGATATAAGAACTCATGGGTTCTCCAAAGATGGGATACCTGATGCCCAAGATGTGGTGAGGATTGATGTGGTGGGAGGATTTGCTTTACAAAAAGTGACTGAAGACAGAAGCTACTTTAGGTAAGTTCACTAAAATCACAAATCAAAAAGGTGATTGAGTGGGTGTTTGGGTTTTTTTTTTGTTTGGTGGCATTTTTGTTGACCCTTTTTTTTCTTTTTTGGTCTTTAGTGAATATAAAAAAAAATTAAATTAAATTAAATTTCAAAAAAAAGTTGAGAAAGGACAAAAAAAAAAGGCAAAAACAGTTGTTTTTTTTTGTCTTTTTTTATTTTTATTTTTTAGATTCATCTACACAAGGCTGATTGGAAAAGTAAAAAAAGCTGACATAATTTTGAAAAAAGATACAAAAATGTTTGGGAAAAATGTGTTTTTTTGAGGTTTTTGCTTTGGGTATAAGAAAATTTGAAGTGAGTAAAGATCCAAGGATATTAAGGCCAGACAAAGTCCGTCATGATCCTGGCTAGATATATCATTAATACACCTTAAAGATTAAAAAACAGAGACACCAGAAGTATCTGCGCCGATTATGATCAAGCAGATAGGGGAGCAAAGACCAATCCATGGTTAGAGCAGCAGTCGAAGGCATTCAGGTCATGTCACGGGTTTTAGAACTCCATAAACCTAAAGCAGACTAAACACATGGAGTATTTTCACTTGATGTCCTCAAATAAAGTAGTGCTACTATTTCACATTGTTAGCTTGATATACATTGTTGAGCCCGTTTCCTAACAACTTTAGTATTTAGGACTAGTGGTGATCTGGCATGGTATCAGAACTAAGTCTCGGATGGTCGTGGATGCAAAGAGAGAGAGAGAGAAAGAGAAAGAAACTCACCTGTGAAGCTCAGCTGGTGACAAAATCCCTTCTCCGGCGCGTCTGTCTCTTTTCTTCTCTCTGTATATTGACTGATCGAGTAAATAGCCTGAGAATTAGGGATTTTGTATCAATTTTTAAATTTAGATTTCATCCGACTGCCCTATTTTTGAAAATGGCCCAGTGTGTCCCTCATTCCACAAGCGTGTCCGAACTTGTCTCCCAGTGTGGCAGCATGTCTGAACAAACAATAAAAAAAATATGACGACACCTCATGCCCAACAAGTGTCCAAGCATATCCATGTCCCAAACGTCTCGGACGTGGATACGTGAGGATGGGAGATGTGTCCGTGTTTCATAGATCAATTGTTTGTGTTTCACAGGTCAATTGTTAACGACAACTTGATCTAAAAGCTTAAGTTGTTATCAGTAGTTTAACTTATTTATATGTTCATTACCACCCTCATATGTGGCTGGATCGCTTCCATGAGTGAGTCAAGTATGTAAGATTGTGTTTGGATCATGGCTTTTGGTAGAGATTTAGAAAGGGAAAAAGAAAAGGTGAGAGAAATGTGAATGAAATATAAGAAATTTTTTCTCCTTCTCCTTCTCCTCCTCCTCCTCCATTTCGCTTTCCCTTTCCATTTCCCTTTCCCTTTACTCAAATTCATGATCTAAACACAGCCCTACATACTTGGCTCACTCATGGAAGGGAGTTCCATTGTCCAATTTGTTTTGGTCCCCGTGTTATAGAGCTTCACTCACACTTCCGAATTTTGCAGGACAATAGCAAACATGGATATAAAGCTGGACTTTGTTCCTCCGTCGTTCATTAATTTTATTTCGAGGCAGCTCATAGGCAGTGGTTTCAAGCTCTATCAGAAGGTTATATTTCAAATTTTATTTTTTTAAAATGCTAATATTTTTGCCCGAGCAGTGTTTGTACAACTGTTAGGATGTGCATTTGATGGAACCAACATGTTCAGACTCTTAAATATACGCCTCAAGTGTTGAGTGAGACCGAGGGCACATGTAGACAGCTCACAATGGGATGTGAGTGATTGTTGGGTTCTTAACTGATGGCACCAAAATGAAATAACAAAAAATAAATAAATAGAAAAGGAAATAAAAGCTTAATTCAATTGTACCTGTATTAGATTTTTCATGCTTTAAAGAAAAATGTAAACGTACGTCTCTTGGTTGGTCTGCCGTTTCTCTTACACTTCGTGTTCTGGACTCTGTAACAGGAAGTTGCTTCTGTGGCTAGCGGTGATGAAAATTTTAGCAAGGCCTTAAGGGACCCACTATATGCCCGAATACGAGAAGCTCTTTATTCTGATAAAAAACAAAAGGGGGCTCTAGAACCAGAAAATGTCAAGAATGGTGCCTGCATTTTTCCTGAAGAACGTGTCGAACCAATGCTGGCTGGCAATGGAAACATGGATTTGGAGGTTATTGGTGATGGCCATGCAATTGAAACTTTGCCCAAGGATGTGGTAGTTGTAGATCACCAAGCCCGTACTGAGATTGAAGAGATTGTGGAAGAAGATATTGAACAAAGTAGACACTTGGAAGAGGATGGCGAGGAAATCCGTAACCCAACAACCAGTCAAATTGAAGAAAAGTGTTATGTCAACAATTACAAGAAAGTTGGTATCAATCCTCAGGTGAAGCAAGCACTAGAAACATTAGAAAAAGCCATTTCCATCTTTCGAGAACGCGGATTTGATCCCCAAACAAGGTCTTTTCTTGGCGTCACACGCAAAGAATGCGTTGATTTGGGTAAGGGTGCAGTGAGAAATTCAAAGTCTTTGGAAGATGGTCAAATTTGTTCAAATGGTGGAGTGTCGAAAAATGAAACAGTGGAGAGGACCTCAATTGAGCCTAGGAACAGCTCTGGCAGTCATTGCAACAGGTAGTTTTCTAAAAGAATCCGAGCTAACTTTCTGATGATTAGTGTCTGACTTCTATTTTCTGAATTCTATTTATATGGGCCTAGATTGCATTCTTTTCACCTCTGGAAAAACCTTGATGGTTCTAATGATATGGTCTTTGATAATCTTGTTAGTACGGAGCATTTGCAATTTCTTCTGGGTAGGGCTACAAACGAGTTGAGCTGAGTCGACCTTTGCAAGGCGAGCTCAGCTCATTTATACTAATCATGCTTAATATCAGTTCGAAGCTCAATAATCAAGCTCTTAGTCAGACTTGTTAAATATTTACTGTGCTCCTTCTAAGCCCCAAATTTGCATGACCACTATTTAGCGATATCTCGAGGTACCGGCTATATCACTCATTAATTAGTGTCTTAATACATAAACATTCACACACTCACTCTCTTCTCATTTGCTTGCATGGTCACACACTTGCAAGTCTTCTAGTTATCCTTTAGATTAAAATCTGAAACTCAAAAACCCAATTTAAATTATCAAATTGCCTTCCAAATTAAAACATTATTATGAAGATCTGGAAGTTTATTGCCAAATAGGTTGCAGTAACTTTGTTTTCTGCATTTTACAAGAAGGAAGCATAAATTTTGAAACTTAGGTAGTGTAAAATCAGTAACTTCTATCTTTTTCAAGATTTCATTGAAAACTTTTTGTCATCGAGCACAAGCCAAACTTTTCATGACAAGGACATAGTTGATAAATTGTGATTTAATCTCATTTTTGTTGGTGCAATCTTGTTTTTTCAGGCACGGGGGATCAAATTCTTACTCAAGGGAGACAAACCATGATGGGATGGTACTTGCATCACCAGAAGAAAAGTTTCAAAATCCAAGCGAGACTCAACAGACTGCTTTGCATTACTCTAAGAATACGATAACAGAAGGATCAATTGTGGACAAAACTACATTTGATGAGAAGCCATCAAGCCCTGACCCAAATGGCATCTGTGAAAGTAGCCCAAACAAGGGAAGCAGAAGAAATTGAGGTCATGTTGTTTGCATTTCATTCCCGGGTAGTTTGATGTCTTTATAGAGTGCACTTGCATGCCATTTGAGATGGTAATTTGTGGCTTCACAGTTGGATTTGTGACATCTTAATAGGAAGGAAAAAAGAAGATATAAAAGAGATCACTCTTTTTTGCTTTATTTTTTTGCCTTAACCACAATAACACTTTTTTCAGTAATACCACAATAGTACTTGTAACCAATACATTTGAGCTTTTTGGGTCTGCTTGTGATAGACCAGATTTGTAGATCAAATGTAAAGGAAACCAGTTGTGTATTTAGATGTTTTCATTATCAAGTTCTGAAATTGCTCTTTTGTTGTCATGTTTCTTTCAATGCTATGTATTTTAAAATTTGCTTATTATAATTCCAATTTTCATATAATTGTCAAAAGCTTTGGTAATGTCAGTTGAACAAGAGTTTGTGAACCGGTTATATATATAGTTTTTATTCGAATGATAGAAAGTGATTTTGAACGTGCCAGTAAGAATTAAATAACTCTTATAAATTTAATTCAAGTTGAGTCAGGCATATGTGTTTAATAAAGTTTTGCAAATGTGTTTAAAATTATTTTACTTCAATAAACATTGTTTTTCAACATTGTGTGCCAATTGAAGAATCAATTAAGGAAAACAGTGAAGGCAAATTAATTAAAGAAACGAAACCACTGTAATTGATCAATGAATACTTCAATTTAAATAAACAGAATTGTAACCAATTGCGACTCATATTCTTTTTTCTTTCCAGATGTCTTCCCAAATCTCTCAATTAAACACAGCAAAATCTCTCAATTAAACAAAGTGGAAAGAACAGTCATCACACCCTTTTTCCCTCCCTTGGTCGCTCCTGAATGAAAAGCCAGATCACAATTGACTTTCAGAGCACCGCCAGGGCCAGGGGAAACCCATCAAAGCTGGTCTACCCCACTGAGGCTACCGCTGCCTTTCCCAACAATTGTATTGCACTCTAAAATAGCCTCAAATTCAGCTTCATTTCTTAAAGCTTGGTCAATCACTTGGGCCAGGAACTAGAGGAATATGATTGAAAATAGCGCATTTCTGGCCTTCCAAATGGAGCAAGGATCCTCTCTTTGGCACCCTACTTGGTGGGCCATTGGCCCACTTTTGGGCCTAATTTCGATAATTCGAACTGTTCACATTTTAAGATTTGTCATGTATATTATATCTGTAAAAAAATCAAGTTGATCAGATATCAAAAGAAATAAAAATCTTTTATCAAAAAAATTTTAATAAACAGTTTTATTGTTTAATAAAATTTTTAGTTCACGTGATTTTTGATATCTTATCGACTTAATTTTTTACAAATATGATATAGATGACAAATCTTAAAATATGAACAGTTTGAATCATCAAAATTGGATTCAAAAGTGGGCTCAATGACCCACCAAATAAGGAGCCAAGAAGAGGATCTTACTCTTCCAAATGTGCCAACAGATCGAAGTAACTCGACAGATAAGATCTTTCCGCATCTGATTTTCACACTCCTGTCCTGATCCATTAATAACTCACTTAACCATTTCTGGAAAGAGAGAAAACTTAAAGCATCTCTTCTTAAACTCAGACCACACCCAAACCAAACCCAAAAAGTAAATTCTCTAGAGACTCCACTTCATGCTGACAAACTGGTACTTTGATATATATTTTTCACTTTCTATTTAAATTTAAATTTAAAGTCCTTGTTTGGGAAGAATTAAAAAGTGTATTTTTTTTTACATACATATACTTATTTTAGTCACATTAATCAATATCTATCAACATCTTTTCTCTACTTTTCTAACCACTTTTTTTACTTTTCTACACATTTTTTTTATTTATTTATAAAAAGTCAAAAAGTACACTTATTTAGAACATTCCTAGCAACCATTGAACATAACTGTTATCTGATTCTGTAAAAACCACTCAATCCGAAACGTCCGTGCCTATTTGAGCAGTTTTGCAAAATTATTAGGGTTGGATGCGGTTTAGGATTTTCCAAATTTGCGGGTTGCAGTGGGTCGCGGGTTTTACCTGCACCAACACTCGCACTCACCTACCCGCATCTGTATACATTTTTTTTTTTAAATCTAGGCCATCAATTTTTCTTGTACGTTTTGTAAGTATGTAATCCTAATTTTCTCTTCTCTCATTCACTTTAATATGATTATCAAATTTGTAGGCTCTAACATTGTAATATTATAATAATATCACACACCGCCTTATTTGAAATATTTATTATTCAATTGGAATTTTTTTAATTTTTTACAAATCTAGTTATGTGATATATTTTTTTTAATTTTAGTTTTTATTTAATTTTTATTTTAATTTTTTGTAATCCAATTTTAATGGAGGATAGTATTAAATCTCCCGCAATTAAAAATATTTAAAAAATAAGAAAAAACAAGCAACAAAATAAATTTTTAAAGAAAAAAACTCAATGTGCAAACCACCCGCAATCGCCCACACATTTATAAATTCTATCTGCACAAACCACAATTTACATTACAGATAATTACAGATTTAATTTTTGCCAAATTACAAACATATAAACGGATCCAAACCAAAAACTAAACCTTCAAAAACCAATCCGCAGCACCCTAATCAGTGCTCTTCTTTTCCAACGTACCTCTTAATAAAATCGATCACTTTCTAATTGCCAACTACATCCTTTCACTTTCCAATTGCCAACTACATCCTTTTTTTTAGGATAAATTATGATATTTAAATTATAAATTACTCTTTATAATTTTAAAAAATATATTATGTCTTTTAAAATTTTTAATTTTATAACAAATAGGTTTTTTATTAATAAATCATCAAGTTAATTAATAGTTTTTAATAATATTAAAATTTTATTTCAATTAATAATTTAAATAATTTTATTATTGTATAGGTGAATAGTTATAAATTTTATTTTTTTAATTAATTCTATTAAATAAAAAATTCTAACAATGAGATATTTATAATTTTTCAAATCACAAAAGACAATTCATATTTTAAATAAATTTCAAAAAATGTATTTATAATTTACCCCTTTTTATGGTATTTGAATTGCCATGTATCTTATTTTTTGCTCTTCTTTTCCAACGTACCTCTAGATAAAATCGATCACTTTCCAATGGCCAACTACATCCTTTTTTATGGTATTTGAATTGCCACGTATCCTGTCTTTACTTTAAGGGGAAGTTAGGCCATCTCCAACGGTACATTAGATTAAGTATCAAATTCAAATTTGATGAAAAAAGTCTCTTTTTTCCTCTCCAATAGTTTCACCAAATTGATATCAAACTGAGGACAAACGCAAGATTTCACCATTTCACTGTGCTGTAATGCTGGGGGTGGACCAACCGATCAACCAGCCATATGTCCGGCCGGTTGACCCACCGATCGACCGGCTCCCTCAATCTGCGAACTGGTTTATGTCCCGAACAGGTGCGATCTTGTGAAAATGAGATCATAAAACGTCGTATTGTTTGGGTCTTGATTACTATGGGACCCCCAATAGGGTGGTTTAACTTGTGGAACTTTATCCAGTGGGTTCTTAACCCACTAAGGTGAAGAATAAAGGTCACTGAAACATTTTATTCTAGCTTGGGCATAATTACTGATATACCTCAAATGGTACTCCAGAGCAAGCAAGGTAGGATTATAATTCTGCATGCTATAGGAGACAATACATTTTCTTGGACGCATTTTTCTTTCGAAGAGTGTGCATTGGACGCATTTGCTTTCTGTAACACAAAAAATGCTTCTTCATACCAATATAAGTTGAGTGTCTTCACGAGGGGAGTGTTTATTTATGGTTAAATATCGCTTTGCTGCTTAACAATTGAGAACAAGCATCCACATCTCTCTAATAAAAACATTCTATGACAAACATATACATAGACATATCTTATAAGAACATACAAACAATTGTGCCTTTGTTTAGATTTTGTAGAGTTTGTGTATGATGCTCTGTTTCAGTGCTGAAGTGTGATGCTTATGTTTGTCATCACTAATTGTACAAATCTGCTTTGGAGAAGCCTAACCAATTGACCGGTCGGTCGACCCACCGGACATCCCCTTCGCTTTTGATGCACACCATTGGAGCTACTGGTATCAAGTTAAGAAAATCAGTTTTTTTTTACTCAGATTTGGTGAAAATTATAATGAACCGTTGGAGATGCTCTTACTCGTTAGTCCTATTTAAAATATGTGTATACTATTTAATTTAACAAGTTTTTAAGTAGATCAAAAAGTCCTATATGTTTTCCTTTCTCTCTTTCTCTGCTTTTTGTCTCATTCTTTACGTTTTTCTCTCTCTCTCTCTCTCTCTCTTTTTTTTTTTTTTTTTTTTCGTTTTTCTGTCCTCTTCGTCATGTCCAACGACCGGTGATCATACCTTTTTTTATTCTCTTTCTCTTTCTAATATATAATCATCGGTGACTGATGATCATCATTGATTGGGATTCACCGACAACCACTAACCACCGACAACAACTCGTGACTTCATCCTTACCGACGAAGAAGAAGATGAGATCTATATCAGATTTGAGTAGATCTACATGAGATCCAACTAGATCTAAATAAAAAATAGTTGTCGGAGTATAATATTCTTTCTATATCTATTCTTTTCTTCGATTTCTCAATTTTTCTATCTTTTCTCTGGTACACACGTCTATTTTTCTGTTTTAATGGAGAAAAATTTCAAGTTCTGAATAAGTTGTTTTTAAGTTTTAGTTACAGGCGGTAAAAACTGTAAAATTTTATAGTTTTAGCTTTTTTGGTGTTAAAATGAATCATGCTTGAAAATTGTAAAATTTTGCAGTTTCATAACATGTTTTCCAGTTTAATAGAATAATGCTTTGAAACTATAACATTTTACAGTTTCAAAGCTTACTTTTCAGTTTGATTAATATTACAGATAATTTCTTAAATCCTAAAAAAATTGAAAAATAATCTATACTTTTTCCTATTGTTGTTTGTTGTTGTTATGTTTTTAACTATAATTTCTTCATTTATTTTTTTTTTGGCAATATTCTGAATATCCCGGTAAGTTTCCGATGATATTCTTGACATTTTCTAGTGACGTTCAGAATACTCCAGCGAATTCCCGGCGATGCTCAAAACATTCCAATGAATTTCCGGTGATACTCTGACAACTTCTTAGAGATGTTGAATATTCTGGCGAGTCTAACAGAAGTCGTTGGATGTAGTAACATTTTTAAAGTTATAAAAATAAAAATAAAAAGAATTTTTGATAATAATTAAAATATATAAGGTTAATTAGTGTAAATATTTTATTTTAAAATTAGATAAATTTTAAACTTTAAGACTTATGGATAAGTGCCCCTCACTTTAATTTATGGTTTCCCTACTTAGTGCTCTTCTTTGCGTCTGGATCCTCTAGAGTGATTCTTTATGGTGCGACACGTGTCCCATCGTTTTGGTGAGCCAGACCCCAAAAAAAAAAAAAATTATTTTTATTTTTATTTTTTGCAGAGTTTGCACTGCAAATCGAGAGGGAGGAAGGAGAGAGAGAGCTGAGGAAGAAGAAAGAAGTCATCGCCGCCCAACACTACCCCATCTCTCAAAATCTCTGCAAATCTTAAACCCATTTTCTTCTTCATCTCTCAAACCCATTTTCTTCATATTCCCATTTTCTTTTCTCATGTGGGTTTCTCTGCAAATCCACCAATTTCTCCTTAAAGCTTCTTGAAGAATAGATTCGATCTCTGCAAATCTTAAACGCATCTCTCAAAACCATCTCTTAAAATCTCTACAAATCTTAAACCCACTTTCCTTCATCTCTCAAATCTATTTTCTTCCTATACCCATTTCTTCCTAAACCCATTTTCTTTTTCATCTCTCAAACTCATTTTCTTCCTATTCTCTGCAAATCCACCCATTTTCTCCTTGAAGCTTCTTGAAGAATAGATTCAGGCGACGCGACTTCGGCAAAAAATTATGGATCAAACTCTGTAAAAAAATTGCAGAGAAAATTTTTCCTTGGCTTTCTCTTTCTCCTCATTCCTCTCGATCTGCAGTGCAAACTCTGCAAATATATATATTGTGCGAGTGAATTTCTGATCACACTGCCCACCTTAGTAATTCAACTGTAGAACACAGGCATAATAGATGGCACAAATAATAACACAAAGAATTCAACGTGGTTCGGCAAAATTGTCTACGTCCACGGGCAGCAGATTCACTATATTGAATGAATAGTAAGAATTACAATTAACTCTCTGTAATTCTCTTCCTCTCTTCATTCTCTTCACTCCCTAAGCTTGTAATTGTCAGTGTGTCCCTCAGCTTGTTGTTTTCCCCCCATATATACACCAGAATAGAGATGGAGAAGCCATCAACTTTTGAGCTGGCTGCCAACCCATTGTTGTGCTTTTGGCAGCTTTCCAGATGAAAGCTTCATATGGCTTCACATGGCCTCTCATGGCCTCATGGCCAACTCACATGGCCTCATGGCCAGCTAGTTGGTGAGGTGTTGGCCTCATGACTTTCTTCTCATGGCTGGACATCCATCTGGCCGTGATAATACGACCATACTATATAGGCAGGTATGGCCGATCTAACAGTTACCTCGGCTTAATTCTTCTATGGGTAGCTCGGCCTTTGCATGTTAAGCCGAGGTAGGAGAGGAGAGGCCTTTATACGCTTATCCTGGATTAAGATATCTTCGGAGATAACCTCGGCAACTCTGAGCTTACCTCGGCGTAACAACCATGATACGTGGCACCTCGGCTGACACGTCGGCATCACCATGCCACGTGTTGGTATTTAGAAATATAACCCCACAACTGCCCCCTAGGTTCTATTACCTCGGCATACTGAGATGATGGAACCTACATTGATAATCTTTCTCGTACGTCGGCTTAAGAGATTTACAGCCGAGATCATTCTCTTTAAGCCGATATGTCTTCTTTCAAGAAAAGAACTCACATGAATTCTCCCATGCGTATGAGCTGTCATGCACCTCTTTTCGACCGTTTTGCTAACGCGTTTTAACCTCATTGGCTCGTGTCTGTGACGCGCTTGTAAGCCGTCTTTTATCCGTCTGCGCCGTCTGACGCATGCATTAACCCAGGCGCATTTAATGCTTCTGCTTTGCCGCCGTTTCACGTTTTTGAAAAACAATTGTCTCTCCTTCGTCTTTTCACCTTTGCACTTGATTACTCTGCTTTTTCTCTCTCTCAAAAGTTCTTTCTCTCTTCGAATCTGCCATTACTCCTAGCTTTAAGCTCTGCAACTGCCTTCCTGCTGCCATTCCTGTGAAGCTTTCGCTACTGTTTCGTCCGTTGTCTGTCCTCGGCGAATTTTATTCCGGCCTCACCGTATCTGGTAAGTAACTGGTCTTTCTCTTTCCCAGTTCTTGATCATTTCTGGAGTTTCTTGCCATTACTGTTTTGCTCTAGCATTTAATTTGCGAATCATTCACCTAAATGCGTCTTATTTCTTGGTTTTGCACATGTCATGAACATTTGCACTGTTGCACCCCTGTTCTTGGTCTTCCACCCTTTGTGTTCTTGAATCTGAGACTTCGCTTTTGTTTTCTGCTTTGTTGTGTCTTTTCCAGATCTGCGCATTTGATCTTCGTCTTCATAGTTTTTTAGGTTTGGGATTTGCTTATAGAACCTTCAATTTTTAGGAAAACCGAAACAAATTTTACCAATACATACCTAGGTTTAAGCCGAGGTACCAAGAACCCTTTAAGAGTACCCTGTTTCTGTAGTCAAGTACCCTTATACCAAAATCATGGGTATGTGGAGAAATAGGGTTAACACCCCAACCAAACTAGAATTTTTTAAGCAAGAGTTCTCCATCCCAAATGATGTCCATCTGAGACTAGCTGGGGAGAACGATTCCATTATGCCCGAAGATACCATGCCTTTCCCCGTCGTAGCTTTTGTTGAATGTGGACTTCGGCTTCCACTCAATCCCCTCTTCCGTGAAGTTCTTCACTATTACACCTTGAACCCTATGCAACTCACCATCAACGCCCATAGAACGCTTAATGGTATTATAGCCTTAGCTCGGCAGGAGAATGTTAGGATCACTCTTGCCGACATCCAATACTGTTACACTATGTGCGCTCTTAATCTAAAAGAAAAGGGTTATGTGTACTACCTCAAGCCGAGGTCTACCGAATATAAAATCGTAGCCGACCTCCCAGATTCCAACAAAGGGGCTGGAGACGATTATCTTATCGCTTCTGGAAACTAGGAATTTGGCCCAGACGAAGAAGTCCATCTCTTCCTCTTCCTTGAACGGTCAAGGAGGGCAAGGGTAAGAGCCCAGTGTTAATTACTTAGTTGCTGGTTCGTTTTTCAAGTCTGAAAAAGATTTTATCTGTTTCTGATATTGTGTTCGTTTTGCAGACGTTCGCAAGCCACCAAAGTCCTTCCGCCAGTCCTATTTTGTTAGCAAGGATTTGAAGAAACTCCTGGACCTGCCAATTCATAAGCGCAAAGCTCCGCTCCTGCTGAACTTCATCCCGACGTATAAATCCATTCTTCCTGACGTCCCAAGGAAGAAGAAAAAGAGCCTCTCTCCATCTACCACCACAACCCAGGCTGCCTCTACATCTCGGGCTGATCAGGGGTCAACATCTGACCCAGTTGATCTGCCATCAACTTCAGCCCAATACTTGACACCAGTAGCAGAAAGAAAGCGTCGGCGACGACTTGTAAAAACTGTCCAAATGGTCCGCCCGAAGCCCGTTGTTCAAGATCTTCTTGCCGACCTTCCAGCCGACGTCGATGCTGTACCATCCCAAACGATGCCCCCACCGAAGCCAAAAAAGACCAAGAAGGCCCAACCAAAGTCCAAGGCTACTGAGGCCGAGGTTGAGGATGCCTTGCCTATTTCCCAGTTAGCCGAGAGCAAGAAGACCTCCTCTGCACCAGCCAAAAGACTGTGAAGCCCAACCATCAGGGTCCACTCAGTCAAAAAGGCCGAGGTCATTGTCTGCGACGACTTCGGGGTCCAGAGTTCCAAAAGTTCCCTGGGAGCCCAAAATTACCCTTGAAAACAGGCCTGTTTATGCCAATAAAAGTGCCAACGACGTTAATAGCGGCGTGGCACTCAGTACTGCAGTTCTTCTCGAAGGCGATCTTGAGCGCAATGCCAAGATGAATGAATTTGAGAATTATGCCCTTATGCTGCAGCGTTCTGTCCAAGTAAGTCTTTGAATTTGATAACTTGTCTTCCTGCCACTTTCTTCATACTTGTAAAGTTTTGCAATATTTTGTAATAACTTTTGCCTTGTGTTCTTTCAGGCCATTCAACATGCCCACTCCTTCTCCATGCAAGCTTTTGAAACGAGGGAGAAGTTAGCCGATATGAGGAAGGAGTATGTTGCCCTTCAAAAACAAAATAAGAGTCTTCAAAATAAAATGAAGACTCTGGAAGATCAAGCTGAGGCTGCAACTCAGGCTAAGCAAGAGGCTGATGAGAAGGCCGAGGCTGCTGAAGCCATTAAAACAGTTGCTGTAGCTCAGCAAAAAGAGGCCGAGGAAAAAGCGGCGCAGGCCGAGAAAGAACTTCAAGAGGCGCTGGCCACCAAGGACGCCGAAATCAAGGCGGCCGATGACAAGGCGTATGCCCAAGGCATCGCCGATGTTACAGAAGACTACAAGTTACAAGTTAAGCAGGCATGCAACAGGGGTTTTTCCTTGGTTGGATGTCCTTAGCCAAAAAACTTGATCTTCCTACTGATTCGTCATGGCGCAAGGCCGACGCTATTCCTTTGTCATTTCCTCCTCCTCCTCCAAGTCAAACTGATGAAGAAGCTGAGTCTGAATCTCAGGCCGAAGATGAAAATGAAGACAATAATGATGACGAAGCCTTGGTGAGGAAATCCAAGGATGCCACTGAGACCAAGTCCCTTCCTTCTACTGAATAGGTTATCAACTTAACCCAAGATGAAGAGGGTGATGAGGTTGAGGAGGTGTCCAAGGAAACTGACCCAGTCCAGTTATCATCCGACCTTCTTCTGGCTGAGAGAAGTGTTGATAAAACTCTGGCCGAGATTGACGCCGAGATTGCGGCAGACAAGGCGGCCGAAGTAATTCAAGAATCTGCTGAGGTAGTTCTTCAAGAAACTGCCGAGGTCCAAATCCAAACTGCTCCTGAAGCTGAAGAATCTTAGCTTTTTTCCTTTTATCTTTTGTACTTTGTTTTGTTCTCTAAACAATGCAAGCTGTCTTTTGTAGCCGATGTGCCTCTTTGTTGCTTAAGAACAATTTACTTCTGCTAGGCCATAGTGCCTTCTTTATATATAACTGCAGTTGTTAATTCTTCTTCATTGCTTCTGTATGGTTCTATACTTAGAATATTTTGCATGATTTACATAATTCTTCCTTTGCATAATCTCCCCGGGGTTACATACCTCGGGTATGATAACTTCAAGTTTTACGTCGGCAAGATACTGACCTGCAATCTTTTCATAAATTTCAACAAGTATAAAACATATATTGTAAATTGCTACAAATTTCAACAAGGCTTGACATATACAGTAAACTTTACTTAAGTTATAACAAGTGTTAAACAATGAGCTACTTGTAAATTGCTGCAAATTTTAATAAGGGTTTAAACAATATACTTAACCTTTACTTCAACCTGTAAATTGTTGCAAATTTCAACAGATGATCACATGTCGGCGTAGCTTCAACTTGTAAATTGCTACAAATTTCAACAAGTGTTTAAACATCTTCTTTGGTTTATCCAACCAGCCGATTGCTATAAGTCTGTAGGCAATAACATCGGCTTCACTTCGACTTGTAAATTGCTACAAATTTCAACAAGCGAAGAGAAACAAATATCTCGGCTTAACTTCAACTTGTAAATTGCTACAAATTTCAACAAGCGAAGCTAAGGAACCATCTCGGCTTACCTTTAACTTGTAAATTGCTACAAATTTCAACAAGTGGTAAGCTTTGTATTCGGCCAGACCAACTTGTAAATTGCTACAAATTTCAACAAGTGGTAGACTTTGTATTCGGTCAGACCAACTTGTAAATTGCTACAAATTTCAACAAGTGGTAGACTTTGTATCTTCTCTGCCCCCAATGTGAACCGGAGTTCCACTTGGGTTCTCATTTGACATGTCTTCCAGGAATCATATGTGCTTGAAGAATTCTGAAGAGATTTTATTGATGACATCGGCCAAGAATAATGAACATCTCAATGATAGAAAATTTTCAAATTGCAAGTGTTCCAGGGTCTTGGCAATGCTTTGCCCTCATTGTCCTCAAGCCGATAAGCTCCATTACCTAACACCGAAGTAATTCTGTAAGGTCCTTCCCAGTTTGGGCCAAGCTTGCCCTCCCTGGGATCTTTCCTGTTGCCGACCACTTTTCTCAAGACTAGGTCGCCGACTTGAAAATCTCTTGGGTTGACCTTCTTGTTGTAAGCTCTGGCAAGCTGTTGTTGGTATACTGCAAGCTGAATTGCGGCCTTCTCTCTTCGTTCTTCCAAAAGATCCAGATCTCGGGCTAAGAGTATATCATTAGTCCCATTTTCAACTCCCTGGGTTCGGATCCCTGGGATGTCGACTTCCAGTGGAATGACTGCTTCTGTGCCATAGGCCATGGCAAAGGGAGATTCCCCTGTTGATCTTCTCGGCGTAGTCCGATATGTCCAAAGCATGTTGGGCAATTCGTCTACCCACTTCCCTTTTGCTGCCTGCAACCTCTTCTTTATCCCATCCAAAATTACTTTGTTGGATGCTTCTGCTTGCCCATTACTTTGGGGGAAACTTGGTGTAGACACCCCATTTTTGACCAACCTTAAGACTCAGACGTCATCAATTGAGCGCTTGGTGATGTTGCATATTGTGCTCGTTCTGAGGTTGCGGAGTCCCGACTACGAGCCTTGCCTCTGGACTTCCGGACTCTTTTGTGCTTTGTCTCGGTTTGCGAACCAGGCTCGGTTTTCTCTGTTTTCTCTTCCTGAAGGGAGGGAGAGGTCTCGTAGATCATCTCTCAATGGCCGTAGGCTACATTTCGTGGCCATAGGCCATTTTGCCCATTTCGGAGCCCGGTTCCCGGTTTTCGGAGCCGTCAGGCCGTGTGCCTCGGTTCGGGACCGCCTAACCACCTCTGTTTGCCCCGGTTTTTGGTATGTATCTTATTTACTCCCTTTTTAGGGACACTGTGGTCCGAGAGACCAACTTCGTGGTCGTGCACCACTCCCGGTGCCTAACAGCCCACTTTCGGGGCCTCGAACTGCGTGTTTCGGCTCCCGAACCTTCATTCTACATTTTTGGGCTCCGACCCAAACTTGAGATAGTCATATTTTGAGGTCCTTTTCATGTTTTATTAAGGACCTCTTACTGTTTGACATCTCCATCTGTCACTTGCCTTTTTACCTCTTTTTGGGCCTTTTTGCACGGTATTTTAGGCGTACTTGTGGGCTGCGTTGGACTTGGGCGTAAACTACAAAGTGTCTTATTTTGAGCCCCTCTTCAACTTTGTTGAAGGACTCTCGGCCATTTGAAACCCGTAGCTACCACTTTCCCTTTTGGCCATTTTTGGCGGGAAACTTGATATGTTTTCCCTCCCTTTTTTCCCTCCATTTTTCCCCCTCATTTTGTCTATATAACAGCAGCCCCAGCTGTGATTTTGAGGGTTAGAAAATCTGATTTGGGAGCTCCTCCATACAATCTCTCTCTATATTTAAAACACCAAAATCATCCAAGTTTCTACACCCCCCCTTCATCACCACCTAGCACCACCACCACTACACCATTTCCAGCAGCAAGGAGGGTCTTCCAGTAGCTAAAAGGCACCATTTTCAGTCTTAGAAGCAGCCAAGGTTTTGGTCTACAAGGGTAAGCACTCATTTCCCCTTTTGAGCTCCATTCTTGTACCATTTTTCTATCCTCTTTGCTTGTGGTTTTGAGCTCCGACCCCTACTGAAAGGGGGACTCTTTTGAGCCATTCTCATGTTTGTTTAAGGGCTCAACCCTGTTTGAGCCCTCCCTAGTGCACTTGCTTCAATACTCCTTGATATGCCACATTTTTGCATGGAATTTCTGACCTGCGTGTGATCTGTTTTTGAGCATAATGTAAACTGTAAGTAGGCTCATTTTGAGCCCTTCTTCAACATTGAAGAAGGGCTCAACCCTGTTTGGCCTCTCTATCATGCACTTGTTTCATAATCTCTCATATTTACCGTAAAATTGCATGATTTGTTTAGCCTCTGTGTGATCTGTTTCTGAGCATATCATGAACTGTGAATGGGCTTATTTTGGGTCCCTCTACAACATTATAGAAGGGATCAACTTTGTTGGGGGTCTCCATGTTATACTTGTCATTATATCCCTCCTTGACCCCCATTCTTACATGCTTTGTTAAGCCTATCTAGCTTCTGTTTTCGGCCATGATCAGGTCTGGAAAGAGTCATATTTTGGCCTTCTTGTCATATTTTGTTAAGGGTCCAAGGCTGTTTGATGAATGTTTGGCATATCTCATGTTATAACCCTTTGTTGGCTTCAATCTTGCATCACATTTTTGCCATATTTATATGCTGATTTGAGGGTTGTCATAAACTGTAAATGTGCATTTTTTTAGTCCCTCTTCAGTATTGTAGAAGGGAATTTTTCAGTTTGGGATTTGCATATACCACTTGTTTCAATACCCTCTCTTGACCCCCATTTTTGCATGCCATTGTTGCCCTATCTATGCTTACTATTTGGCCATGTTTTGTACTGTAAAAATGATATTTTTGGGGCTGCCTTGCTACTGTTTTGCATGTCATGTACCAATTTTGCATGTTTAGTATAGCCATAGGACATTTCGGGCGCTTAATATCGTATTTCGGGACCATTCCGTGCATTTGGTGTCATTTCACATCATTTCGGGGCTGTTTTCCCCCTCATTTAGCTGCTGAAATTTCATTTGCATGTTTGCATATCATTTCCTGTGTCATTTCATGCCTTAGGGCCATTGCCTCGGTTTGCGTGCCCGTGTGCACGCACTTCGAGGCACTTCATTTTTTATCCGATGGCCTCTTATGTGAGTGTGGCTGAGACCCGCTTATGTTAGTGTAAGTCCATGTTGCATTGTATATGCCATTTTAGTCTCATTGCATTGCGTATGCCATGTCTTCGGTTCGCGTGCATACGTGCACGCATTCCGAGCGTCCCATTTTCATCTCATGGCCGCTGATTTTGGCATGCTTGCGAGTTATCCATGTTAGTTTAAGTTCATCATTGCATTGCACGTTCATATGTCATGTTTCATGCCTTGCCATGCTTTGATAGAGTGGCATTTGTGCCTTAGGATCGGTCCTCGGTTTGCGTGCATACGTGCACGCGTTTCGGGAATCTCTTTTTCCTCTAATGGCCTCCTTGTATTGGTGTAAGCCCATCTTGCATTGTGTATGCCATGTTCAATGCGTTGTGCATGTTATGTTGTTAGCATCGTGTATGCCACGTAGTTGCATCGCATGTTTGCGTACTTAGCCGCTATGCCTAGGTTGCATTTCATTGAACATGCATCCCTTGCCTCTTGACTAATCATGATAGGGGTTGGGGCCCTTTGATTTGTTTTGTGCATTGCATTCCATTTGATATCAAAGTTGCTAACTTGGCTTTTGGGCCATCATGCATTGAAATGTGTGATTGATGGCCCGGGGGTCGAGGGCCATACTCCCTTGAGTCCATTACATGATAGAGAGTGTGTCCATGCATACATTTGCCTAGAAATTCTATACCTTGCACTGCTGGTCTGCTGTTGCTGTCAAAACTGTCTTCTGCAGGAATTTTGTGCCGACGGCAGTATAGAGTGCCGACCGGCAATGTATTTAGTGCCGATAGCTTCATTTCCAGCCGGTGGACTTTATACACGGCCGGTGGACATTCCATCCAGCCGATGATGATTCTTAGGATGCAGGGAGCCTATTCTGGGACTTTTACAGTCTTCCAGAGAAGCAGAACAGTAAAAGCAGAGCCAACAGTGCTATGGCAGCGAGTTTCCAGGCGAAGCCAATCCGAGCATGCGTGCATCCCTCTTCCCGAGGCCTTTTACTGTTTTCAGTAGTTTAATTAATTTGTTAATTAATTAAGGGTCTGTAATAATTAATTAGCTAGGATAGTTGATTTATTATTTGGGACTGTATATTATTCTTTTGGTCCCTCCGTGTGAGGGCATATTTGTAATAAGGGTATGTGAGTGTGTGTATGTCTTCCAACCCCCATTTCTTTCTCCCTTTTATTACCTGCTTATGATGGTAGATTAGGGCATATTTAATTTAGCATACCTTATGCAATGCATGCGTGCATCCATGCATTGTTGACATGCATCGGGCTCGGCACATCATACAAACTGCATCGTACTTTCAATTCCAAATTGAATACGTGTTATTTGTAGCATTCCATATGCCACGTTTAGGATAGCCGAGCCTGCCTAGATTACATCTTTGCATGTGTTGCATTAGACATTTCAGTATGCTTAGGTCCATGCATGGATTTCTAATAAGCTTCTGTTTTGGCTTGGAGTACTAGGTGAGCTTTTATGCTTTAGCATATCGCATGTGTGTGAATGTTGCCATAATAGCATACTTACCATGAGGCTAAGTGCTTATGTGATATAACTGCATGAATGCCTGTGGATGGAGGTTGAATTACCTAAATTGGGACAACACATTAAAACTGTGAGTTTTAAAGCCCACTAGATAGTGGCAAAACCGTCTTTTCTAGAAGCCCGCTTGAGAGCGGCAAAACCTGCATTTTAGCCTACTTGTGAGTAGCAAATCATTTTCAAAACAAACATGTGGTGTTTTGTTCCAACTTAGGCGATTTGGTCTATACTTGTTTGCTGTGCGCATAATATAGTAATTCTAGGCTAATAACCGGAATAAGAACGCATAAAGTTTTCAAAAACGGATATCACGGTTAGTAGAGGCCGGTCTTCGGACCGGGCGAAAGGGGGTGCTCATAGCTGACCTTCCCCGATCGTACCCAAGCTCCCGAGCCAAGACCACTTTGGTGATGACGGACATGTGGCCTTCGGCACCGAGTCAGGGTTTCCTAAATTTCCCATTTAAAATATTAGGTGGCGACTCTGTAATCTGGCAAAGCAGTCCATGTTTGGCACTACTTTTTCAAAAATCTGTTTTCTTCAAAACGATTTGCCGGATTTGGACTCTTTGGTTCAGATTTAGAACCGCGACACAAAGGGAGTCCGAACTGTAGCCGAGGTCCCCCGCGGACGTGCTACACTTGGTGTTGAAAAGTAATTCTTGATCTTGAATTTCGCACAGAAGTTCTTGATGAGCTTGCTGTCGAACTGCGTTCCGTTGTCAGCAACAATGGCTCGGGGAATGCCAAATCTGGTGATAATGTTTTTCCATATGAAATTCTTGACGTCCACATCTCGGATTTTGGCAAGAGGTTCTGCCTCTATCCACTTTGTGAAATAATCTGTTCTACCAGCAAGTATTTTCTCTGCCCAGTTGCTTGGGAGCTGTCCAACCAGATCCATGCCCCATTGGGCAAACGGCAAGGGCTGGATACTGGATTCAGGTCAGCAGCTGGCTGATGAATCAAAGGTGCAAACCGTTGGCATGGTTCGCACTTCTTCACGTATGCTTCTGTATCTTTTTGCATGTATGGCCACCAATACCCCTGGGTAATGGCCCTATGGGCTAATGATCTGCCCCTAGTGTGGCTTCCACAAATTCCTTCATGAATTTCATAAAAAATCTTCAACTTGTAAAGGGTATACGCACCTTAAAAGGGGTCCTGTGAAGGACCTTCTGTAGAGATGTCCGTCCACAGTCAGGCTAAATCTTGCCGACTTCAATCTGACTTTATGTGCCTCCTTGCGATCTTCTGACAGTTTTCCTTCTTTCAGAAATGCAACAATTGCATCCATCCAGCTCGGCCCCATGTCACACACATTTTTCTTGCTTTGCGTTCCGTGGTTCTATGCTCGGGCCCGACATATAGTCAATCATAATTGTTCTTGTCTTTCCAGTCTGCATTGAACTCGCCAGGTTGGCCAACGCGTCGGCGTGGCTGTTATCATCTCGGCCAACTTGAAGAAGTCGGCAGTTTTGAAATAACTCGGCCAATCTGATAACCTCTTTTGCATATGCCGACATCTTCTCGTCTCTGGCTGCAAATTCTCCTGTTGATTGGTTAACAATTAACTGTGAATCACAAAAAACTATTACCTCATCTGCTTCTGCTGCTCTGCCAGTTTTAGTCCTGCAATTAATGCTTCGTATTCAGCTTCATTGTTTGAGGCCTTGAACCCCAAACGGATGGATTTTCTATTATCTCTCCATCTGGGGATATCAGTAGTACTCCTGCCCCCGCTCCTCGTCGATTTGAACTTCCATCGACAAAGAGTCTGAATGAGTCGCCGATGTAGATGCTGCAAGGTCTGAGCTTTTCCTTCCTTTGCTCTTTGCTTTCGGCTGGGATTCTTTTGCTTGCTAGGACCTCGTTCATCTTGGCTCAACGGAGTCCGACGTTCGATGGACTCCGGCGTGAATTCTGCCACAAAGTCGGCCAAAACTTGGCCTTGATTGCTGTCTGGGCCTGAATTCCAAGTCATACTGGCCCAAGGCCACTGCCCATCTTGCAATTCTTCTGTTAAGTCTCCTTGCTTTTCAATGGTGCTTTGTTAGCACCGCAATCTTGTGTGCTTGGAAGTAATGGTTCAACTTCTTTGAGGCCATGACTAAGGCCAGCATTAACTTCTCCAGTGGTAAGTACCTTGTTTCAGCGCTGGCTAAGGTTTTACTTACATAATAGACAGCCTTCTGTTCTCCTTGCTCTTCTCGGATTAGTACTGCGCTTACCGCATGCTCTGACACGGCTAAGTATAAAACAACTCCTCCCCAGGCTCAGGTGTGAGAGGACTGGAGCCGTGATCAGATACTTTTTTAGATCGGCCAATGCGTCCTCACATTCTTCAGTCCATAGGAAGTCTGCAGTCTTTTTACCGGTTGAAGAAGGGTTTACACTTGTCTGAACTTCGGCTTATGAACCTGTTTAGGGTGCGGCTCTGCCAGTGAGCATTTGAACCTGTTTGCCGAGGTTGGGCTCTGTAGATCTAGGATGGCCTTGATCTGATCTGGCTAGCCTCTATTCCCCTTCTTGTTACCAGGTACCCTAGAAATTTACCGATCCAACCCCAAACGCGCACTTTGATGCGTTGAGTCGGAGCCGATATGTTTTAAGTATCTTAAATACCTCTGCTAGGTCGGCAAGATGATTCCTTGGCTCCTTGGTTTCACGACCATGTCGTCGATGTAGACTTCCATTGTTGCCTATCAGGTGCTTGAACATTTTGGTTACCAGCCTTTGGTAGGTTGCTCCTGCGTTCTTTAGCCCAAAAGGCATCACCCTGTAACAGTACAGGCCTTTGGGTGATGAACGCTATCTTCTCCTCGTCTGGGGGGTACATGGCTATCTGGTGATACCCCCTGTAAGTGTCCAGGAAGCTCATCCTTCCATGTCCAGATGTAGCATCCACCAGCTAGTCAATTTTTGGTAGAGGGAAGCTGTCTTTGGGACAGGCTTTATTTAGGCTTGTAAAATCTACGCAAACCCTCAATTTACCATTTTTCTTCTTTACCACCACAGTGTTTGATAGCCATGTTGGATAATTGACTTCTCTGATGGCCCTGGCTTCTAGAAGTCTGTCAACTTCTTCCTCCACTGCTTCGACGTGTATCAACGTCGGTCTTCTAGCTCGCTGTATCATAGGTTTAGCCGACCTGTCGACGTTCAGGCTGTGACATGTGACCTCGGGGTCAATGCCAGGCATTTCATAAGGTGTCCAGGCGAACACCTCTATGTTTGTTCTCAAAAAGGCTTCCAGTTCTCTTTCCTCTTCTTCGGCTAAGCCTGAGCGAGAAGAAAAAAGCGCTCCTCATCGCCCTCCTGGACGTGGATTTTCTTAGTGTTTCCTCACTCTCTCGGCCGGCTCCTTGCCGACATCATCCAGGAACTTCTATGTCTCATCTTCGATTTCTCTTGGCTGGTTCTCGGACATTGCAGGTTGTCTTCATTGCTGCCATGGAGCAATTCTTTGCCTGCAGTTGATCTCCTCTGATTTCTTCAATCCCATTTCTGTTGGGAAGCGCAGTAGTTGGTGCAATGTTGAAGGAACTGCCCCCATTGCATGCAACCACGGCCTGCCCATGATGATGTTGTATGGTGAAGGTGTATCAATCACGATGAACTCGGTCCTGATCTTCTTAGTGCCTGCTTGCACTTCCAAGTTTGTGGCACCCAGTGGCCACGTCAGCGTTCCATTGAAGCCGACCATCGGGCCATTCGATTGCTCCAGGTCGTCAGGGTGAAGGCCCAGCTCCTTGTAACATCTAACGTACATGATGTCACAAGAGCTGCCTTGATCTATCAGGATGCGTTTTACTTGGCACTCCCCAACCTGGAGGGATACTACCAAGGCATCATTATGCGGGTGCTGGACCATCTCTAGGTCGGCCTCGGCGAAGGTTATCATCGGACCTTGGCAATCTTCCGGCCGAGGCCTTTTCAGTCCGACCTGGTTCACGTACTGCAAGTGTTTTACTCTTTGGGTTTCCCCCCGAATGTCGTTTTCATTCACCTTGGAGTGAATTACATTTACGACCCGAGGTCTTTCTGCCCGGGTTGCGGCGGTGGTGGGGCTGCTTCAGCCTGAGGCAGTCTTGCCTGTTCTTCCCTCGTTCTGGTTTCATCGACAAGGTCTCTCAGGTGGCCTTGCCTCACCAGATCTTCCAAGTGTGCTTTTAGGGCTCTGCAGCCCTGTGTTGTATGTCCGTTTTCATTGTGATAAGAACAATGTCTGTCCATGTTTTGCCCATAAACTCCCCGGGTTCCCTTGCCGGTGTTCTGAAATAGGGCTGGCTCTGAATTTTTCCTAGGACTTTTTGGATTGGAATTCGGAACACGGTTGTCACCGCCTGTTTAGCCCTTAACTCTATTTCTGTCTTGCCGAATCCGTTGTTACTTCGGCCTCGCTTCGGCGAGCTGTTTCCTTCCTGTTTTACCTCATTTGGTGCCGATGTATCCTCCTCGGCTCTGGCGTACTTTTCGATCCTTGCCATGAGTTCCTCCATGCTCTTTGGCAATGTCTTTGCCAAAGATTTCCGTAGTGAACAATCTTTTTTCAGGCCGTTCTTGAAAGACACGACCGCTACCTCCTGGTTGCATTCAGGTATTCGGTTGAACACCTCGTAGTATCTTTTTGCATAGGCCCTAAGGCCTTCATCCTTACTGATCTTCAAAGCCATTAGAGCGTCCACTCTTAATAGCTGTAGCTTGTTCGTCACGAACTTGGCCACAAACATCTCGGCCAGGCCTTCCCACGTCCTTACGCTTCCCTTTGGTAATCTATGGAACCAGTCAGATGCAATCTCCCCAAAGGACGAGGGGAATACTTTGCAGAGCAAAGGCTCATTTCCACTGTATAACGCCATTGAGTTTAAAAATAGTCCAACGTGGAAGTTAGGGTCTGACTTACCATCATAAATTTGAAACCTCGGCATGCTGAATCTTTTTGGTGCTTCAAATTTGTCCAGCTTTACCGAGAATGGTGTCCTCGGCTTGACGATTGAGGTTACCTCGGCTTCAGCGTTCTGTTCCCTTCTCTTGAGGTAGTTTCTCAAGTCTTCTTTACTCCTCCCCGGAGCTCGGCTATCTTTCGACTTTAGTCCCTTTGGCACACTACTCTCGGCCTTGTGGTATGCCCGTTTTGATCTTTCTCCGTGGGTTGTGTCGAAGCAGAGAGCCTGCTTTTGTACATGCCGATGTTCTCTGGGTTCCTGATCCTTTGTATGATACGTCCTCTGGGACTTCTCTTGTCTGGGTTCCTCTCGCCGACCTCGGACGGGCGGGTGAGAGTGCCTCTTGTTCCTGGAGCGTTGTGGTGCTTCAGGAATTATTTTCCTTCCTTCATTCCGAGTTTTAATGCTGGGATTGGGTATCCTGGGTATGGTATGGTGGCTGCATGACATTGTTTTGCATCATGAAGTTGACGACCGACTGTAGGTCTGCCAACTTCTCTGCCAGTTCCTTGACTTCCTCATCCCTTCGTAGGCACCTATCCCTCCATACCTGGAGGTTATCCTCCTTGTAGTATTGCCCTGGTCCGTCTTCTTCGAAGTGTCGCCCTTGGACGACATATTTTCCCCCGTTCCCTGGTCAGGGCTTTGTGTTGTGTTGTGGTTGTCTCCTTCGACGTCAAGGTCAACAGGCCTGCCACTCCCAGCGGGAGTGTCGCCCCCAACTCGTTTTGTGCGTTACTGGCCATCTATTCGTCTTACTTTCCCACAGACGGCGCCAAATTGTGCGAGTGAATTTCTGATCACACTGCCCACCTTAGTAATTCAACTGTAGAACACAGGCAGAATAGATGACACAAATAATAACACAAAGAATTTAACGTGGTTCAGCAAAATTGCCTACGTCCACGGGCAGCAGATTCACTATATTGAATGAATAGTAAGAATTACAATTAACTCTCTGTAATTCTCTTCCTCTCTTCATTCTCTTCACTCCCTAAGCTTGTAATTGTCAGTGTGTCCCTCAGCTTGTTGTTTTCCCCCATATATACACCAGAATAGAGATGGAGAAGCCATCAACTTTTGAGCTGGCTGCCAACCCATTGTTGTGCTTTTGGCAGCTTTCCAGATGAAAGCTTCATATGGCTTCACATGGCCTCTCATGCCTCATGGCCAACTCACATGGCCTCATGGCCAGCTAGTTGGTGAGGTGTTGGCCTCATGACTTTCTTCTCATGGCTGGACATCCATCTGGCCGTGATAATACGGCCATACTATATAGGCAGGTATGGCGATCTAACAGTTACCTCGGCTTAATTCTTCTATGGGTAGCTCGGCCTTTGCATGTTAAGCCGAGGTAGGAGAGAGGAGAGGCCTTTAGGCCTTATACGCTTATCCTGGATTAAGATATCTTCGGAGATAACCTCGGTAACTCTGAGCTTACCTCGGCATAACAACCACGACACGTGGCACTTCGGCTGACACGTCGGCATCACCATGTCACGTATTGGTATTTAGAAATATAACCCACATATATATATATATATATATATTTTTTGGGTCTGACTCATCAAAACGACGTCATTTAGTGATGAATCATCTCAATCATTAATTTTATTAATGAGACACGTGTCGCGCTATAAAGAATCACTCTATAGAGGATCATTTAAGAGGATCACCCTACAGGTCCGTATGCCTCTCGTTTTCCAACGCAGCTCTTAAAATTGATCACTTTCCAATTGCCAACTGCATGCTTTTTTATGGTATTTGAATTGCCACGTATCTTGTTTTTTCTTTAATTTATGATTTCTCTTAAATTGAGTAGGGTTGAAAAATACTAATATAAAAAAATATAATGTCGTTGAGCAGAATATTATAATTGAAATTATATTTATTATTTATTTTTTAAAAATAAATACTATTAAAACATATAACTAATGAAATATCTAATCATCGGTTTAAATTAAACATTCTCTCGAGTTATAATATCCATTTTAAAAAAATAGAAACTTTTAAAAATAAATAGAAAATTTGTTTAATTTGAAAAAAAGAAAAAGAAAAAGCTATTTCATAATTTTTTTTGACAATAGCATAATTTTTTTTAAAAAAAATTATCAAAAAGTTATAAAAATTATTTTGGCACAAATAATATGTACTATTAAATTCTACAGCTTTCTCTCACTCTTATTTTCTCTTCCATTTTGGCGCACCAGAAAATGTGGAAGCTGAAGCTACGGTCACCTCTCTCCACAATCCTCCGCCGAACTCTCCCCTCAGCCTCTCGTCTCTCTCTCGACCCCACTTCGCAGACTCCTCTTTCCACTGCTTTCTCTTCCTTGATCGGTGAAGAGGAATATAGGGTTTTTCGGTTCCGGAGATGCCATTTTCTCGGGAATCTCGTATTTTCCGGGAAAAATTTCAGCTCTGAATCTGCCGAGAAAGTTGTCATCCGGTGCTGGAACTGTACTTCCGTAGCTCAAACGGCGCCGTTTTTGTCATGCGAGAATTGTCGCAGCGTTCAACCTGTTGTTCCCTCGGTTGATTACTTCCAGATATTCGGATTGTGAGTGTTTGGGAATGAACAATATGAGCTAATTGAATTTAATTGCTGTGTTAAATGTGGTTTTGTTTTGAATTTATTGTTTTATGTGATTTTCGGAACTCATTGAGCTGGTTTAAATGATACCGTTTTGTTGCTGAGAAAACTGAGGAAAAAGAAAAATAAAATGTGGGTTTTAATTCAAATATAATGTTTTTATCTTGTTTGGTGCTTGCAAAACAGAATACTTGAGACAAACTAAGTCACGTAGCAATGTGTATTGGAAAATTTTGATGTGACTGTTGGAGGTATTGTAGTGGATCATTTTGACTCTTTTAACAAGCTACTCAATTTTTTTGGATGTGTTCACAATAATCCCTTTGTAATTTGAAGAACAAAAGTTTGAACTTGTCCTCTATTTGGTTCAATCAATTGAATGAGATGGAATGAAATGGTGATTCATTAGGCTTTCTTATGGAATTTAAATGGTGAAAAATGAAAAAAGATTCCATTTGTTTGTAATGCATTTGTCATTATTTTTTTTAGTCTAACCAAACATGGGAATGAATATTTTGATGGAATGATCATTCCATTCCATTTCATTCCAGTGAACAAAAAAAAACCTTAGCCAAATAGTAGTTTATCAAACTAAGTCGTGGATTTAGTTATGAAAGACCTGTGATTACTATACTTGATGCGTTTTCCTTTCCTACATTCTTTCAGCAAATAAACATGAAATAAAAAAATGGAAGTTACCAGTTAACAACTTCTTTTAAATGTTAACAGGGAAAAAAAGTATGAAATTGAGGGAAATCTTGAGGGCAAGTACAAAGATTGGCAGAAAAAACTGCATCCCGATCTTGTTCATTCTAAATCTGAGGTCTGTTTCAATATATGTTACTTTTTCGCCCCTTGGGTTTGGTCTTCTATGATTTTGTGTTGACTTTGTTGTGTTTTCTTTAGAGAGAAAAAGAGTATGCTGCTGAACAATCTGCTCGGGTGATTGATGCTTATCGCACTCTTGCTAATCCATTGTCAAGGGCAATATACATTGTAAGTGTACTTTCTACAAATGGTTTTACCTTTTGGTTTTTGACGAACTTCAAAGCTAGTTTAACATTTTGGTTTACAAGTAAAACTCTTAGATCTTGGGTATCAAATTGTAAGTTGAACCCAAATAGTTCGGAGGAGACTTTGTTGAGGTAACAATTTCTTTTTCATTTTATTAACTAGACATCATGTTCATTATTTTTATTATTATATTTTTTATAAGTTCGCTATCATATATATATATATATTTTTTGTTGTGGATAAATAAACAAACTTTATGGAGAAAGCATCAAGATGATGCAAAGAATACAAAACCAAGGCCAAATAATAGGCCGGACACTATCTAATCAAGTCATCTACAAAATCTACAAAGTCCAACACATCCGTATCTACCAAGACCGTAACCCAAGTTAGCTATCATATTCATTATGTTGCTACTAATATTTGAAAGATTCCTAATTTGACTCGGTGCTAACCGACTTTTGACTTTTGACTATTTGAAACCTTCACAATTTCTAATTGCTAATTTGTGTATAAATACATAAGGCTTCTGAAAGACATAATTTTTGTATAAATACATAAGATTTTCCATTCCCTCTTCTTTTCCAACATATAAATGTAGAAAATGAATAGTTTATTATTATTTTTATATAATAAACAGAGCTATTTTATATATTTATATCCATGTCCCCACCATATACGTGTTTTTTGATAATTACCAAGTCAGCATGTTTATAGTGTATCGTATCCAGTGTCCTGTATATTAGCGATGGAGGTTGAGTTACTACTAATCCTATACTTGGCTTTGTGACACTTGAATAGAGGGATTGGGGTTTTTTTAAATGAAAATGTCAAGAATATCATGTTACCTTTTATTAAGAAAACATTGGATCTAAATAGGAGGAATATGGTTTAAAGGCTTTGGCAAAAAAAGTAGTGTTTGAGGCTAGACTCTAGAGCAAAGATCTAGATAAAATAGGGTTATTACGTTGTTATTTTTACTTTTACAAATTTGGATATTTACAACTTTAGGTATTTTGATGATTAGATACTTAGGTATGACAAGTTTGGTACTTGAGATTGTATGATTGGGTAGATCAATTCTAAGAAGCATGCATGTGATGCATCAAGGATATGTCGACATGAAAATTTTCAAAAGTTGTAGGACATGACATTTGGAGGACACGCAAAATATATAATTTTATATATTTATCATATGACATATATAACTATAAAACAATTATTATGTCGTATTTATGAATATTTAATTCAAAGATAACAATTTTTGAAGTTGGAAGGAGGAAAATATGTATAAATTTGTTGTTTTTCTTTTATCGTTGTATTTGAAGTTATTTTATTCAAACTTATAATATGTGTCTTAGAGATAGACATGTGTTTTCTGTGTTTGAAGCATGCCCAAGCCTATAAAATTTTTTTAAAAAAGTTAGCCATGTTTAGATGTGTGTTCAATAGGTGTTGGGAATTGTTCGACTTGACACACCATCTTCTTAGAGGAGTAAGTGTTTTTTAGGATAAATTTAATGTAATTAAATGAAGACATTGAATTGTTGGGTTTCTCATATTGCTTTGTGTTATTGTCTTCTATTATTTTATGATTTGTTTGGAGTAGGTCTTTGTGAAGATTTTCACATGCGAATAAAAATTTATATTTATGGTTTTGTTTGTTTCCTTCAATGTTCCAGCTGAAGCTTGAAGGAGTGGTTGTGGATGAAGAAGGAACCATTTCGGAGCCAGAGCTCCTAGCTGAGGTAATTTTTGAAAGTATGATGTTTCTGATTCATAATTTATTTGTTATGTTTAGTTTATTTATGACTAGTATTCTATTATTATATTGTAAAGAGGGATCTTCTAAATTAGTCACTCTTTTGTTTTCAGAATTTAATTTCTCTCTAGCAAAGTTGTGGTCTAACTAGTAAGCTATCATACCCAAACCCATGCACTCAATGCTTCATTCTTAACATTCACCATTAACTTGACGTGCAATATTGTTGTCCACTTTTGATGTAACCTGTAACTCTTACTAGTTTTGTTTTTAACATGTAGAGGGTGAAACAATATTACCAGGTGTTGACTGTACCTTAAGTTTGTTTATACTATGTAGGATAAGGGGTCTTTGAAAAGGAATGAAATTATTTCAATTTACATGTACACACATTAAAGACTGAATATATATATAAACTCCTGGGGTTGGCCGGGTGGTAAAAACTTGAGGATAAAAATTAAGGTCTTGAGTTTGAGTCACTCCAAGGGGCCATTAGAGGTTTGCCTAGTTGTTAACTTTAGGGTCCCGAGTTTAGTCAAGGTGCGTGCAAGCTGGCCCGGACATCTGGTTATCAAAACACACACACACACACACACACACACACACACACACATATATATATATATATATAGAGACAGAGAGAGAGAGAGAGAGAGTAGCAATAAACATGTTTCAGGTCACACGGCTCATCAACTTGATGTTTCGTGGGAACCGTATTTCTGAACAAAGGCTAGAAAAGAAGTATTGCTTTCCTTTGCCACTCTAGTGTATGACATTTTCTGTGCTTAGGCTCCTTCTTCCCTATCCTACTTAAAGAGACGGACTGCCTCAGTAGGCTTAATTAAAGCATGCAGTTTTACCTCTTTTTTTAAGTAGCTGATTCACTACCGCAACAAGGAAATAGCTGCTGGATCAAGGAAAGGGGGTACTACAAGCACCTACGAACCATCAACACTTCAAAATAGGTGTCGTGTCCATGTTGGACACATATGGGACACCGACACGCTGGGGACATGTGTGTCCATGTGTCAGACACGTCATGTGGCATGCCATTTTTTTTTAATTATTATTTTTTTGTAGGACACATTGACACTTTGTGAATTATTTATTTATTTATTATAATTTTAGAAAAATAATTTGGGGTCAAAGTAAAATATATGAAAACAAATATCTTTGTTAAATTTATATTTATATACATAGAAAATAAAAATAATATAATTTTACTTTCCATATCCTTGTCATGTCAATATCCTAATTTTTTCAAAATTGTCGTGTTCCTGTCTGTAACCATGTTTGATTCCGTGTCATTGTCTGTGTCCATGCTTAGACGAGCCCTCTGCTCTGCCCCACACATCTAACCACAGTAGCTGGTTAGTAACCAGCTACTGTGGTTTGAGTAGAACATAGTTGTCTGAATGGTCAAAGAGGTGTGGTGTCCAAAGCACACCTGATTATTTTCCTGTCTTAGCCTTTATACTTCTTATATATTTTTATATTTTTTCTTTTTACTTTGTCTGCATATGTTCACTCCTCAAGGGCACCATGAGAGCAGGGAGGAGATTGTGTTTTGGACCCTGAATGTGTACCGACTCGTGTTGTGACTTCTTATCCTTTATTGCACTTGTTTTATATTTCAGCAGCCAAAATCCTTTCATAAAGGATTTAAGTGTTTTGGTATCCTGATTAGTTTAATGGTCATTCCTAGGATTAGTGTTCATTCTAGTAATGCATTCATTCATAATCAAGTAAATTTTCTATTTCCTTTTTCTTTGGGCCTTGTCAAAATAAAATCTTCAAAATTAGCTAGAACTTATTTTAGATTCTCATTTGTTCAAATCCTTCAAACCTTGATGGATAGTTGGGGTATGATGACTTATAAGTCGGAGGTTGGCTTCATATGGTGCAACATGAATATAATGTTTTCTCTTCTGACATATACTGGCAACATACTTGAACAGTCCAAGCTTTATGCAAATAGTTACTGTTAGTAGACCACGTACTGTATAATCTCCAGCATTATAATGTAATCTCTCAACAAACTTTCAAATGAAAATACCAAGTGTAAAAGAATTTCTTTGTATAGGATGTTCGAAGTGTTGTACCTCTACCTTGGTCATCTCCATATAGACCAACATTTGCCATCATTTGAATTGCAAAATGTTACCTATGATCTGCATTTAGTTTTTAAATGGTCATTACGTATTGTAATGGCTGTTAAATAATGAGATTTAGTGCTATGTTGCCGTTGCTAGCTGTTTACTTGACTGTTAAACTACCGTAACAGGCACTGTTTTCTCTATTATATACATTTTCAGTTTTATAATTTTTTTAAATTATGTTTTACTGTCTTTTTTTCTTTTTTCTTTTTTAATGTTATTACATGTTCCTTTTTTCCTCCATTAGCCATTAAAGTTAATATAATTTTTTTTAATCCTTTGTCAAAATCTCAGATCTCCTAATCTTCCTAACACTAATGTTATATTAGTCTTCTATTTGTATATATATATATATATATTAATTTTGTGTTGCTCCAACCCAAAGAAGGGCATTGATTTTTATGCTTTGAGTTTGAATGGCAGATTTTGGAAATCAGGGAAGCTGTTGAAGAAACTGCGGACTCCCAGGAATTAAGACAGATCCAGGCTCAGGTACAATGCCCTATATGCAGTCATATTTATAGTAAAAAGTGGTGGATGCAGCATGACAAGTTTCTTACTTAATACCCTATTCATGGCCTGTATTCTGAACTATAAGATCGATTCTGGTAGGACCATTTTTTGGTCATTGTTTCAGCCTGCCTATTGTAAAGGAAAATGATGGGTGACTCGGAAGGATCTTGAATTGGGTAAATAAATTCATCCAAGCAGTATAAATATTGGACTAAGTTGATCCTGTGTCCAATGTGTCCAATGTGTCACAAATTGGCAGGTTCACACCTATGACACACGGGTATTCCAAAAATGGTGCCGTACAAGTACCAGGTACTTACCAGGTGCGGATATGCATACCGGTACAGCTGCACGGGTACTGGGTATGCCGAATACAAACTGGGTACGGCAGATACGTTTGGGTACGTTGTGGGTACGGCCTAGGTACGTTTTGGGTATGGCGCAATGAATTATTATTATTTTTTATTTTATTTTTGTAGTAGCTAGAATTTGTTGCAACCTTTATTATTTTTCTTTTAACTTTGAAAATCATTAGGTAATTTGTTTCCAACACCCTTTACCCATGAGTCATGGCTTTGCTCTCTTTTGCATCTTGTTTTAGACAATTAAAAAAGAAAAAGAAAAAATTATATAACGTTTTAGACAATCTGTTCTTCTTTTAGTTTTGATATTGAAACTTTGATTTGTATGTTAGATGTTTAGCTATAAATTTTAAAATAAAAAAAATAAAAAAAATTGACGTGCCCCAACCGTACCCATACCTATATCCTATTTTTTAAAGAATTTGCTGTATCGGCATACCCATATCGCTCCCGCACCCGTGCTTCGTAGGATCACACTTCTCATGTGTGCCCCTGCATTTGCAAGAAAAACCAACATACTAATATGAATCCTGATTCAGTTCGTCAGGTTATGTTTTCTGAGATATGTCTAATAAATTCTAATGTGGATTTCTCCTGTTTAACTCCAGATACAAGAGAAACTGAAACATTGGTCTGAATCCTTTTCAACTGCATTTCGAAGCCGAAAATATGAAGAAGCTCACACTGCTATCCAGAGAATGACTTACTACAAGCGTGTAAATGAAGAAATAGTCAAGAAACTTTAATACACGAGCATCTCTGATACAAGGTACCTAGTTCAATTTATTTCTCAAATTTTCTAAACTATGCTATGCAAGTTCTAGTGTTGTCCTGTAGTGAAGTTGTGGTAATTTGGTTTTTGGAACATGTTATTTCCTTTTTCATTTTTATTTTGGACAATACATTGTCCTGCATCTGCATGCATACAGTTTTATGACTTGCTTGTAATTCAATTGTCTTAATCAATCAGTTTCTGCACTGCTAGTTTAATACTTAATAATTGGACTGCTAAACAATTTGTCATTGTCCTGACAATTACTTTTGTTCTTCTGACTCTCCGAGGGATATTCAGAAAATGAGTAACTTGACATGCTCTAGATGTTTGCATGTGGTTATTCCTATACAAATTCAGTAGACAGAATATAGATGTCCCACGTACTCTGGTTGGTATACTCTAGGGCCCCTGTGGATCCATCCAATTTTTTTTTTTACTGAATTACTTTTCCAATTTATTGCATATCATTTAAGACATGTGGGCCAAAAGCAAATTGTACTGTGATTTTTGGGAAGAGTATTTTATGAAGTTCAGATGTAGCATTTCTATAACCATCTTCATCTTACTTTCAGGTCTAATTCCCATTTCTGTAACTTGGCCTGCTGCTGTTGAATTCAACTATTACTTCTTGGTTAGAGATATACATGAGCAGATGACCATTGGTGATGCTCTGGTATGTATTGTTTCATATCAATCCAGAAAGTGTTAGTTTTAGGTTTTTGACAGCTCTGTATTATCTCAGGCTTGTTGGTTAAAATGTTTTGCTTTTGCTTTGCTTTGCTTTGCTTTGCTTTTTGTGTATGCGTGTGTGGACTGAAACTATGATTGAATAATTGGGATTATGAGCTGCATGTACTAGCGGTTCACTAGGGGAAAAAAGCATGATTATGAGGATCATGATTGATTTGCCTCTAAACATATTGAATCATAAAATACATATTGTGAATTGTAATATGCTAATAACGCAACATGTAAGCTGTAAGCTGTAAACTGTTGGTCTAGGGTGTTTGATTATTTATCAAAAAAGACTGTTGGTATAGGGTGTAGGATTAATTTGAAGCACTGGCAAGTAGGATGAAAAATTAAATGTGGTAATTTTGGCTTGAATTTCTGCTCTTATGACTTAATTAAATTTTGAACTCTGCAATACTATCTATATTTTTGTTTTTTTTTCTTCCCCCAATCCTGTTGTATGGAGTCCATTACCTTCAATTGTGAAGGTTTTGTATGTCATTGGCAGCATCTGGCCATTAGTTCACTTCTATTTTTATGCCATACAACGTAGTTCTCATATTTTAATGTTAAATGGACCATTCCAATTAATAAAAGAAAGAAAAGAGAGTGATGTTATGGGTTCAACTGTGCTTACAGTTGTATTAGTAGCAGTTGATACAATTTGGTTGCAATGAACGTTTCAATTTTTCCTGCTTTTGTGCAATGTCTGAAGATGTTTGCTGGACCTTTTCCAGATGTAATTTTGACGGTTGACCCTCATTGTTGAGAGTAGCTCTACCAGTAACACTTGGCCTGGAAATCAGGAAGAAAGTGGAGGATTCCTAAATAAGACCCATTGATACTTTTCACCAGGTTAATTTTCTATCATCGGACTAGGTTTCGACTCTTTTGGTGTTGTCTATTGGGTTGAATAATGACATTGCTTCTGGGACCAGGGCATTTGCCAAGAGCATTCAGTCTTTGTAATGGCTAAGTTTGTGCACCTAATAAACGGAAAAAAGAACGTTTGTATGCTTAATAATCATGTTGATTTGTAATAATTTTAGTGACCATATGATAATTGATAGCATGGATTTCTTTTGGTGGAAACTCTGAACTGAAGGTTTGTGTTTGACAAAGATAATGTTCATGGCTGACTTCAGTGGTAGGTTTTTCATAGGTCCTTCCTGTCTGGTCCATTTCCCTGCTTCAACATATCAGTTATCATTAGGAACTTCTTTCTCTTAACGAGAAGCAAATGGTTTTTGTGTTTGTAGTCCTTCGAAAAACTTGGTCTGAATAATCTTTTGTAGGTTGCAAATGAATAGAACCGTTGTGAATAGGCTGAGTTTAGCTCAATAAGAGCTTGTTCGAACTCGGTTCATTAAATGTTTTTTGGCGTTCGAGTTCCAGCTTATTAAATTTTTAATAAACAAGCTAAAATATATTAGAACTCAGCTTGTAAGCTCGGCTCGTTAGCTGACTTGTTTAACATTTATTATTTATATATATTAAATAATGTAAAAATATGTGTAAAAAATAAGAAAATATGTTATTTAATATTTAAAAATATAAATGTAAATAATAGTAATTATAGATAGTACATTTATTATATGTGGTAGATATTATTAGTAAAATATTAATTTTTTAAGTATGTTTTAATTATTGTATATATAATTTATTAAATTAAAATTTTAATTGTAACTTTAGTTGCACACGTAAATATGAATTTATAAATTTTTTAACTCGTTAAGGCGCAAGCTTGAATCAAGTCTAAGCCAACTCGTCTCGAGCTTGGTTCGTTAAGTTTTTATTGAGCTCGAGTTCGAACTCGTTAAGATTTTAATAAACAAGCCCAAACATATTAAGATTTATCAAAAAAAAAAAAAAAAGAAGCTCAAACATATTAAAGCTTGGCTCATTTGCAGCCCTAGTCCTATGCCAATTTTATCAAAATAAAATCGAATTTCTGGTGAACTAATTTGTTCGCGAACAGGCTCAGGTCGGCTCGTTAAGTGCTTGGCTTTGCTCGGCTTGATTCGTTTAGGAAACGAGCTGAGTTCGAGCTTAAATAAGCTCGGTTTGTCAAGTTTGACTTGTTTATCTTATTTAAATTATAAAATAAATATATTATTTATATATGAAATAATATATAAATAATAATATAAATAATATTTTTATTTAAATATTTTTATTTAATATTAAAAATTTTGTCGAGCCAAGTTCGAACTTAATAAATGAGCTCGATAAGCAAACGAGCCGAGCTCGAACTCAACAAAGCTCGGCTTGGCCGGTTTGCAGCCCTACTTAATATCAACATTGCTAGGAGTTACCAAGTAAAACACCATGCAACTCTTCCTTGGAGAGTGATAACCATAGTCCCAGTTTGCCCTGTAGTGTTTAAGACCTTAATTTGCACAGCCTAGAAGAACATTCTTTACAAATGTAGTCAACCTTACTGCATCTCAGACAAGAAATGAAATAGAAACAAAATGGGTCAGACAACATAATCTAATCAAGCTTCAGTCACCACCCCAAAACTAACTGAAGAACCTATGGAGCCATGCTCTACGTTCTGGAAGTTTATTAATTCCAAATATTTTCACATTCCAATCAATGCAGTTTCTTTGGAGGCTAAATTGAAACCAAAGGTAATTTTGATACTCACTAGTTTTCATCAAGCGGTTTGCTTTGCCTAAAAAGGTTTTTCCAGTGCACAAGGTTCCAGGAAGGTAAGATCCTATGCATTCTTACTTTTACATGAGGAGAGGTTACGCTTTGGTCGCAATGGAGCAACAAGCTTGCCCGTGCTTGGCTTTTCGCTTCGTTGAAAAGAAAAAAAAAAAAACATGAGAAGTTTATATTTGTAGCAAAAATGGACCAGTGGTTTGGCCCTTAAAGCCACACATGTCATTTTGTTTAGAAGTCAACTCGCAATCACACCTTGGTTAAGGTCACAAGTCCTGGCACAGTCGAGCAATCACAAGGGGTAAGGAGTAGTTGCATATAACATTTCCTTCAGATGTTGAACTAAATATTTTCAGTTACACAAACCTAATGGTTTCTAGCAAAATGTCAGAATAATACTACTTAAAAGTAATCAACTATCACCAAGTGGAAGAAAAACAGAACAAAAACAAAAACAAAAAAACTTCATGATGCTAAAACAAAATTCAAGCAATTTAAATGACAATTCGAATATGCACAAAAATATGGACATTTATGTTAAGAACTTCCTTCTTTTCATAAGATCCAATTTTTTTCGTATTACAGTTTGAGCTAAGTTCTGTTTGCCTTCTCTATTTAACCCGTAAAATACTGTTCGAAAATTAATGGCACTTGGAACAATCCCACTCTCCACCATTTCAGAAATCAGTTGCAGAGCTTCTTCAGAGTTACCTACTCTACAGAGACAAGTAATGAACATTGAATAAGTTTTAAAATCCGGGAATGTTCCATTCAGTTTCATACGACGAAAGACATTCCAAGCATCAGCAATCTTTCCCGAGTTCATATACCCATGTATCAAAGCCGAATAAGTGACAATTGTAGGTTCACAACCCTCATTTTTCATATTCTCAAAAATTTCTAAAGCTTTGTTTACCTGTTTCTCCTCAAAGAAATGAACCATCAACGATGTATAAACGTGGACGGTTGGTTTAATTCCAAGATTCTTCAAAGATTCGACCTTAGCCAATGCCTCTTCCAATTGTCCCTTTCGTAGTAGTCCATGAACAAGACTTCCATATGTGTATTGAGCCAAGGTATGTCGATCTGAACCAACTTCATTGACCAATGTCAAAGCTGCTTCTAATCTCCCTGCTCGACAAAGAGCTCTAATGTAAAAGGAATAAGTTAGCGGAATGGAGAAACCAACTTTGTTTAGAGACTCGGTGCACCTTTTAGCATCCAACAACTTCCCAACTCCGCATAAACAATCAAGAAAAATTTCAATCAATTCTTTATCAGGAATAAAACCCACACAAATCATCTCCTGGAACGCTGTAATAGCTTCATCTACCTTTCTACCTTTTCTCCCACAAAGAGATACGATCAAATACTTGTATGTACTTCCATTTGGTTTGCAACCGCTGGCTTTCATCTCCGTGAAATTTTTTAGAGCAATTTCTGTCAGACCTGCGCGACCATATTGCATTATCATGATTGTCCATGTATCTGATGTTATTGTGCAACCTTTTCTTCTCATTTCAAAAAAGAGGCTTCTCATGTGTTTAAAATCCTTCGCTCGTCCTGAGATTTTCATGGCCATGTTGTAAGTTTCTGCAGTGTTGCTATAACCATCTTGCCTTCCTACCCATGAGAAAAAGTGTAATGCTACATGACCATACACCCCACAATTGTACAAAATCTGCAGAACAAGTTCAGGAGTGAACTTTACAGTGCACTTCTCCAGAGCTTCCTGTATTGAACACCAATCTACCGAGGATGATAAAACCCGACAAATTTCTTGCAGATCATGATCACTATAAGAACTTGACAATGATTTGCACAAGTGAGAATCTGGCCTTGTTTGCTCTACTTGGTTGGAATTCAAGTTCTTACTGAGCTCCTGGTTAGTAGATATAACAGGACTACATGTTTTACCCTTTTTAGGGTAAAGTTTAGAAGCCCCGTGCATTTGCTTCACTTTTTCTACCATCTCTATTTCTCCTTTTTTCTCCAAGTAAGATCTAACCCAATGAAATATATTGTCTCCAATAACTATTTTGGAAGCTTGCATTTTATTCAAAACCTTGACAATCTCATCTGTCTGCGAAACTTTACAAAGCTCTTTAATGAATACAACATAAGATTTCCGAGTTGCCTTGATTCCACGCTCCTCCATCCTCCTGAGCACTTCCCACGCTTCAGATATATGGTTTTGGCGAATATGGCCTGCAACGATAGCAGTTACCGCCACACTATCCAACCCAATCCCTTTTTCAAGAATTTCATGATACAACTCCAAGGCTCTTTGAAACTCATTCAACTTGAAGAGGTGTTGCATCAACTCGGTATAGGTGGAAGTTGTAGGAATATAGCCCGAATCTTTTACGCTTTGAAACAGATCAAATGCTTTAGACAAATCATTTCGCCTCAAGTACCCATTAATAATGATTCCGTAAATCTTCCCATCAACAGAATTTCTTTTCTTCATTATATCAACAATTTCCAAAGCATCAGCAATTCTATCAGCCCTGCACAGTCCTTTCACCAAGGTCTCAAAATTTTCAGCATCAAGGGTTATATTTTTATGCTTCAGGTCACGAATCAATTCTAAGGCTTCTGTAATTCTACCCAAAATACAAAAACTCTTAAGTAGGCATGCATAAGCATGATGTTCGGGAATCTCAGAAATTTTTATCATGTCTTCTGCAACAAGGCGAGAATCAGCAATATCTCCAGACTGTGCTAAGCACGTCAACAGCAGTTTATACAAACTCATATCCAAACCCATGTTGTTATGAATCATCTCCTTGTAAAACTCCATTGCAATGTCAGCTTTTCGAGCATTACAAAGCAAACGCAACATTAGTTTGTACACCACTGCATCAGGGTCCATACCGGATTTCCTCATCTTCTCGAAAATCAACAAGGCTTTTCCAATCAACTTTGCCTTCCCATAATGCGAGATGAGAATGGTCCACGTCTTACAATCCTTTTGACACGAGTTCTTCTCCATCTCCTCCACCAAGTCTTCAACCACCCCAAACTCCTTTGCTTCTCCAGCAATGTAAATCATGGTATTATAAGTTGTCGTCGTATGACAAAACCCATTTTTGATCTTCACCCAATTGAAGAACCTTAGAGCTAAATGTGGGACTCTGAAGCACCTCTTCAACACTTTCTCAACAACTTCCAAATCAAACTCAAAACCCACATTTTCTAACTGCTCCTCCATCAGAACAGAACCATTTTCACCGCGGATTATCTCTGTAACCTTATGAACAATTGGACTAACATCACGATCACCCGAATTTCCCAACTGGGTATCTCCCAAAACAGGTAATTTTTCCTTTCCCTGGTCCACCACACCAACAGAGGCATTTTCACAAACACCTCGTACGCAATATGCGTGTTCTTCCCTTTTCTCTGCACTTTCCAAATGGGTTTCTCTTGATATAGAAGGTAAAGTTTTATCCAAAACAAGGTTCTCAGATCCTAAAATCTCAGTGATTTCATCGAAGAGTGAGGCAAAGTTTTTGGATTCTGACTGGTTTTTGGAGTGGGTTTGTTCAGATTTCTTGGGATAGTGAAGCTTAGATGAGTTAGAGTAGAATGATAGACGAAAAGATTGGAACTTGGAGACATGAATGTGAAGAAGATTGTTGCCAGAGCTTGAATTTAAGGGTGGAAGTTTGAAGAAATACCTCATTCCTGTCGGACAGTTGTTGGTTTGGGTTAATGTGAGTCGGCTTTCAGGTGCATCACTCCACCTCTCATAGCTATCCGTTTGGTTGTTTGGATTGACCCATATGGTCAATGGGAATCGGGCCGGCCCACAATAGAAGATACTACTAAGCCCTGTGTCTATCGGCCGAAACCTAACCTTAGGCCTAATACCTACCCAGCGGGCTTGGCCTAGATGAGTTCAAATGGGCCGAAACCTTAGGCCTAAGTCAAACACAATGGGCTCGTGAACGGGCCAACATATATTTTATATTTTTATGTTTTTGTATTTTTTGTTGAGCCATCGGCTGGGCTGGGTTGGCCTTTAACCTCAGGTCAAAGCCTAATCTAAATCTCATTTATGCCTGTTAGGCAGTGGTGGAGCCGCATGGGGACTAGAGGGGTCACGTGTCCTCTTAAATTTTATATTTATATTTTTATTTTTACATATATTTAGAATAAAATGTCAATGGCATTTTTAAATTTATGAAAACAATAGTGATTGTTTTAATGAAAATAAAATGATTACAACAAATTATATTTTTATGTATGAAAATTTTGTGAAAAAATCTCAATATAAAGGTAATATCTATGATTATTGATATACAAATATAATTAATCTCACTATATATAATATATATATGTAAAAATTATTAGAGTATTAGTTATATTTGCATATAGAGTTCACCTTTCATATGTTGCTTTATTATTGGTTGGTGATATCATATATCAATAATAACGTGATATCACTATTATATGAAATTTTTATTCAAATTTTGTAAAAATTTGATTTATTTTACTATTATATAATTTATTTTACAACTTAAATATATGACTTTTTACATTGTTCATGATACACTAGTTATACACAATACTTTCTTTTCGATTTTACTCGAAATTAATTATAAAATTTTATCTGAAATACTTTTGTAACAATTTATTTAATTTTTTTATACTTAATATTAATTCAAAAATTATTATTATCTTCTTATTGTTGGTTATGAAAAAAAATAAAATAAATAAAGTTGTAATTAATAAGTGCCTTTCCTGATTTAGTTTCTTAATTCCGCCACTGCTATTAGGCCCATCCAATATATGGGCTGGGAACTGGTAAATGCCTGCATGAAACCGGGTGGGCTTGGCCTGAGCAACAAGCGGAGTTAAATGATGACTATTATATTTCATCACCCCTTCAAATGCTCGAGGTATATATATATATATATATGATTTGAAAAGCGATTTAGACACAAAGATGTGTTGAGTTAAAGAAAAATGTAGTATTCATTCAATTTTTCCTTTTTGGTAACCAAACACATTTCAATGATAATATTATAATAATTACGTTGTCACATTACAATAAATTATCATTTCATATTTCATATTTCATATTTGTATTAGCTTAATGAATCTTATTACCACTTCTTATCAATATAATAATAACACATTATTCAAAAGAAGTATCTATTTATTTTCTCTCTCATTATGTTATCCCAATCAAATATAAACAAAAGATCTCCTTGTTTTGCAGCAAAATAAGGCCTATCATACGAGTTGGAAGGCCTCAAGGCAACATACCCACAAAAAATAAATTTTTTTGGGCTAAAATCACCCTTTTTTTTATTTTTTTATTTATTTGCTTACAAAAAATAACTTTATTAATAACTTTCCCAACACAAAATTATTTTTTTAAAAAAGTCAAAATATTATAATAAAAAAATTACTAAAAAAAACAATTCCAAACACTCCCCATTACACACAGCCAATCGCGATAGGATCCTCTAGAGTGATCCTCCCTAGAGTGATCTCCTAAAGTAAAAGAGATGGGCGCGACACCTGTCCCACTAATGAAACTAAAGGTTGAGATCAATCCCTCACCAAAACAGCATCGTTTTGGTGGGAGAAATTAAAAAAAAAAAAATTCAAATATTTTTTTTCTCAAGTCCTTCGTCTTCGTCAACGCCTTCGTCTTCGATCATTTGCAACTGCAGTAACCTTCTGTCAAAATATAACTGCTTGAAGAGCAATCCCTCACCAAGATCAACTGCTTGAAGACCATTTGCAACTGCAGTAACATTCTGTCAACGCCTTCGTCTTCGATCTCTTCTGCCGCCGCCGCCATTCCAACACCTTTGGTTCAATTCAATCGCATTAGCAAACCACAGATTGGTTGACGAGCTGAACCGTAGTCACACCATCGTCTTTGATCTCCTCCGCCGATCTCCATATCGGTTGATCGGATCTGCTGATTCTATTGCTCGTTTGATTTTGATGATGATGGGGTCTGTAAATCTATGGGGTCTGTAAATCTTCTCTCCCATTTGCTAAATAATAATTATAAAAGAAAATTCATATTATAATAAATCAAAATTGGAAGATCAGTTGATAGTTTACACATAATTTTTAAATTTTTTTTATTTTTTTTCTTTGAATCTTGTCCCCAATATATATATATACAGTTTGAAGCCTCTTTCTTTTTGTTCTATAACACAAACACCCACCTGTGTGTTCCATTATTTGCCAAAATAGGTTTGTGTCTGGTATATATCATGGACCATGCTCTGTTTTTTTTTTCAAACCAGCACTCTGTTTCTTTTTCTTTTTCCTGACCAAGTGTTTTTTCAAACAATTTTTTCCAACAGATTTCAGTTCCAGCACTCTGTTTTTTCTTTAAGAAATTTTTTCCAACAATTTCAATTTTTTCCAACAGATTTTTTCCTGACCATGTGTACTTAACTCTTTTCCAACAGTATGGCCATGGAATCTCTATCTTCTCTCTTCTCATTCGGTTCACGTCTTTTCTTTTCTTTTTTTCAAAATACTCACCAAAACGACGTATCAAAACGACGTCGTTTTGGTGAGTATTATTGTCAGCCGTCCGATTATCCAGTTTAGGAGATCACTCTAGAGGATTACTCTAGAGGATCCTTGCGCCAATCGTTTGCCCCATTAACTTCCTCTCATGCTTAAATACTGACACGTGTCCCACTTCTTTTAGTGCACAACTGACTTGTGCTGTTATTTTTGTGAATCGAAACATTCTCATTATGCCATAATATCCACCCACACTTTCACATTGTGTTGTGTTTGTAAATATGTGACAAAGTGATCTTTTATTTTCTCAACTTTGGACTTGTGTTCTCATATTTTTTTGGACTGTCTCCATATCATATACCATTTTCATTTTTTTTAACAATAAAAATGAAAAGAGTAAAAAAAGAGAAATTACATTATGCAACAGTTAAAATTCAAACACATCTAATAGAAAATCATTCTATTCACTAAATGAACGCGTACTCTATTCGGTTGTCAAGAATTTTATGTGAAAAAATAATTCCCAGAAAAAATGTGTTGAAGGAAAGGAAAGGAAATGAAAGGAAAAAAAAACATATTTTTTTGTGTGTTTATTTCATCAAAATTTTGCCTGTTAACATTGCAGGTTATGTTTTGAGCAAAAATTTATGCTAGTGAAAAAGTTTTAAGAATATGGATCACATGAGCAGGGATCAAAAGAGAAAGAGAACATGGTGAAAAATTATACTAAAATATGTAATTAAATTATTGAATAAATAATACAAGTAGATTTTAAAATCTATAGTTAAAGGTTCCCGAATAATTAAACAAAGTAATTCTCTCCATTTCTTATATTCAATTTATTGCTTTATTACTACTATCTAAAAAAAAAATTTATTTCTTTATTTACTTTACAATTCATTACTTCATCTATTTTACATTTTTATAATTTTCACAACATTTTTTCTATACTCACTTTTCTTTCATATACAATAAGTTTGCTGAATTTGAGAAATTTCACTTTAATCTAGTTAGAATGGTTGAAAGAAAAGGAAAACTGTATATCTGTGTATATTAAATTAATTGAATATAATAGGAGAGCCTGTATTTATAGGCTGAACACAAACTTAGATAAGTATAGAAGGAGATAGAGATAGAGAGAGATAGAGATATAAGGAGATATAGATAAATCTAAATCTAATATATACGTTAACAGCCCCCATCAAACTCAAGGTGGGTAAGTATCAATCAACTTGAGTTTAGAAACTAGATTACTGAAACGACTAAGGGGATGAGCCTTAGTGAAAATATCAACAGGTTGATCAGTAGAAGAAATAGGAAGAAGATGAACAGTACCAGGTGTAACATACTGTCGAATAAAATGACAATCAATCTCAATATGTTTGGTGTGATCATGGAAGATATCATTGTGAGCAATCTGAATGGTACTCTGATTGTCACAATAGAGAGAGGTGGCACCAGAAGAACAAACACCAATTTTAGCAAGGAGCCAATGAAGCCATAAAAGTTCCTGAGTAGTGTCAGCAAGAACACGATACTTAGGCTCAGTACTAGAACGAGCAACAAGAGTTTGCTTCTTGCTATGCCAGGCAATAAGAGAGTTACTCAAGAAGAAACAGAATCCTGTAATAGAACGGCGATCAGTAGGAACCCCTGCCCAATCTACATTAGAAAATACGTGTAACTGTAGAGATGGGTGTGCAGAGTAGTGAAGACCATGAAACATAGTTCCTTTGAGATAGCGCAAAATGCGAACCAGAGCATCATAGTGCGGAGAGCGAGGAGTAGCCATGAACTGACTGACAATGTGAACATTATAGGCAATGTCTGGACGAGTAACTGTGAGATAAACAAGATTGCCAACTAACTGATGATATAAAGTAGCATCAGACAATAAGTGACCGTCAAGAGGTGTGAGATAAGTCTGAGGATCAACTGGGGTAGAAGCAGTCTTACAATCTGTAAGACCAACACGAGCCAAGAGATCAAAGGTATACTTGGCCTGGGTGAGAAAGTAACCAGAAAAATCATGAGAAATTTCCAAGCCGAGGAAGTAACTAAGCAAACTTAAATCTTTCATCTCAAACTGGCGACTAAGGAACTGTTTGAGACTAGAGATACCCACTGTGTCATCCCCGGTGATGATCATATCATCAACATAGAGAAGAAGAAGAATAACACCACGCTTTGTCTTGTGTATAAATAGAGCAGAATCATAGGCACTGGAAGATAATCCAAAGTCACTAATAGTAGAACTGAACTTGGCAAACCAGGCACGGGGAGCTTGTTTCAAACCATACAAAGCACGGCGAAGTTTACTGACCTTGGTGGATGGAACTAAGGAACTAAGAGAAGGTTGCAGATAAACTTTTCAGTGAGATCGCCATTGAGAAAAACGTTCTTGACATCCATCTGACAAAGACTCCAATGGCGAGCAACATTAATGGCAAGTAGGCTACGAACTGAAGTAAGACGAGCAAAAGGAGTAAATGTTTCATCGTAATCAATCCCATATTCTTGAGTAAACCCCCGAGCAACAAGACGAGCTTTGTAACGCTCAATGGAACCATCAGAGTGGGTTTTGATCTTGTAAACCCATTTGCAACTAACAACACTCTTGCTAGGTGGAAGGTCAATTACATCCCATGTGTGAGCTTTATCTAAAGCCTGTAGTTCATCACTCATAGCTTGCTGCCAAAGAGGGTTAGACTAAGCCTCTTGATAGGAAGTAGGTTCATGAGAAGAAAAAACAGTGAACTAACAATGAAATCACGAAGAAGTATAGAAGGTTGTGTTACCCGAGTAGAATAACGAAGAGGTACCTCTGGTGTAAAAGATGATGTAGTGGAATTAAAGAATGTATGAGGCTCACTGAAAGGTGGAGTAGGAGCAGGTACAGAAGTCGGCTCAAGATCAAGGAGTGGAGCAGCATGACCAGGAGACGGAGTAGAATCCTCAGGATGGGCTAGAGTCATCATGTCAGAAATAGTGTCTGTATCAAGCTCATCAAATAGAAGAGAGGGATCTGTAAAGAATAGTGTAGTGAGAAGAGTGGACAAATGAAACTTAAATATAGAGGAGAACATTTCGTGTTTCCAAAATACTACATGATGAGAGACACTAAGATGACGAGATAGAGGATCCCGATGACAAGAAAGAGGATTCCAACAACGATAACCTTTATGTTCAATCCCATACCCCAAGAAACAACACAAATGAGAGCGAGGTTCTAATTTGGTACGCTCATGTGGTTGAAGAAGAATAAAACAAGCACATCCAAACACACGAAGACTAGTATAGGGAGGAGGTGTGCCATACAGACGCTTATATGGGGTTTGATTGTTGATGGTAGGGGAAAGAACACGGTTGATAGAATAGACTGCTGTGAGAACAACTTCTCCGCAAAAACGTTCAGGACAATAAGAAGAGATTAAAAGAGTACGAACAGTGTCGAGGATATGGCGATGTTTGCGCTCAACACGACCATTTTGTTGGGAGGTACCAGGACAAGAATAATGAGAAAGCGTACCATTTTGACGAAGAAATTTCAAAAAATGAGTTTCTTTGTATTCCTGAGCATTATCAGCACGAAAAATTTTGATAGTGGAGGAAAACTGAGTTTTGACCATGTGAGAAAAATCATAGTATATTTGATATAACTCAGAGCGAGATTTCATAAGAAATAACCAAGTAAAATGAGTGAAATCATTGACAAATATAACAAAGTATTTAGATCCTCCCATAGTGGTATTAAGTGAAGGGCCCCCAAATATCAGAGTGTATGAGATCAAAAGTTGCATGAGACATAGAGGTACTAGTAGTAAATGGCAAGGCAAGCTATTTTACAAGTTGACAAGATAAACAGTCTACTTTATCATTTGGAAAATCACCTAACTGGCCACTTAAAACGAGATAGCGTAAACGACCAAAAGACACATGACCTAATCGAGAATGCCATAAAACAAGAGGAGAACTAATAGTAGCAGATGCAGCAGTCTCAACATTGGAAGGACTAGAGGAGGGAATGCGAAGGTGGATGAGCTCGTATAGACGTCCATGTCGACGATCTGTCCCAAGGGTTTGTCCCGTCTTCGGATCCTGTACAACACAACTAGTTGGAGAAAATAGAACAGTGAGGCCATGATTACAGAGTTGACCAATAGAGATAAGATTAAGGGTAAGATTAGGGATCAGATAAGTGTGAGGGAGAGAGACATTAGAGGTAGAAATATGACCGACACGACTAACATGCATTTGAGAACCATCAGCAATATGAATGCTAGGTAAATTAGAAGGACATGTAGTGAAAGAAAACAGTGTAAGGTCAGATGTCATATGGTTACAACAAGCGGAATCAAAATACCAAGAAAAGGTACCTGAAGTAACTGAGAGGACAATAGAGGGTGTACCAGAGGTAGAAATAACCTTTTTGACAATAGCTTTAATGTCTTGAAGAATGTAGGGTGGTGACGAGGCAACAACGGATGAGGAACCAGAGGCAACTGTAGTAGATGCAAAATGTACTGAAGACTGATCTCGGCTGTATATTGTGGAGGGTCTAGAATAACAACCGTACTGAGGATAACTGTTTGAATGAACCATGATGTGATTAAATAATGAATCACAAAGAAGAACCAGTGATGATGGAGTAGAATTGGACAAAACAGAGTGCACCAGTGAATCCGGAATATCGAAAATAGCCGGGAAATGGGAGAAATCACCAAAAAATAGGCAAAATAAAGAGAAGGGCCAGAGATGATGTCAGCAGGGCATGGATAACGTCAGCAAAAAGCGCAGCACACGTTAGCAGAACGGAGGCACGGCGTAGGATAGCAAAGACGGCGCGCGGCTCACAGTAGTAGGACGGTGCACGGAGGGCGCAGAAGGGCTGACGTCAAGCTAACGTGAGTGACAACTGAAAGGCGCGTGAGGGTGCGTGTGAGAGTGGTGGCGGAAGACTTGACGCGCCGACGATAACAACAGTGCATGAGGGCGTGTCTGGTGGTGTTTGGCGACGGGCTTGGTGGCGTTGGAATCGGGAGAGAATTCTGAGTACGAGGATAAAAAATTTGTAAAAGTTTGATCAACAACGATGACGAAACAATGTTGTTGAACAAATAATGGTGTAATCTGGAAACTGTGCTTATGCTTTGACAATGCCATTGTGTATGGGCAATAAGCAAGAGAAAAAAGGAGTTAGGATTTAAGACCTATGCTCTAATACCATGTTAGAATGGTTGAAAGAAAAGAAAAACTGTATATCTGTGTATTTTGAATTAATTGAATACAATAGGAGAGCCTATATTGATAAGCTGAACACAATTTAGATAAGTATAGAAGGAGATAGAGATAGAGATAGAGATATAAGGAGATAGAGATAAATCTAAATCTAATATATTTATATCTAATATATACATTAACAAATCTTTTACTTCAAATTAATTTTTAGTGTCACACAATATGAGTTCACCCATTAGTGGACATTTTATGGGTGTAAAACTCCGATTTTAAAAGAGAATGTGTTTCGCAGTTTGGCAACGTTTTGCACGTTCTGTTTGTGAACAAAACACGTTTTGTTTGTGAACAAAAAAAGCGGTGGTGATGAGCTCATCATCAATCATCACGAGCAAAGGTGAAATTCATTGCAAATCAACCCTTATATTTAGGATTCGTTTGAGAAGTTAATTCTTATAATTATTTTAATTTAATTAAAAATATTATATTTGAGAAGATAATTAATCTTTTTTTTTATATAATTGATTTGATAAAAAAAATAAAATAATTATAGATTAGATATGATATTTTATCTTATTAATTATTTTAATTTTTTTGACCTTATTCGAGAAGAGAATAACTTATTAAAAGACAAAATATTTTAAAATAGCTAATCACATAAAATATCACATTCAACTTATAATCATTTCACTTTTCTTTTATAATCATCAAATCAATTACAAAAAAAAGCTAATCAACTACCTAAACACAATTTTTTAGTAATGTTAAAATAGTTAAAAAATAATTAAGCCCTCGTTTGGCATGAGTTTTTTTTATTTTTTTTTGAGGTTGTGGGCTAATTTAATCACAAAAAAAGCAAAATAAACTAAAAATCAAAGATAAAATGTCACATCTAAATTATAATTATTTCTTTTTTTTACAAAAATCAAAAAATTAAAAAATCTATCTAAACAAACTTTTTAGCTTTATACGAAGCCAAAAAAACAAACTCATTTTCCAAACTAACCCAAATTAAAATACTCAATTTCTCAAACAAGACTTTTAACTTTATTGAGTACTTCAACCCAAATAGCCGTTCCCAAATTTGTCGCTTTTGATTGCTCTTTCACATCTACTACTGGATTGTTAATCCACAGGCTCTTTTGGCTGTAGTTAAAAAATCAATTTATTAATTATATACTTTCATTTTTTAAAAAGTTTTTAATTTATTTAATAAATTTATTTTTTGTCAAAAACTTTATTTTACTCACTCTAAAAAAAATATTAGATTAAGCCAATAAACTCTTCTTTTGAGAATTCGCTAAAAAGTTAATTTATTAACTAAAATAAGTTAACAAAAAAATTAATTCCTTTGTTATATTTGCAATAGGTGAGAGTCGAGGGCATATTTGATTAGTAGAATTATAACATAAGATTGAGATTGTTGGTACATGAACTCACAATATCATGCTTGATTACAAATTTTATTAATTGGATTATATGTATGGCGGATATTCAACCCGATGAAATTGACAAATTTTTAATATTGAGAGGGGCCGAGGATCACAATTTTAAGTATGAAAGAAAAAAAAAAATGAATACATAATAAATGACTATCTCACTAATTTAATTAGATAATTAATTCCACATTGATTTATGGAATTATTAATTCGGTTAATCAAACAAGTCTAAGAGTACTATTGTATATGGTGAGAAGTAGGGTAAATATTTACTAACAATAATGTTATAGTCCATAAATTATGCCCCGAATTCTATCTAGAAATAGCCTTATATGACTCAGATTCATTTTATATTGAGACTCACACTACACTAATTTAATTCTCACCACACAAATACTTCACTTAAAAAAATCTATGTGAATAACTTTGAGAGCATTATGGATTTACTAAAGGGTGCAAAACTTCTTGAAATGTGACTTTTGCTGTTTTTTTTTTTTAATAATTAAAAAAAAATGTTCTAATGCCAATATGATTAAATAGGGGCACTTGACAATGTCCACACTTCTCTAGTCTTTAGTGGAATTGGCATTATGAAATCAAAATTAAAGATAAGGATTGGATTTGGTCCAACCAATGGAAGAGTATGATATTGGTCTTTCCCACCGAGGAAAAATACTAGGTCTTTCCACCATTTACTAGGTCTCTCCACTTTGTCATTGTCTTTGTTTAGTGTCATCTATTGCGGTTGTTTACTAACTTTTTAATTTAAAAGTATGTGGTTTATATTTTATTTATAATTTATGAGATAAAAATAATTTAAATAAGATGATTATTAAAAAATTGATGAAGAGATGCATTTAATTAACGTTGTTCTGTTTATTAGTTTTGGAGCTTAATCTGTTTTGTAAAACTGTTTTTTTAACATTATTTTATATGTACTTTCTAAAATATAAAGACAAAAAGAAAGTCGAAAAAAGTTAGAAAATTTGATATATTTTCTAAAGATTTTGTAATTGTTTTTAATTTTTAGAGTCTTCTATCAAGTCGTGTCAACTCTTTATTTGGACAATTATGCCTTTTTTTTTTTTCTTTTTCTTTTTTAAATTTTAATTTCCCAAGTTAGTTCAAAACTTCATATAATAACACATTTTATCTAATGTTTTCCCATTAACATGTATACGAATTTCAATTGTTCTCTTAAGAATGATGAATGGTTGCTATTACCATTGGACTTTCTTTTTTTTTTTTTTTTTTTAACTCTTGATTTTTGTTGTACAAGTTGTGTAAATCAAACAAAATAAATAGATTCATATTGAACAATGACTTTGAATCTCAGAATAAGAATATGTTGGAATTTACAAAAATTCATAATAAAATAAAACTAGTAAAAGGAAGTAAACCGAAACCTGTGTGATATCACAGTTTTCTTAAAATAGATTTACCGCCTCCCGATGGATGCTGAAGGTACGCTGACGTCAGGATACGATGGTTGAAACCAGCTAATGCAGAAGCACTTTCTGAATAGCTTCAGCAAACTTGATAATGATTGCACTCTCTCTAATAAGAACCAAAGAAGGGACTAGCAAAAGAAGATAAGAAGTTTTTCTTTGGTGTAAAAATCATCTCCAACTTTTTTTTTTAATCTCAAAACAACATCTCCATTTTCCATAAAAAAATTCTCTAAAACTCTTCTTCTAAGTTAGAGGGGAAAGACCCTTTTTATATTTGTAGGGAAGAGGTCTTAGCCATGAAGGCTACCATAAAACCTAACATTAATGGCCATCAACTCTAGCCTTTAGGACTAAAGTTACAAAAGTGCAAAACTCTCATACGCATAATGATCATTAACTCTATCATCAAAAGATGAGAGTCACAAAGGTCGAATAAATAAATAAAAATATAATATATTATATATATATATATATAATGCTATTTAAATAATCCAACTAGATGGGTTGCAAAATAGATACGAGTATTAGGTTATAACCCAATCCACACTTAGTCTAAAACATATGCACAAGACAAGCCCAGTTCAGCATAACACATAGCCCATGCCCAAGACTAAGTCCAATATGTGCACATACACAAGTCCAGGCCAGTCCAGATCAAAACTAAAACTAAGTCCAAGTCCAAGTCCAAGTCCAAGCCCAAGCCCAAGCCCAACTTCTATTGATGCCCACCTTATGAGACAATTCTCATTCACAACTCAATGGTTTCGACCCATCATTTTTATATTATAATTTTTTCACTTGAGAGAATACAAAACCACTCAAACTTATCTCAACCGGCAGTTAGGTCCCATTTTAATTTCAAATTAAAGTTGCCGAAAACCATTATTTTCCAACAATCCCCCATATGAATAAAATTGGCTGAATAAGGAAAAACGGACAACGCTACAAAGACTCGAAGAGAGAGCACACAGAATAACCCTACATCAGAAAAGGTAGTTGTTGGCCTTGAACCTTTCGTAGTGAAAGCTTATCGAATTTACTAGCTAACTAGTGAACGTGATATCTTGAACTGTTCTGTTGTTTGTGTAAATCGAGACAATAGACCTCACACAGAAATTACTCCAACCATTGTTCTTGTTCTCACTGTTGTGTCCGGTTTGGCCTTGGAACACTAGCCTAGTTCAGTAAGTGTTTTTAAAGAATTTGGCATCGTCAATTCTTAAAGAAGCGGCCCCACTTCGCACTCACATAGGTGACCTATATAAGGTATCTCACTATACCACGGTTGACTATTCACAATACTTAGGTCATTAAAAGCTTCGGCTTAACCTTCTACCCCATAGGGTATCACTGTATAAAGGAATGGGCACGAGGTTTTACCTCCACAGTGACTCATCCGTTACACATAATTAGGTTGTCCTTTTGAACCTAGATCTTAGGATATCTAGTTAACTAGGTTGGGTTTTCCGTTCTGGTCACATTCGTTAAAGGCCTTAACCCCATTCTTCTTGACGACTTCTTACTAACTCTCAGTTTAACCCTTAGGTTAACGGATCCGTAATATTGTCCTTAAACTGTATATAGTCTATAGTGACAATACACGAGAGTAGTTGTCGTATGGAACTATGTCTTCGAAAAAAATGTCTAAACCTTCCATCTATGCCCTACCAATACTTGATTGGTTGTCGCAATGTATACAAAATTGCTAGCACAAGTTTTGATCAATATGGAATACCCTCAATAAAACGGCAAAGCCATTCAGTTACTTTAGTAGCTTTATCTAAAGTACTGAATTCCGGTTCCATCATTGATCTCGTGATACACATTTGCTTAGAAGATCTCCAAAACACGGTTGCAGCTCCAATCAGAGAAAACATATCCACTAATGGATTCATAGACTTTGTATCAGATATCCAGTAGGCGCCTTTGTACCCTTCTAGTACAATTAGATATCAAGTGTTATGCAACCCATAATCTCGGGTGTAGTGTAAATAACTTAGTATTTGCACAAACGCCCTCTAAAGATAGGCATTGGGATTACTCGTGTATCTACTAAGCCTGCTAACTGAGTAGGCTATACTTGGCCTTGTATAACTCATTATACATTTAAACTTTCAATGACCCGAGAATATGCTAGTTGAAATATACTTTCACCATTATTCGTGGCCAAATGTAAACTCAAGTCTACCGATGTCCTTGACACATTTGTATCTGATTTATACTTCTTAAGACTCTTATTAAAATAATGAGACTGAGAAAGTACATTATCAGCAGATGGTCATGAAATCTTAATTCTCAGATATACATTTACAAGGCCCATGTCAAACTTAGAGTTTAACATCCACTTGGTAGCATTGAACATCTTCTCATAACTACCAACAATGAGCATGTCACATGAACACAGACACAAAATGACATATACATTTGTCAATGTCTTTAACATCCATACATTTGTCAATATCTGTTTATTTAAAACCCACTTGACAATATAGTGTAGTCAAATTTCTCATACCATTGTTCCGGTGCTTGTTTCAAATCATATAATGATTTCTCAAACTTACAGACTTTTCTCGTCTTATAATTGACAAACCCTTCGGTTGTTCCATAAAGATTTATTCAACTAAATCTTCATATAGGAAAGCTATCTAAACATCCATCTTGATGTATTTCCAGATGTCTCACAATTGCAATCACACTTACTATAATTAGTGATCACGTATCAAAGTAATTTAGGCCTTCTCTTTGTCGGTATCCTTTGATGACAAGCCTATCTCATCGGCTTTCATTCACTTGCATCACAAGGCTTACTACCAATGCAAGATAAAGCTAAATTAATAAATTTTTTCTAGAGAAATCACAACTTCAAAGAAGCTTTTAGCCTCACTAGCCACCATATAGGTAAGAAGATTTAGATAGAAGAAATTTAAAGTCCTAGCATGTTAACATCTTCTAGGCTCATCTTTTTTCTTATGAAAACTATTTCCTCAATTTCATGATAATATTCTTGTGTAAATCTGAATATTAGATTTGTCCACACAAAAAAACCAATATGCACTACTATATTGTGCATAACCGTTGTGCATCACTGTTGAATACAAAGTCAACGTATTTTTAGGCCTATCCTACCTTTTTGGATTTAGGTATTGCCATATTCTGCATGAGACCCTCACATTTGCCACTTTTTGCATGACACCTCCACATTTGTAGAATTTATACAAAGGCTTTTGGCCTTTTCCAAAAATTCATACAGGGTCTTTAAACAATTCTTGTGTCACAATAATTCAAAATCATATCACGGTAAATACATTTCCAGAATGTCATTAATCGAAATAGGCACCCAAACATATGTGGTTCAACTTATCACTCTGAAGCCAATAGTTGTACTATTAGGAAACACAAATCCAGTGTTCAATAGTCTACAATTCGGAACTTCATAACATGTCCAGTAGTCTTATCACTAGGAATTATTAATTTCTCAGCATGTGGTCAGTAGACTTTCTACTATTAGGAATCACAATGTTTTAACCTGTAATTAGTAGTCACTTTACTACTAGGAGTCACAACATCCTGATATAGGATCAATAGACTCTTTCATTACTATGAATCATCATGTCTTGACATATTATCAGTAGCCTCTCCACTACTAAGAACTATCATGTCTTGACATGTGATCAGTAATTTGTTCACTACTAAGAATCACAATCTCATAACTGTGTAGCCAGTGGTCTAACACCTTGTAGGAATCACCAGTTTTATATCTCTGTGATCAGTGATCTTGTACTCATTAGGAGCCACCAATTTAAGAATATATTTGGAATTGAAAAATTCAAAACTATATTCACCCACCTTAACGGGTTGTCTCATCTTTGCTTTTAAGCAAAGTCACATAGCAATCATATATGTTATAATTAACATAAGGATAACATACTAATCGCCTCTGGTTAATTCAGAGATATTATTATGTAATCTTATGATTTCCTTTAATCACACTTGATCTTTCTAGATCTTCCTTTAATAACCTTGTAAGGTCTAAGGTTATCAGGTGGAACAACATTTCCTGTTGTCACCTCTTGAAGCCATTTCTGAAAAATCATAACAGAATTTACTATTCTGTTTTTCCAGAACCTAAACTTAACACTAGAAATTTTCAAAGTTTGAAATTTAATTCAAAATTGATCTCACCACTTACCCTAGAATTGAATATGTTTAGGAAAGTTTCCAAGAAGACTAGAGGGGTCACACTGGTCCCACTTAAGACCCAGTTAACCTTAGACAAAACTTTCAAGAGCATATTGACTCCTAGTCCATGAGAAACAAATTTAGAATTAAGTTTTTCAAGGGATAAATTAGGTTAAAACAAACCACGTTTACAAAACTAATAAGCAATTAAAAATTGCTATCAGAACTACACCACTCATTCCAGAACTGAGCCCATTATTTTTGAATAAAATCAGAAATATTTTAATTAATGCTAAAATTTGGTTTCTTTCTCAAAACCAAAATACTGTGGAAATTATCATATTTAAACCAAAACACTTTGGAAATAATCAGATTATAATCAAAGACTTTCTCCAAACTTGGTTTTCCAACACTTTCGGAATAAAATGATTAAACCCAAAGAGTTCCTCAAACCCCAAAAGTTTGAAACCAAATCCGTCTTAATTGTCATTTCTAAATAAATAAGAACTACTCTTTAGCCAAGGCTAAACACTTTGATTTTTATTACAGAAAACAAAACTAAGTTCCAAACTTACAAGCAATTTGAAAATTACAAGCAATGTAAAAAAAATTGTGACAACAATGATTAAGCGAATAAAATGCTTCTAACAATACAAGCAAATAAACTTGCTTTTACACAATTGGTAAAAACCAACAAAACTAACTAAACCCAAGCAAAAAATTGCTTCACTCCTAGTCCATAAAATTCATTTTTACGTTTAATTATTTCTGTTCATCACAAAGGTTAGTCGTCCATACTTTTTGTTTTCACATCACCCAAATCCTATTCATTTGATTTTGTATTTGTTTGTCCAATCCCTTTCGTGTAGGTATTTCTATAAAGCAAGTTAACAGAAAACACAAGAAAATACAAACCAAACAATCTAATAAATTACTTTAATAGCAAAATTAAGTAAAATTAAAATGCTAGACAAGTTATAAAATTAAACTTAAAACTCCAAAACTTAAATTTACAATTTAATTTATACAATAAATATGTAAATAAATTATACAAGTTACAAAACCTTAAAATTTATTGCCATGAGTTATATATCAATTATTACATAATAAACATATAAATAAATTTAGACAAGTTACAAAACTTTATAACTCAAAAACCATAAATTAAAGTTTAATAGACAAGAGTTTTATGAAATTGTTACAAAACAATAACCATGTAAAAAAATAATTCTAGATATTATACACCCATTAGCATGCCAATTATATCACAACTCTAGAATTTTAAAACATGTGAATTAGCCTAAAAATCTAAGATCTAATAAACATGTGAATTTACTAGAAGATTAGAAACTAACCAGGAGCATGTATTATAGGAAGCAAGTGACGTGTAAATAATTCTAGAAAATTAGGAGCAATTTAACATGCAAATTATATAGTAAAACTAGAAGCATACAAATCAAACAAAATTTATTTATTCACTTAAATAAATTAAATTAAGCAGTACATCATAAATCAATTAATTTCTATTCATAAAATTCATGCAGAAGACTTATTAAATATAAATTGGAAGCAAACAAATATGAACCAATCAATTAATTATTAAATAAATTAAGTTGCAACAATAGACTAATTTTTCCATATGCCATAATAGTGGTCTTCTATATGCTTCAAGAATAACAAAAGTAGTAGCATACAAAATTAATAAGCCAGAACATACCATATGCAGTATTTAGACGGAAAGCAATAGCATGCATATATTATATATATACATATATGTGTGTGATTAAAGGAATCATGAACTCCGGGTGGAAAACCAGTGCACTATTATATATATATATATAATATATAATGTCTATAGCCCTTTTTGAACAATTTTTATTTTCCATGTGCAAATAACATATAAACTATACATCCTAATCATGAATTTTATTTGTACAATTTCATGGGAAATATATTAATCTGTTTTAAGATTGTTTTACAAATTGTGCAAATCAAACAAAATAAATAGATTCATATTGAGCAACCACTTTGAATCTCAGAACAAGAACATGCTAGAATTTACAGAAATTCATAATAAAATAAAACTAGTAAAAAGAAGCAAACAGAAGCCTGTGTGATACCATAATTTCCTTAAAACAGATTCACTGCCTCCCGATGGATGTTGAAGGTACGCCGGCGCCTGTCTCCCAAGATATGACGGTCGAAACCAGCTAATGCAGAAGCACTTTTTGAATAGCTTCGGTGAATTTGATAATAGTTGCACTCTCTCTAACAAGAACCAAAAAAGCGACTAGTAAAAGAAGATAGTAAATTTTTCTTTGAGGTAAAAAATCATCTCCAACTTTTTTTTTTTTTAATCTCAAAACAACATCTCCATTTTTCATAAAAAAATCTCTATAAAACTCTTCTTATAATGCCCTTTTTATACTTGTAGGGAGGAGGTCTTAGCCATGAAGGCTACCATAAAACCTAACATCAATGGCCATCAACTCTAGCATTTAGGGCTAAAGTTACAAAGGTGCAAAACTCTCATGTGCATAATGATCATCAACTCTATCATCAAAAGATAAGAGTTACAAAGGTCAAATAAATAAATAAATATATATATATATAATGCTATTTAAATAATCCAACTAGATGGGTCGCAAAATGGATACGGGTATTGGGTCACAACCCGATCCACACCTAGTCTAAAACATATGCACAAGACAAGCCCAGTCCAGCATAGCACATAGCCCATGTCCAAGACTAAGTCCAACACATGCACATACACAAGCCTAGGCTAATCCAGACCAAGACTAAAACTAAGTCCAAGTCCAAGCCTAGGTCCAAGCCCAACTTCTATTGATACCCACTTTATGAGACAATTTTCATTCACAACTTAATGGTTTCGGCCTATCATTTTTATATTGTAATCTTCTTACTTGAAAGAATACAAAACCACTTAGACCTACCTCAACCGATAGTTGAGTCGCACTTTAATTTCAAATCAAAGTTGCCGAAAACCATTATTTTTGCCTTGTTTTTTTGCTTCTTCTGTTCATTTTGAAACAAATAGTTAATTTGCTATAAATATTAAATGATGAATAGATCTTTATTCTTTTAGGAAAATGGAGTAGCTGTTTTGAATCAATTTAGAGAATACTTTTCTTTGTTGGAATTTGTTCACATAGTGAAGGATAGAATTAATGCCTATTATAGAATCTTCAACTCATTTATAGGGTTGAGTAAGGAATTCATAAAATTTGCAAATTGAACCAGTTCAATCTGATCCGGTAAGTTTAGATTGGATTCTTGAATTCGTGATCTGGTTCTGGATTGAAAAATTGAGGAACTGTTTCCCGTGGATCAGTTCCGAATTTCATTTCATGGTTCCGGATTGGAACCGATCCGGACGGTTTGCAACTTAGACTATATTCATACCATACACCCCTGATACATATTATATATTCTACCTGTTATATATAAAATGAAAACCCTAATTCATAACATTTCATTCTCTTCTCTGTGTGTACAATAGCCGTTTTGTTGCTATTGTTGTGTTATTTTTTAGTTTTAGTTTTGTAATGGCGTAATGATGAAACTAGTTTTAGTTTTTTTTTTTTTTTTTGAAATTTGGTGATGCTTATACTATTGTTGTTGTGCAACTGAATATTAGGTTTGTTTAAATTAATGGTGGAACAATATGCATGTTTATGTTTAAAAACTTATGGGCAGAATAATGTTGAAATAAAAATATTATCTGATTTTTCTTTGTTAATAGATTATGTGAATCCATAATTTTAAACTGAGCCGAACCGTGTTGAAATGGTTTAATTCGGATTGGTTTCACGATTTAAATAAATTGGATTGGTTTCAATTTTTATAGAATCGTAGACAACGAATTGATCATGATTTTATCCCAAACCGAACCAATACAGACTATGCTCACCCTTACTCATCTGGGAGAAATTTTAGAAAACATGACTTAATTGTCTAAATTGAAAGTTGATAGAATTTTATGGTAATTTTGAAGGAAAAATGATTCTCGTTGTTGTTGTAGTTGTTGTCTTTTTTTTTTGATTTTTTTTTTGATTTTTTAAAAAAATTATTTACTTTCTAAATTATTCTAGACTAAAAAACCTGAAAGGAAAAAAAAAAATTCAATAATTATACTAAAGACAAAAAATTCAAAAGAATTGTCAGTTTTCAAGCATTTGTCAAACGTGGTAAAATTCTCTAGAAAATGGTATTTTTTCGCTTCACTTAAATTAATTGAAACCAAACAATTTGAAAAATGTTTGACACTTTTAAAAAGCTCATTTAATGTGACTTATAATGATGTGATATAATTTTTGATTTATTACGCATTCATCTATATAGGATTCAATTCTCATGTCACATCATTGTGAGCTTTGTGGGTCTATATTGTGAATCTCATAGGAAAAAATTATTTGGTACTCTTGGGGCGCCACGTGGCGATATTTCTCACCAATCACAATACACTATGCCCATCTTGTTCCCCAATCACCTAAGACAAAATTGAGAGTCCCACATTTTTCACCAATCACAACTCTATTGGGGCACCACCTAACGATACCCCAACATCAACCAATAACTTCTCATCTCATAGTATTTCTTTTTTTGAGACCTACAAAAAGCTCACACATTCTAGCTAACAATGATATAAAATAATAGGTGTCAATTTTTGATTTATTACACATCCACTGATATAAGGCCTACTCCCTTATCACATCATTGTAGGTGAATTTATGAATCTAAAATTATGAGTCTTTAGCATTTCTCAATTATATTCTTTTTTGTTCATAAAGACAACAACAAATTGAAGACCATATTACCTCACCAATTTATCTGTCTACTTATCTATCCAATTATCCACATATCTGTCTATCACCACCACTAGTCATTGACAACATTTTCAGCAAGTCATCGGTGGTGGGCAGTGTGTGAGAATAGAGAGAAAAAGTAGAAATAGAAAAAAGTATAAGGGTAAAAATGAATTGATTTATTTTTTATTTAAAATTAATGATTTGTACTTCTTACCAATATATTCAAGGGTTTATTAGTGATAAGTCCATTTTTATAAGGGGTATGACATTAGGTCCAAGGATTGATCTCTTATAGAGATAAGAACATAATTAATGCAATTGTTTGGTGAGAAGCATATGTATTGTTTTGAAATATTTTTTTGTTCCATTTTTACCCACTGCTGCTAGATCACTGTTTGCGCCGAAAAATCATCAAAAAAATGGCCGAAAAAGTCACTAGCAGCGATGACTGGTGGTGGCGGTGGTGATATGGACAAATAGATAGATTTAGTAGATATATAGGTGGCACGCGAATAAATAAAAAGATGACACAGGAATAGATATATGATACTTCAACAGATAGGTGATGTAGACAAATTGTGACAACCACCTCCTTAATTAATTAAGCTAATTATATGATTAATGTTGATCATGTGATTATGTGCTAATTGTGTTAATTAAGGTGCCATGTGTTATCTGCATTGTGTTGATTTATATTGTATTGCTATTGTGAATACATATGTATAGAAATTAATTGAACTTGTCTGAATTAGTAATTTTAACAAGTTAGAATTAAATATTGGGATAGGTATTTAGAGCCTAATTCACATTAGTATAATTAAATTTAGTTTGAGTGATGTCATAAAATGATGAGACTTAATTTAATTGAGAGAAATTATTATAGTTTAATCTAACTTAAATAGTAATTTATGTATAATTAGAAACTTTATCATAACACTACATCCTATTCATCAAATTGAATAACAAAGAAAGAGCAAACAAGAGAAAGACTTAGTGCATTTTGTAGAGAAGCTAGAGAGAAAGCTCAAGACTAAGGAGAAGAAGAGAAAAGGAAGGCTTAGGGAAATAAGGGAGCTTAGGCTAAATCAACCAATTAAGGTGAGAATTTTCCTCTAATTTCATGAAATTGAGATGTCATAGTTATCATCCATTGGAAATTAGGTTGAATTGTAGAGAAGATCATGTATAATTAGGAGTTTAAGGAGTGAATGGTGTTATGAAACCACATGAGTTTAGAAGAGGTGAATTGAAGGAATTAGCTTAATATAGCAACATGCATGCATAAGTTCATGGAAATCTTTTTTAGGAGAGAAACTCCATGAATGTCTAAGATTGAAGCTCATTTTGCATGGCCTATGATTTTGTATTTAGTTTCAAGAGTTTAAACTTTTTGCATAGATTTGAAATTCAATTTGAAGCTATGAATTTTGTTTGAAGCTAGATATGTTAAGTTCAAGGTATTTTTGACAAGTTTTGGGACTTGAATTGCATGAAAATGAAGTTGGAATCGCACAAAAAATCAAGATTCAAACAAGAGCATTTTTCGGACTCAACATTACCTAGCACCGTACGTGCGGCTTGGGGCCCACACGTGTGGAAAACAAGATAGATTTGAGCTTCACTATCGAAATAATTGGACGTGTGGGGCGCACGTGCGGTGGTGGTTCCGCACGTGCTGTTGTAAGGGCGGTCCCAGTTTCGTTTTCGCTCCATTTTTTTCTACCTTGTGGGCCTCCATTTGCATGGTTTTAAAGTATTTTTCATGTGCATTTGCATCTCATGAATACAAATGAAATATAGAACAAAAAGTTAACCGAATGGTTAAGCAACAGATAAAAACCGAATAAGAAGCAAACGAACTAAATAGAACCAACGGAATGAACTGAATGTGATTGAGTTGTTGTACTTGAATTTGTTTGTTTAGGTCGGACGTCGTATCTTAAGTACGTGTTTCAAGGAGCCCAAAGTGAGTAACAATGTTGTAAAGCTATGTTCAATTGTAATTTATGTTCTGATCGATAAAATGTATTGTTTTCTTAAATGATATTGTTTACTGAATGAATGATTGTCTTATTTTATGAACTATACTCGTGGCATCCATAGCATCTGTTACTGCTGTTACTGTTACCGCCATTGTTATAGAGATCCTGTTAGTTCTAATTCTTGGAACTACTGTTTATTGTATTGATGGCCATCAAATGACTGTACTGTCTTTAAGACCTACTGTACTGTTTTGCTATTGGATGTATCATATATGACTGTTATGATTTCATATGATTCTGAAATGTATGAAAGATTACCGTGTGAACTGATTCACTAGTGAAACTGATTGTTTTGAATTGTTATGAGGACATCATTCATAATCCCTTTACATAATTGTTATTCTCTGGGCTCTAATTCACTGTTTATTATATGTATGTAGGTGATTAATCACCGGATTGGTCTTAGCGACGTCGACCCGAACCCTGTTTTGTCTAGCCAGCTACTGTGCCTCACCGCGAGGTTCCGAACCAACACGTGTCAAGGCTTTTGGGTGTTTCTACCTTGCCCACTTGTGGCTATGATCATATGTTATGAAGTTTTTGTTTCAGACTTTTGTTTTGACCGTTTTGTTATTGGGATTTAATTCCCTAAGTTACAGCATGTTTGTACATATGCTTGGACATGGACTTATGTGAATATCTATATATACAAGTTTGTTTGTTCATTTAAGTTCTCATAGTTCTTTGGACATTATATTTTATTATTTACATGCTGCCGCCGGTCCCTATTATTGTATTATTGTTTTACTGTTAAATAGGCCTTTGGTAATCATGGATTACTAGCCGGTTACGATACTAAACCCTTAGGGGCGGATTTGGATCGTGACACAAATAGGTAATGGTAATATAATTTTTTTCAAATTGTTTTGTCCTTTCAATTGTGAAAAAATAAACTTTGAGACTATTGCCCAAAAATTTTGAAATTAAACTAATGGCTTGAGTTCCTTATATTCAATTACTGAATTTAATGCCATATACATTCATAAAATGAATTTATCACATTTAAAAAAAAAAATTAATTTTTATAAATCTCACTATTGATTTTTGTTTTTTTTTTCACTATTGATTGGTAGATAATGTTTCTAATGTGACCCATAAAATACAATACAATACAATACAATACAATACAATTCAAACCTATGTAGCATAACACTACAACATATAAGAGTTTTAGAAACCAAATATTTTGGTCTATAAAAGTAAAAATTTTGTTGCAAAAGACATTTAGGGATCAATTTCTATCATCATGAGGATAGTCGCTAAAAGATCGTCTCGAAAAGTCAAAAATAAGGCTTTTAGCGACAAAATTTTGAAAATGTCACTAATAAATAGACTTTTAGGAACAAAATAATTTGGTCTCAAAATGGTTTATTTTTTGAGACAAAAAATTTGGTCTCAAAAAGATAATAATTCATCACTAATATCTAATTTTTGTTACTAAAAATATAATGACGACACTTTTCATAACAAAATTACTTGGCCCTTAAAAAATAATTTTATCCTTAAATTTTAATATCTAAAACTTTAATTTTCTTTTACTGTAAGATGCTTACTATGATCAAATAATACAAAATAGATAGTCTACAAGAAAAAGCGGCAGCCGGCGGCCGTCGGCCACTAAACAACACTAATCTAAAACCAAAACGTGTGCCAGCTAGCCTTGCCTTGCTGGTGCTGACCTGGACCATTTCACATCTATACATTTACTGTATATTTGAATTCACAATTACAGGAAAATGGAGGGTAGTTTAGAAAGTAGAAAATTCAGGACAAGGAAATATGGGAAATTCTACACACCACAAAACAATCTCCATACACCCTTAAAAATTTTAAATTTTATTTTATTTTTTTTACAATTTTTGTAATACCATTAGGGTGCGTTTGTTTGGACGGACTGGATAAGGGGGGATTGTAATCCATCGGACTATTAGTCCTGGGATACATTGTCCCGGGACTATTTGGTTAGACTAAATTTGTATCCTATGTTTGTTTATTCATGGGATTAGATGTCTGGATTGGACTATTTTTAGTTATCCAATGTTTGTTTGAGATATTATGGAGAAGGATAAATCCTCAAATGACTTTTATCCTTTTCAATTATTTACTAAGTAATAGCAATATTAAACATAACTTTAATATTTTAATTATTTTTAACTAGATTAAATAAAATTTAGTTTTATTTTATTTTTGCGCAATATTTTAATTATTTTAATTTATTATTTTCAATTAAATTAAATTAAATTTATAATTTATATATTTTTATTTAATATATAATTTTAAATTAACGACAATAAAAATAATTTTATTTAATAAATAAATTAAATTTTCAACAACACTAAAAAAATTTAATTTATAAGGCCATAATTTATATTTATTATTTTTAAATAAATTTAATTTGTAATTTATATTTTTTTATTTAATGTATAATTTTAAATTAACAACACTAAAAAAATAATTTAATTAATATGTAAATTAAATTTTTTAGATTTTTTAACAACACTAAAAAAATTTAATTTATAAGGCCATAATTTATAATTTATTATTTTTAATTAAATTTAATTTATAATTATAATTTATAATTAAAATTTTTTATTTAATATAATTTTAAATTAACAACACTAAAAAAATAATTTATAAATGTTCAAAAGACTATTTTATCCTTTTCTAATTGTTTGCTAAGTAATAGCATGGAGGGTAAAATGGACATTTCACAAAATAATTCCATGGGATACCAATCCCATGGTTTCTATCCCACCCTCCCCTATGGGATAGGATAGTCCTATATTTGTGGGACTAATAGTCCGGGGGGACTATTAGTCCGGAGGAGCAAAAAAAACAAAAAAAACAATGGACTATTAGTCCGATGGGACTAATAGTCCAATCCCACCTCCTAATCTTTCAAAACTGATATAGTCACTAATTTCATACTTATCTTTCACTCTTCTCCTTATCCCAAAACCTTTCAAATCCTAATTTCTTTACCTCTAACTGATATAGTCACTAATTTGCAACTGTCATTTGCAATCGAAGAGAGTTGTTCTTCGGTAGATTCTGAGAAATTTGAGCCTGAAACTTTGGTAAATTCTGGAGTGGTTCATCGTCGTGGATTCGGCATTAGCGTTGTGGATTCAACATTGGGTAAGACAATTCCGAGGTGAAGACGGTGGTAGAAGAGGCACATTGGAGTCAATTTAATTCGAGCGTGGATTCGCTAGATAATTGAGGGTATATTTGTATAATTCCTTTTTATTTTTTTAGTGGATTGTTTTGTGACCTTGGGCCATGTTTTTTTTTATCACAATTGTATACGCTTAAATTGTGATTTTTTCACGTTAAATCATTATATCGATTTGTGTTTGATTGTTTGATTGAGACTATTATTTATTGTTTAAAAATTAAAACATAATTACAAATCAATATTCTAGGGATTTTTAGAATTTTTAGATAGTCTAGATTAAGGATGGTTTTATAATTTTACATTTAAATTATTTGACAAGTTATGAAGATGAGTTGAATTTGTAAATTATTAACAATTATTTATTAGAACATTTAACAATGCAGACATTTTTGAAGAAAAAAAGTGTGACAAAAAATTTTAAAACAATTTTGAATCGTATATTTTTTTATAATGAGTAATGCTATAAGGACCATTTACATTAATGATAACTAGCCTATCACCCGTGCTATGCACGGGATAATTATAGATATTTATATTTGTTTTAATTTTTTTTTAATATATAAATTATGTTTTTTAAGATTTCTTATAAAAATAATTTAACAATCTTATCACTAACCATAGTGTACAGGAGAAATTAAAAAGGCTACTGCAGTAACTATGCATGGGCTGTATCTATAATTATTTGTATGAGGGGGTTTTAAATGCTAATCAGGGATTTTGACCAAATCAATAAATGCAGGCATGTGGATTGGAAAAAGTTAATAAATGTTGATCAGGAGATTTTGACCAAATCAATAAATGCTGAGGTTTTTTTTTTTAAATAAAAAATTTAGAAAATTAAGATTGAGAGATTTGAGCTCCCACAAGGCTTGAGGTTTAGAAACCCCATTTTTCTTAATATATTTACAATTATCTATATATGTGAATTGCGATTTTTAAATGTCTAGTGTTATTATGAGGGATAATAATCATGTGTGTTGAGACTTTTCAAAGAATTCATGTGTTGGATTTCAAAGAATTTTTTTTATATTTGTTCTTAATACATTAAAGTGTTATTATGAGGGTAAGATTTGGGGGTTGGGAGAAGATAATAAATGCTAAGGTTTTTTTTTTTTTTAAATCAAAAAATTAAAAAATTTAGATTAAGAGATTGGAGCTCTCACAAGGCTTGGGATTAAAAATCTCCTTTTACTTAATATATAGTATAGATTTGTATGCAATAATTTCGAATTGTATGCTTTATATAATGAATAGTGCTATAATGACTAATAATATTATTATTATATAATAGAATTGATGGGAGGTCAAAATCATAAATCACAGCCGTCCATCCTCTAGTGCCCTACTTTTTAAAAAGTTTATTATAAAAACATTATGATATTAGGAAGTAGGAGAAGACAACTTCAATCTTCAACCCTTCCTAAGGGACAACAGAGTAATGTAAACAAAGGTCTCATTTTCAAAGGTCAAACCAAGTATGTAATTAGTTTAGTTAATACTAGAAGCAAAGGTATAACATCCAGCTATTAAAAAAATATTTTTCTATACTCATTCAAAGCAAATATAATTTTTTGTCATTATCTCAAGCAAAGATTTTTTATAAACTTTTATTTTTTCTTTTTAAATTCATAAATGTGATATATAATAATATAATTTTTGTATTTGAAGCAAAATTTATTAAAATGATATGACAAAGATAACTCCATTGCCACGACTAAAAGTCGCTTTGATGAAATTGTTTGGAATAACTTTGGTACAAAATATGACTTTACAAATTCTTTCTATATATTATATAAAAAGTGATTATTTTAAATCTTTTGACTTTAATTTCAATTTTTTTTATGGTCCTCTCTTTTTTTTTTTTTTATAAATATGATTTAAAATTGTTATTGAGGTTCATAATTTATTTTAAAAATAACATTTTCATATCATTTTAAATGGACTTTGTATATGAAAATTATTTTGATGTTTCATTTTCCTTAGTAAGAAAGAAAAAAACATAATTATGTTTCTGTTTCATTTTTATCATTGAGAAAGAACAAACATAATTAATATTGACAGAGATAAATCCCAAAATTTAATGTCGTGCTTCCATGCCATGTTTAATACTTTTGTTTTAAATTAATTTAAAATAAGAAAAATGATATATAAACTTAAAAATTTTGTATTTTCCTTACTACTAATAATGAAATTTTAATATTTAAAAAAAAAAGAGACCCACTAGAATAATATGATAGGTGACAAATCAATTTTTTCACTAATTTAAAATTTTAGTATATTTACAATAGGATTCACTATAATAATATATAAATGGCACCTGAGTCTTTTTTAATGGAAAAAAATACATATCAGTGGGAATTTGAAATATTTATTACAAATTAATGGTAAATTTTATAAATATTAATAATTAAAATCTTAAATTTTTTCAAACTCTCACTGATATTATTTTCCATCAGTTTCAATTTTTATTTTTTTTTTTAAAAAAGAAGATACATTACAATGACCTCATTTGATATTTAGAAAAAAATATAGTAAATCCAGATGATGCGAAAACACAAATATAAACAATATAAAATATATATTTTTATGTAAAATAAGTGACAATTATCATTTTTTTATTCATATAACTAATAAATTATTGATGAAAATGGAGCTGAGTATTATATGGATTAAAATTTCAACAGAATTAAATATAATTATGTTAAAATTGTGAGATTTATTATATTTTTTTTAAATCTCAAGAAAAGTCAATGTAATTTACCAAAATTTTATTTTATTTTATTTTGTTTATAAAACATGACTCTTAAAATAAAGTGGAAGCATCAATTTTTGGCATTAATATTTGAACAAATCAAGCTTTGAAACTTTCCAACAGAAAAACCTGTCACTTTTCTTTTCCTCTTCCCTCTCTCTTTCCCCTCTCTTTCTCTTTCTCTTTCTCTTTCTCTCTCTTTCCATCCGCGTTTCGCATATATGTTCGATGATGGCGAAGAAATAAGACGCACCCAAATGAGAAAATCAAAACCCTAGTCCAGCAAACACGCAAAACTTCATTCTCAAAACCTGGTAAGAAAAGGTTCATTGCGCACAACTGCTGACCTTTTCTTCTTCTGCCTCCAGAATTTTATACGTTTATGCCTTTGAATGATCAAATTAGATTTTGAATTTCTCAATTTAATCCTTTTTGCCAATTGGGTTTCTTGGGTTGATCAATTTTTTTTGTTGGGTTTATTAGGACTTTAGGTTTGTGAAATTGAAAGGTTCACAAGTTTTCTCGTAGGTCGAGCTTGTGTCTTTTCAACTCATCCATTTTAGTTATCGATTCAAAGGTTTGGTCCAATGGGATTTCAAAGCTTTTAAATTTAAAAAAAAAAAAAATTTTTTTTTGCTGATTATTGTGTTCAATCTTGTTATTTGATGGATTGAGTTGTAAAATTACTGGGTAAAATAGCTCCCCAATTGTTTGTAAAAAGTACCCATTGATGTCGCTGCTGTTCGGAGTTGAGTTGATCATGACTGAAAGAAAAACCCCATTTTGATATTGAGACTTCAGCACTGTGTCCCTTGGGGAGGAAATAGAGAGTACTAAATGGGAAACGTCTGTGTTGGATCAAGGTTTTCAAAGGATGGGTTCTTTCAATCCATTTCTCATTCGTTGTGGTCACGATCCCCAGATATGATTCCCTATACTAAGAGAGAAATTACTAGTAGTGAGGTGCCTTCGTTAGCTAAAGACCCTGATGGTTCTCAATCTGTCCAAAACAAGCCCCCACAATTGGTGAAGATAGTAAAAGAAGAGACTAAACAAGAAGAACTCATAATATCAGAACCAGTGAAGATAGTGAAGGAAGAGATCAAACCAGCAAAACCCACAATACCAGAGCCGGTGAAAACGGTAAAGGAAGAGACCAAACCAGCACAACCCATAAGGCCCAGGAAGGCACACAATGTCAAGAGGATGGCGAGTGCAGGGTTGCAAGCAGAGTCTCTGTTGAAAACAAAAACAGGTCATCTGAAGGAATTTTACAATTTGGGGCAAAAACTAGGACATGGGCAATTTGGGACTACATTTCTCTGTGTGGAGAAAGCAACAGGGAAGAAATATGCTTGCAAATCCATTGCGAAAAGGAAGTTGCTGACAGAGGATGATGTGGATGATGTGAGGAGGGAAATTGAAATCATGCATCACTTGTATGGACACCCCAATGTCATCTCAATCAAAGGAGCTTATGAGGATGCTGTGGCAGTTCATGTTGTGATGGAATTGTGTACAGGCGGTGAGCTCTTTGATAGGATTGTCAAGCGAGGGCATTACACAGAGAGAAAGGCAGCCGAGCTTGCTAGGACTATAGTTGGTGTAATAGAAGCCTGTCATTCATTGGGAGTCATGCATCGGGACCTTAAGCCTGAAAATTTTCTCTTTGTCAATGAGGAGGAGGATTCGCCTCTTATGGCTATAGACTTTGGATTATCAGTATTCTTCAAGCCAGGTATGTTTTTTCATATTAATTGTGTTGTATTCACTAACCTTAACACTTTATTAGCTTCTGATATTTTAACTTCTAGTATATTGAAGTCAGCCTTACCCTTAAATTGAGATTGTATTAGCTGAAATTGGCAAGCATATATCTATGACAGAGTGAAACCAAGGATAATCCCATTTGGTTTCATATTAATTGCATATTCTGTTGTTGTACGTTGATGTTGATTTTAGTATTTGATTATGGTGTAGCTCATAGGGTTGAGTGATTTTGTATGGTTCAGAAACTTGATTTAGTTGATATGTTAGTAGCATTGGCATCTTTGGTGGGTTGTAATTGTTTATAAGAGTACTAGTATTTCATTCAAGTAATGAGGTGTCATATAGATGGGGGAAAAACCATATCACTAGGCTTTTCACCTAACGAGGATCAAGCTTTTTTTGACACAATGACTAAGATTATTGAGCAGGTGTGATTGTTTGGTGGATGTAAGTTTTGAAAATTTTTACTTATGGCTTTAGCTGTTGGTTGAGCACTTGAGCTAAACAATCCTATTTATTGGCGGCTCAAGTATTTGCTGGTGGACAGATAATCTTTGACCGAGAGGATGGGAAAGCTCCCCATAGGTCCTTTGTTAGTTTGTTCTGAGAAGGAATAGAGTTCTGAGGGATGTTGGAAATGTAGGAAGGCTGGTCATTTTGAGGTTAACTATGTGATTTGTTTGTCTTGTCTATGTCCACTAGCACTAATTTCTAAAATGATGACAAAGTGAATTGTATTTGGATTCTTGCTGAAGTAGGTATGCATGTTGATTTAATGTGTCTTTACATCAACAAATGAATATAATCAATTCTGGAAAGATTTGGTTATTGATTCAAGGTTCCGATATTTTCTGACAAAAATATAGATGCTACTTTGTGAGCCCTAAGGAAGTAGAAAAGAATGAATAGTTCTCTACTACAAATTATTTATATGATAACTATATCTGACAGCTAAATTGAAATTGTGCTTTCATGATAGAATTGGATTATGATAACATGATAGGGAAAAAAATTTGTTGGTAAAGGAAACTTATCAAAATCTTTTGAAAGGAAACTTTTCCTTTCATTATTTTTTTCATTTTGGGTATTGCTAGAATGTGTATTACATACTCTAGTTTATCAGTTGTCTTAGCAAAATACATATTAGTTTTTTTAATAAATTTAAATTACAGGGGAAATTTTCCATGATGTGGTTGGAAGCCCATATTATGTTGCACCTGAAGTTCTGAATAAGCGTTATAGTTCAGAAGCAGATGTTTGGAGCGCTGGTGTGATGATTTACATTCTCCTAAGTGGGGTGCCTCCATTTTGGGCTGGTAAGATTTTTTCATTATCAGACTTAATGAGTGCCATAATTTTCCTTTGTTTTCTTTCCCTTCTTTCTTTCTTTCTTTCATTTTTCTATTTGGTTATTACATTCATATTCATTTTACAGATATATATATATATATATATTCTTTTCGATTTTGATACAGAAACTGAACACGATATATTTGAAGAGGTTTTGCATGGTGATCTTGACTTCTCATCTGATCCATGGCCTAATATCTCTGAAAGTGCAAAAGATTTAGTCAGGAAAATGCTTGTTAGAGACCCCAAAAAGCGGCTAACTGCACACGAAGTTCTATGTGAGTTGTTATGTTCTATTTTTCACCTCTTTTTGTTGATATATATGAAGAGAATTAGTTTATCAAATCTTTTTACCACTCAACAAATTCCATGTTGTGTAATGGGCACATCTTTGTTTCTCTTTGAACTGATTGGGCTCTCATTATAAATGCTCTACATATATATGCATATATATACATATTAAAATTCTATTCCTTTTCTGGGAAATGATTTCGATAGGATTAAACAAAAAAAAATTGTGAGAAAACTTTTATGCTAAAAACTTGGAGGAAAGGCAGAAGACAATTTTTTTTGTGGGTGAGAAATTGCTTTATTACAGACATTTGGAATGGCGCATTAATGAGTCTTTGGTTTCTTTGTAGGCCATCCTTGGGTTCAGGTTGATGGAGTGGCACCCGATAAGCCTCTTGACTCTGCAGTCTTAAGCCGCTTGACACACTTTTCTGCCATGAACAAGCTTAAGAAAATGGCTCTTCGAGTAAGTGTTAACTATGGTATCACAAGTCACTGCTACTTAGGGCATCTGTATCTGGACCTGTATGGATTCTATTTTATATGGTGATATACATTTAATTTCAAAGTTTAGCACATAGTACACTTCTACAGTTTTAAATAGTTTTCTTGTGTTTTTATTGTTGTGTTCTTTGGCTGTAGGTCATTGCAGGGTGTCTATCTGAAGAAGAAATTGCCGGGCTAAAAGAAATGTTCAAAACTCTTGATACAGATAACAGTGGTCAAATTACTTTCGAAGAACTCAAGGCTGGATTGAAAAGATACGGTGCCAATCTCAATGAGTCTGAGATCCATGATTTGATGCAGGCTGTAAGTATCATTGCTGAATCAGATCTGACTTAAAGCTTCTTTTAACAAATTAGACAAAGAAGCCTCATTTTTTTGTTCTGAAAAAAAAAAAAAAATGGTATGCTTTTTTATGGCTGAACTTCTTGGCATTCCAATTAAAGGATTGAGGTAGTGTTTGCTTCATTGGAATGAAGGTGGAATGGAATGGTCATTTCTTAACCATAGGAATGACCATTCCCTCACAATGGTGAACGATGATACCATTTGCAACGCATTTTCTATCATTTTCTAGTAAACTAAAAGTGGGAATGGATATTCATTGAACCAAACACTACCTGACAGTCTTGTGTAATGTCTTGAGCTATTGCTTTTAAAGAATGGAGAATTTTTCTCCCATTTTGAGTGAATTTCAATGTAGAAATATATTTTACATGTGCCAAGAGGGTAATCTGAGATTTTGGAAGTTCGCCATATTTAATCTTTATCATGAATTTGGGAATCTTACTATTCAATCTACCCCGATGTATGTATATCACTTTGTATAAAATTAATGTGAATATATTATTCATATAGCTTGAGTAATTATCCATGCCGCTACTACCCTATTCAAACTATCAATTTTAGCATTCTCAGCAGAATACAATGAATTCCATCTTCAAAGATAACATCAACTTAAGCCTGCCCTGTGGTTTTTTTCTTCAGATACATACACTTGTGCATATCTATCGTGATTTGTGGGCGGTTAACTCTGCCACTTCCTTGATCACATGTTTCTTTGGCTTCTTTAGATTCCAATGTTTTTTTTTGGTTTGTTGGGAAATGCAGGCGGATGTCGATAATAGTGGCACAATTGATTATGGGGAGTTCATAGCTGCAACGTTGCATCTTAACAAAATTGAGAGGGAAGATCATCTTTTTGCGGCCTTTTCATATTTTGACAAAGACGGCAGTGGTTACATCACCCAAGATGAGCTTCAACAAGCTTGCGAGGAGTTTGGAATAGAGAATGTCTGCTTGGAAGATATGATCCAAGAAGTTGACCAAAACAATGTAAGTGCTCCTATGATCTCATCACTATTCCAAAAAAAAATTATAAATAAATCACATCACCATCTTCATATCTATGGTACATGTGGCTCATCAAATGAATTGAACTCTGATAAACGTACGTGGGAGACACCTTTGTCTTGCAACTATTTGGAAAGGTGAAAAGAACTTTCAGCCAACAATGAACTTGGAGCCAGTTGGTCTGGATTTTGCACTTACATCCCACATTTGAAATTGTAGTGTACTCACCGGTCAAGAATAACAACTTTTTAGGTTGAGGGTGAAGTTATATGGGCATGAAGGACATATTCTTTTTCAACTGGTCTAGGTGTCTCCACTCAAGAAGCGAATCTGGCCAAAATTGTCTTTTAATTGTGATGAAAAATGTTGAAATGCTCCTACTATTTCGTTCTTTTTCTTTTTTTTTTTATTTTTTTGGGATTTTGATTGACTAGTCATTAACCTTTCTGATTTTTAACTTTCAGGATGGCTGCATAGATTACAACGAGTTTGTGGCGATGATGCAAAAGGGAAATGTTGATTTGGGTAAGAAGCGTTTACAGAACGGTTTTAGCCCTGGATTTAGGGAGGCACTACCAGTTTGCTGACATAGTGATAAGTTTTGTTTTTGTAATTTTTTTTCTTTCATGATTTTGTATACGTTTGCATTAAATTTGAGGATCATTAGCTTCTGATTAAATAGCAAATGTAATTTCGTTTAGAACATTGGAAACATTGTATTGGTCAAAGTTCTGTGGTATATATAGCAATTTCTCCATTTTCATGTTCAAATTGAGTGTTTCTTTGTAACTCGTTTGCTTTGATCCTATTACTGGTTTTTTTCTTTTCTTCACATTTTTAAGATCTTGTGGGTATTGCCTTGAGCCATTGTGTTTTTCAAAGCAGATGGAATGACTTTGTTGTGTTAATAGCATTTGAACAAATTGCTACTGTTTTTTTTTTTTTTCCAACTGTTTTGGGAAACAAATGGTTTGCTATAGTTGTAAAAAGCTAATTCATTTTTGGTTTTGTTAGCGAATACCCTAAGGGCATGTTTGATTGGGTGAATTAGAGCATAGGATTGGGATTATCAATCTGTGAGTCCAATTATTCTACATTTGTTTTAACATTTTGGTTTAGGATTATTAATCTAACAAATTTGTAGGATTATTAGTAATGGGGTAGGGGTGAGATTATTAATCCAATGGATATTAATCCAATTGGATAGTGAATACCACACTAATTTAATAGGATTATTAATACTTCACTATTAGTCTTGTGAATCAAACATGACCTAAGGACACTGATTAACCTAACTTAAAATGATTGTAATTTTTTTATGAAAAAAATATACAACTATTTTAAGGTCGATATTTAGTACATTTATGAGCGCGCTTCTTATCAAAATCTATTCATGTTTTACAAGATGGGTGGTCCATACTTTTCATGTGAAAGCAAGGACAGATCTTAAAGACCATTGAGGCTTATTAGTCATGGGAGCGTATTATTGTCATATTGCATCATAATGCATTTTATGCTTATCCCCTCAATAATTGTCATCAATAGTGGTTTAGGGTTTGCTAAAGTGATGGGATATGAGTTGTTTGATTAATACCTTAAGTGGGGCTTTGTTTGCTAAGTGATGGGATAGTGAATGTTGAGTGCATATCTTAGTGAATAAATTTTCAAATGCAAAAATCAGTAATATATATAGATTGATAATATTTTTTAAAAGTAGACTTCATTAACAATATCTGTAAAATCTTGTTTTTTTTTTTTTGGTTTGATTTTATAATTAATCTCTGTGTTCATATCAAAATTATGTCTTACATACATTATTAATGACATTTTCAATCTAATTTATATGCATGTGAGTACCAACTTCCATTGAAGAGACATATTTTGAAAGATTTTTGTGACATTCAGTGGACCCATCTCTAGATTAAGATTTGGAATACAATAAAGCCAATGTTCAAGGGATGATTATAAAAATGATTAGTGATATTGAATCAAAGCTTTTTATTATGTTTTTTTGGTGGCAAAAGAATAATTTTGACAAGATGTGTTAGAATATAAAACTCGATGCAAAATCAATCAAATGTGTTTTATTTATCTTTTTGGGTACTTGTGAAGCCAAATACGCGCCTGCAATTATGTATGTTTTGTTGTTAAACCCTAACTAAACTGCATAGTTGTTGGTGTTTTTCATTAATGTGCACTATTTGTTATTTTATTTTATTTTATTTTTTATTTTTGTTTATTGTAATACAAATACAACTCCTAAGTGGGAGAGAACACACATAGGGGGGCATCTGGGGTAGTTTACTATAGCAATTTCTTCTGTTCTGATGAGAAAGTAAAGCAGGGATGAGTTTTCTTCTCCATCCCCTTCTACCATGTCTCGCTCCAATTATAATTATTAATTATATTGATATTTATATAATATATAATTTAATTTTCTTAAAGATAATATGATTAAAATATTAAACTTAACATTCATTTGTATTTTTTTTATCATCTTACATCTTTTTGTTGGCTCCAGCTCATAAGGAGGAAGAAGCTTCTCCTCATATGAACGCATTGCCGAGCTTGTCAAGGAAAGCGGCTGCAAGCCGCAAAGGTGGACGGATCACCACCGAAATGAAGATTGCAAGCTTGCTGGGCTTCACCTACTACCATTTATAGGTGTATATATATGGAGAGGCTGAGAGGAGAATATATAACAACAACAAGCTGTGAGCAAAAGAGCAAACACAGAGAGAATTGAGAGAGTGAGAGTGTATGTGAGAAAGTGTTCTGTAATCATTTTTCTCCGGATAATACATTACTCTCCGTGGACGTAGGCAATTGCCGAACCACGTAAATATTGTTGTGTTCTTGTGTGGTATTGATTTCTGGTGTCCGATAGGCCTAACAAGTGGTATCAGAGTCATTTCAGGTGCGTTTTGGAACACAAATAGAGTGTTCTTCGAAACTGTCCAGAAATCGAGTTGCTCAAAATCTAATTTTGAGCATACCAGGAGGAAGGGCTCGATGAGAGGAGTCTAAAACTGTAAAGAACAGGCCCAGAAGACCCCACACGCGCTCTCACGCGTGCTGTGAAGAAGGCACGTGATATCACTCTCGGCCACGCGCCCCACGCGCTTCTCAAGGTAGAAGACGAGTGTGCTGCGCGTGTGTATGACGTCAGCCTGACGTCAGCAAAGCCAAGTCGGAGCCGACGAGCCGTTGACCCAAGCTGTTGACTTGCGAGCCGCGCCGCGCCAGAAGCCGAGCCGATTGACCCCGAGCCGTTGATCGGGGAATCATCTGGTGCTTCGCAGGCGCACCTGATTTCGTAGATCTGAACCGTCAAAACTGTTTTGGCTCGATCTGAGCCATTCTGAGTCCGTTTTTGACGATCCAATAGTGGTTCTCGACTATTTGGAGTATTCCGGACACATCCGTACGGTCAGATTTTGCATTTGAAATTTTCTGTAAAAAGACAGAACACGATGGAGGCTTCTACATCCACTTCAGATTCTATGTTCAAGTTAACTCCTTCTAATTATGCAATTTGGAGGTCACGGATGGAAGACATCCTATTTTTAAAAGACTTGCATGACCCCATTTTTATAAAGGGGGTTAAACCTGAAGGAGTGAAAGATGATGACTGGATAAAGATGAACCGCAAGACTATCGTTTGTATCAGACAATGGATAGACCACAGTGTGTTCCATCATGTTGCCGAAGAGACAGATGCATATGTTCTTTGGACAATGTTAAACGACATGTACCAGTCAAAGACCGCCCGAAACAAAGCCTTGGTGATGAGAAGGCTAGTAAATCTGAAGTTGAAGAATGGTGTGTCTATTGCTGAGCATGCCAGTGAATTCAAAAATCTGGTGAATCAGCTTGCAACCGTCAAGATGCGATTGGACAATGAAATGCAAGCGGTACTACTGCTCAGTTCTTTACCAGACAGCTGAGAGACTTTGGTGGTTTCTCTCAGCACCTCTGCACCAGAAGGGAAACTGACCATGAGTATAGTCACAGACGCCATGTACAATGAAGAGACAAGAAGGAAAGACATGGGAGGTAACCAGTCCCATAATCAGTCTCATGCTCTTGTCATAGAAGATAGAGGCAGAGACAGAGGTAAAGGAAGAGGTAGAGGAAGAAGCAAGAGTAGAGGCAGCTGGAACAGCAGGAGTAAATCCAGAGACAACAAAGGTCGAGGTAACTCCAGCTTCACTTGCTATCACTGTGGCCAGGAGGGTCACATAAAGAGAAACTGCCCAAGCCGGAAAGAGAAAGGCCAAAGCAGTAAGTCAAAAGGAGATGAGAACATAACAGCCACAACAACTGATGAAATACTTCTTGCAGTTGGTGAAGAGGAAGATTGCCTTCACGTGGCTGACTACAGCTACACAGAATGGTTGATAGACACAGCTGCATCCTATTACGCCACTTCCCGCAGAGAACTCTTCAGCTCGTACAACGCTGGAGATTTTGGCACTGTTCGAATGGAGAATTCTAGCTATTCGAAGATTGTGGGTATTGGAGACATTAGTATTCAAACTAATGTCGGGAACAAGCTGGTTCTCAAAGATGTGAGGCATGTTCTAGATTTGCGCCTCAATCTTATCTCTGGAAGCGCCCTGGACCGACAGGGCTATACAAGTACATTCGGAAATGGCCGTTGGAAGCTGACAGGAGGAGCTTTGACAATCGCCGGAGGAGCTTTGACAATCGCCAGAGGAGAGATGTCTTCAACACTGTATAAGACTCAAACGAAGATCTGTCTGAAAAGTCTTAATGCAGCAGAAGACAAGGAGTCACCGGACTTATGGCACAAAAGACTGGCTCACATGAGTGAGAAGGGATTGCATCTATTGGCAAAGCAATCCAGGATACCCTTATCCAAAAGGAGTGTCTTGAAGCCCTGTGATCATTGCCTTTATGGCAAGCAACATCGAGTATTATTCAGTTCAACGAGCAAGAGGAAAACAGAAGTGCTCAATATGGTATACTCGGATGTTTGTGGCCCAATCGACGTGGAGTCATATGGCTGCCGCAAGTATTTTCTGACTTTCATTGATGATGCATCAAGGAAGTTGTGGGTGTATTTCCTGAAGACAAAAGATGAGGTATTTCAACACTTTCAGGAGTTCCATGCAATGGTGGAAAGAGAGACCGGAAGAAGTTGAAGTGTCTTCGCACAGACAATGGAGGCGAGTACACTTCCAATGTTTTGCAGCATATTGTGCCAGCAGAGGTATCCGGTACGAGACAACAGTTCCCGGCACCCCACAACACAATGGTTGGCAGAAAGGATGAACCGCACTATTATGGAAAGAGTCAGATGTATGCTCAAAATGTCAAAGTTGCCAAAGTCGTTTTGGGCTGAAGCCGCCAGTACACCCTGTTACCTCATCAACAGGTCGCCTTCAGTCCCGTTGAATTTTGGCGATACCTCAGGAAGTCTAGTCCAGAAGAAAGGTATCATATTCTCACTTGAGAATCTTCGGGTGTAAGGCCTTTGCACACATCTCCAAGGAAAACAAACAGAAACTTGATGACAAGTCCACTCCATGCATATTTGTGGGCTATTCAGATGCAGCATTTGGGTACAAGATGTGGGACCCAGTGAACAAGAAGATATTCAGGAGCAGAGATGTTGTGTTCCAAGAAGACCAGACAGTAGCAGATTTTGAGAAATCTGCAAAGTCTAGAGATGTCATCACTCTAGACTTATTTCCATCTCCCAAGCCATCACAAAATGCTAGATATGATGATGTGCAACAAGAAGTGCCAGAGTTGCAAGATCCTATGCCAGAAATTGAGGATCAGGAGGAAAGAGATAAAGACCCGGATGAAGAGGGTATTGAGCAGGGGGAGCAACCCCCTCAAACAGAGGCAACTGGGTCTCAGTTGCGGAGATCTGGAAGAGCTGCCGTGCCATCAACCAAATATCCCGCTTCTCAGTATATTCTGATTACTGATGAAGGGAGCCCGAGAGTTTTTCGGAAGCCAAGAGTCGTCAGAGAAAGACTGTTGGATGCAAGCCATGAAGGAGGAGATGAGTTCTTTGCAGAAGAACCACACTTATGAGCTTGTTCCACTTCCAAGAGACAGGAGAGCCTTGAAGAACAAATGGGTGTATAAGTTGAAGAAAGATGGAAACGGTAAACTATTGCAGCATAAAGCTCGTTTGGTGGTCAAAGGTTTTGGGCAGAAGAAAGGAATTGATTTTGATGAGATCTTCTCCCCAGTTGTAAAGATGACTTCTATTCGAGTAGCCGGGATTAGCAGCTCGCTTGAATCTGGAAGTAGAACAAATGGATGTCAAGACTGCCTTTCTCCATGGTGAGTTGGAGGAAGAGATCTACATGGAGCAACCAGAAGGATTTGAAGTTAAAGGAAAACAGAATCTAGTCTGCAAACTGAAGAAGAGTCTCTACGGCCTGAAACAGGCGCTGAGACAATGGTACAAGAAGTTTGATTCATTTATGGTGGATCACGAGTACACAAGAACGGTGGCAGACCAATGTGTATATTTCCACAGGTTTTCGGATGGAAACTTCATTATCCTACTGTTGTATGTCAATGATATGCTGATCATCGGACAGGATACTACTATGATCAACAAGTTGAAAAAGGACTTGTCGCAGTATTTTGATATGAAGAATTTAGGCCCAGCACAGCAAATTTTGGGCATGAAGATTGTTCGTAACAGGAAAGCCAAGAGATATGGCTGTCACAAGAGAAATATGTTGAACGGGTAATTGAAAGGTTCAACATGAAAGATGCCAAGCCAGTCAGCACACCACTGGCCAACCATTTCAATGTGTCAAAGCGTTTGTGTCCCACAACCAGCTCTGAAAGGAAAGAAATGAAGGCAATCCCTTATTCTTCCGCAGTAGGAAGTTTGATGTATGCAATGGTGTGTACCCGGCCAGATATAGCTCACGCAGTTGGCGTTGTGAGCAGATTCCTCGCCAATCCAGGAAAGGAGCATTGGGAGGCGGTTAAATGGATTCTTCGGTACTTGAAGGGAACTTCAAGGATTTGTTTATGTTTCGGGGGAGCTGAACCAATTTTGGAGGGTTTTACAGATGCCGATATGGCAGGTGATCTTGATGGTAGAAAGTCTACATCAGGATTTCTATTCACCTTTGTAGGGGGAGCTGTTTCATGGCAGTCCAAACTACAAAAGTGTGTTGCTTTATCTACAACAGAGGCAGAGTACATTGCTACCGCCGATGCTGGAAAGGAAATGTTGTGGTTAAAGCGGTTTCTCCAAGAATTGGGACTACAACAAGCAGATTACAAGGTACATTGTGATAGTCAAAGTGCAATTGACTTGAGCAAGAATTTCATGTACCATTCACGTACAAAACACATTGATGTCCGGTATCATTGGATACGAGAAGTGATGGAAAAGCAGTTGATGAAGCTAGTGAAGATTCACACAGACAAGAATCCCTCTGACATGATGACCAAGGGTGTCACCAGAGACAAACTGGAAGTTTGCAAGAATCTGACCGGGATGGACTTCAAGTGAGAAGTCAGTTATCCTTATGGGCGTGGAGGGGGAGAATTGTTGGCTCCAGCTCATAAGGGGGAAGAAGCTTCTCCTCATGTGAACGCATTGCCGAGCTTGTCAAGGAAAGCGGCTGCAAGCCGCAAAGGTGAACGGATCACCACCGAAATGAAGATTGCAAGCTGGCTGGGCTTCACCTACTACTATTTATAGGTGTATATATATGGAGAGGCTGAGAGGAGAATATATAACAACAACAAGCTATGAGCAAAATAGCAAACACAGAGAGAATTGAGAGAGTGAGAGTGTATGTGAGAAAGTGTTCTGTAATCATTTTTCTCCGGATAATACATTACTCTCCGTAGACGTAGGCAATTGCCGAACCACGTAAATATTGTTGTGTTCTTGTGTAGTATTGATTTCTGGTGTCCGATAGGCCTAACACTTTTAACTTTCATTATGTAAAAAATATCATATTATATTATAACTGCATTCTTATAAATTTAAAATATTAACTCATTCCCCCCCCCCTAATGAAAAAAATATCATATTATATTATAACTGCATTCTTATAAATTTAAAATATTAACTCATCCCCCCCCCTCTGGATATGATATACTAAATATTTTACTCATGTTTTATAAAATATATTGAGTTTAACTCTCTATTGTTCTTTATCGTCCTTCAATTTTATTTATTTATTTTTAATTTTATTCTCCTCTGGATTACTTTCATCAAACAGTAAAATATTTTGTGTATAGGTAAGTTCTCGCATCTATTAGACAAAATTATGAATTCTACTTTTTTACGAGGGAGTCGAAAATTGATTTCAAAATAAGATGTAAGAGTTTTTTACTAATTACGTTAACACGTGCTTAATATGTGCTATTTGTCACCATGGGGTAGCATTTGATTTTGACTCTAATTTTGTAAGAGAAAATTGCTGTACAAATATGTTATGTTTTTGTAATTGATAATCTCCTTTGGCAAAATTCCTATCAATTGTAATTTTATTCTTTTTTTTTTTTTTTTCTTCAATGAAGCTATGAATATTTAGATGTGAATCCAACTCAAATTGTACCTGTGTAGAGGAGTTTGTACTGATATTCCGTATCTTGAGCATTCTTTATTTGCTACTTCGCAACTATGTATAGGGTCGAGGGGCAGCGCCCTCGAAGCCAAAATAAGTCAAAGTCGTTTTACCGCTTGAGCAGTCATTTGTGCGCTCGAGCAGTTATATGATTTATCCAGTATCTCTACCTGCAAACTAGACTTATGGGAAATATGTTTCATTGTTCGAAAGGTGAATGTTGCGCTGAAGCGGTTGGCTTATATGTTTGCACCGCCTTTTACTCACACTGCTCGAGCGGTAAAGTGTGCGTTCGAGCGGTTTTTGTGACTCTATTTAATATAAAGTGTGTTGTTTGTGATTTTTAGGATGAAATCCATTCAAATTCTTAGAGAGGAGAGTTACTAAGGTTTTCTATATAGAATGGTGTTTATATATTGGTTTCCTTGATGATTTGAGAGTGATCGATTGATTTATGAGCTTTATATTGACATCAGCAAGTGGTTTGTTTTTATTGTTTCATTCACAAAATAGAGGTGTTCTTTAGTGGATTTCGAGGAACTTAAGCCTGAAATTTTAGTGAATTCTAGAGTGGCTCATCGTCATGAATTCGACATCGGCGTTGTGAATTCAATGTTGGGCAAAGTAATTCAGAGGTAAAGATGGTGGTGGAAGAGACACATCGAGTTTGATTTAATTCGGGCATTCGCTAGGTAATTGAGGGTATTTGTGTGTAATTTTTTTTTGTCTTCTTAGTGGATTGTTTTGTGATTTTGACCCGTGATTTTTTTATCACAGGTGTTCTAATTGTAATTTTTTTCACATTAAATTCTTTTTTGCATAACCTATTTTAGTCCATTTTTTTTATCTTTTTATCTTTTTTGGGTCACATCAATTAATATCTCCTCTCTACTTTTCTACATATCTTTTTATAAAAAGTAAAAAAGTACACTTATTTAAGACATTCCAAACCACTCCTAAACCATTGTACCAATTTATAGTTGATTGTTTGATTGTGATTGATATTCATTATTTAAAATTGAAATATAATCATGAATTAATATCTCGAGGGTTTTTAAATTTTTTAATACACTTTACTTACAAATTGCCATGTCATATTATAGTGAAATTTTAAATTTTAAAATGGGAATTATTACATTTAAATGATAGGAACAACTCATTATCACATCAATTTCTAGTTTGTATAAAAATTTGTTTGTATTTCTGTTGCATTTTTTTTTTGGATAATGTTCAATGCGTGAAAGTTGATAGCAACTAGTAATAATTGTGATTCTTTTTATTTTAACTATATAGTAATAATTTTGTATAGTTGTTTTAATCCTTGTCATCATTTAAAGGTTAAAAAGTATTATAGGATCACTTTAACCATTCATTACTTTAAATGTACAAGAATTAACTGAAAGTAATGCTTGATAACTTTTAATTACAGGATTTTTTAGAATTGAGAATGGTTAGTAACTTGGTTTTTAAGATTTTACCATTCTTGGAAAGTATGTATTTTTTTATTTATTTTTTAATCTTTATATTTCTCTTTGGGTTTGACAAAAGACAAGACGGGACTCAAATCCCTAATTAATTATACCTAATTTTAAATTTTAAATTTGTAGAGAGAAAAAAAGAAAAAATAACTTTACTTACTTTTTCATAGTAAATGCTTTTTTTTGGTATGTGTGTGATTGAATTATGCATCATCACACACATTTTGGTTTGAGATGTTCTAAAAAAGTGTATTTTTTGACTTATTGGCTTATATGGGTTGAATCCAGATCTTCCGTCGCACTTCCCCGCGGCACTTTCCTGTAGCCCTCCAAAACGACGTCGTTTTGGAGGGTTTTGTTTTTTTCTTTTCTTTTCTTTTCTTCTTCTTTCTTTCTTTCTTTCTTTCAAACACTGGTATGTCTTCTCTCTGTCCCACTGATAACTCCCTCGCCAGAGAGGCAGATCTTGACCAAAAAAAAAATCAAGTGGGTACCCGCCAAGAAAATAATCAAACAGAGATTGAGAAATGAGAGAGTAACAACGCCATTGTTGCTGAGATCCAAAGCAGTCACCAGCAAGAACAAACCCTAGAAAAGCTCCAATACAACCCATTTCAGCTAAAAAACAGAGGGTCCCAAAATCTCAACACAAACAAACGTATATACACACGAAAACTCAGATTTGAAAACAAATATCCCACTTGATTTTTTTGAAAACATATATCCCCTCACCTTAGATTCGGAAAACTCAGATAAAATCTCAACACAAACAAACGTATATACACACGAAAACTCAGATTTGAAAACAAATATCCCACTTGATTTTTTTGAAAACATATATCCCCTCACCTTAGATTCGGAAAACTCAGATTTGAAAACAAATATCCCACTTGATTTTTTTGAAAACTTTTTTTTGTTTGGGTGAAGTTTAAAATTTGAAAACATCTATTTGGGGAGAGGTGAAAATCAAGTGTTTTTCTTGATTTGGGGAGAGGTTAAAAACAAATATATGTATAAAATTTTAAAATTTTAAAATTTTAAAACATCTATTTGTTTTCCAAATTTGAAAACAAATATCCCAAAACAAATATCCTCTCACCTCCAAAAAAAATCAAGTGTTTTTCTTGGCAAAGATCACTTTTCTTATCTCTGTCTCACTGATCCTCGCCGGCCGTGACCTCATTTGAGTGAAGTTTAAAATTTGAAAATATCTATTTGGGATATATACATATATTTGAAAACAAATATCCCCTCACCTCAAATTCGGAAAACTCAGATTTTTTTTTGGGATATATACATATATTTGTATTAATGGACAACAAAAGCAAATCCCTCATCCTAAGAGAGAAATTTTCTGGGCTTCTTTTTCCCAGACTAGAAAAGCCAAGAAAGATTTTCCCTTTGTGTTTCGTTTTGCTGTGCTCTGTTCTGACAGAGAGGAGACATCAGTGTTTGAAAGAAAAAAAAACCCTCCAAAACGACGTCGTTTTGGAGGGCGACAGGAAAGTGCCGCGGGAAGTGCGACAGAGGATCGGACTCTATATGGGTTGGGTTTGGGTTGGGTTTGATGTGATGTGTTAGAGAGGTGATGTGATTTAAATAAGATGATGTGACTTAAATAAGATAGTGACTTTTTGTATTATTTAGTAGATGCCAAACTTGGCCTAGTACCATTTTCAAATTTATATTTTATTTACTAGAACTAGGAAAGAAAAAGGAAAAATTGGCCTAAGGTCCCTCTTCTACTTTTGATAGGAGGAAAGGTCCAAAATAATATATTTTAATGGCTAAGGTCCATGAAATTTATTTTAGGTTATAAAGTACCTAAATTACCCTTCCTTTATAACATAAATTTGTTTGAATATAATATTGTTGACTTAACTGATAGATTTTGGAAACCGAATTCGCAGGGGAGATTTCGTCGAAGTTTTCGTCGGAGATTTCAGTGGAGATTTCATGGTGAGATTTCGTCGAGATTTGAGTGGAGTTTGACGAGAAAGATTGCTACGATCGTGTTGATTTCGTCGGAGTTTTGATTCTTTGTTTTTGAATCAATTTCAAGGAGTGTTGACAGTGTATTGATCGCGTAGGTTTTTGAGTGGAGTTGAATCAGGTTGTTTTCGATTTAGATTCCACATGGAATTTGACTTTTGTTTTGAATTTTTGTTTCGAGAGAGGCCAGGTTTATAGAGTTTTTTTATTTTTGGAATTAATTTTTCATTCTTTTGTTTTTTTGATCAATTTGAAATAGTGTTGATTGTGTAGTTGATTTTGATATTTAGTGTTTATTTTTCGTGCTCTGTTTTTTATCAACATGTTGATGAATGATAAGTTTTGTTCTATGTTTTTTCAAACCAGAGATTTGATTTTCTGCACTTTTGTTTGTGTAGTCCAGAGAAAATTATAAGTGCATATGGACATATTATTAGAAGTTTCTAATGGAGATAGAATATGAGAAAGTGAATGTAAGTTCATAAATTTGTGCGATAAAGTGAATATGAGATAGTATATAAGTTTGTAAATTTCTCTGGCTTTTTCTATGAGTGCAATATTAGTGTAAAGTTCATATATAAGGTGTATATGATTTTTTTCTATGATTGTGTTTAATAGTTAGCAGTAAATTTCTCTTTGTTTCATTAAGTTTCTGTGATTTTGTTTTTTATCATCTTGAAGGTGAATATCAGTTTGTAAATGTGTCTTTGGACTTTTATTTTATGAATACAGACAAAGTTAGACAGAGGCAATTGAATACAGACAAACTTTTATTTTATGAATACAGAAAATTATAATTTTTAGAAATTATCTGGACTTTTATGTTGTTTTTGTGAAGTGTTTCTATGTTAAACAATTTTTTTCAGTTTTGTGAAGGTGAATATCAGTTTTTGTTTTTTTTAAAACCAGAGAAATTTCATTTCTGCACTTTTGTTTTTGTAGTCTAGAGAAAATTATATGTGCATGTGGACATATTATTAGAAGTTTCTAATGCAGATAGAATATGAGAAAGTGAATGTAAGTTCACAAATTTTTCTGGACTTGTATTTGTAGTTCAGAGAAAATTGTAAGTTTGTTACTCACTTTCAGTTTGTAAATTTCTATGATTGTAAATTTCTCTGGACTTGGATTTTTTTGTATGATTGTTGTTTAATAGTTAGCAGTAAATTTCTTTGTGATTCATTGAGTTTCTGTGATTTTGTTTTTTATCATCTTGAAGGTGAATATCAGTTTGTAGATGTCTATGGACTTTTATTTTAAGTTCAGAGAAAATTATAATTTTTAGAAATTTCTCTGGACTTTTATGTTTGTTCTTGTGAAGTGTTTCTATGTTAACTAAATTATTTTTCTTGTTTTTTGTTTCAGTTTCAATGGACAGTGCAGTGTTGTTGCTGTGTAAATATGGGAATGATACTATTGTCATTAATGTTTCATGCGAATTGAATTTTGAGGAATTGGTTGGAATTTTGTGTAAAACATGGGAGAATTTGAAACCTGAGATTATATGTATTTCATATTCTATTTTGGGCCATCTGAATTGTATGGTTCGAAATAATATTGATTTTTTGAATATGTTGAGGGTTGTTTGTGCACGCGGTGTTGATATAGTTGATGTTTCAGTTACTAGATGTGGTACTTCTGATGAAGAGGATGAAGTGGGGTGTAATTGGGTAGATGTTGTGGATGGTGAGTGTGATAGGCTGGTGGATATTGAAAGGAATTCACTCTCTAAGTTTTGTTCTCACCAAGAAAAGGTGTTTTGTCGGCTCGTTGGCGGAATAATATTACGAGTGTTGGACAAAAGTTTGAGGGTGGTGTGGTTGAGTTCCGTACTTTTTTGTGCAAGTATGCTATTGAGGTTGGTTTCAGTTTACGTATGTTAAAAATGACAAGCTGAGGGTTACGGCAGAATGTGCATATAAGGAATCAAGGGATGTATGTGGCGTGTACATGCTTCTGTTGAAAAACAAATGGGTTCTTTCTACATAAGGACTTTGAACAATGAACATACGTGTGGTGTGGTGGTTCGTACGAGTAATTAGTACCACTTTCAAATTTATATTTTATTTACTAGAACTAGGAAAGAAAAACATATAAAAAATTGTCAATTAATATCAGCCAAAAGGAATAAATAACTTATAAAAATATAATAAATAAACTTCTCTAAAAATGCGCTCTATTTCAAACCCCTCTTCATCACACAAGTCAAAAGGGAGCTTCTAAATACACATACTTAGGGGTAGTTTGGGAAATTGTTTAATTTAACTTTTTGATTATTCTAACCTGGTTAATAAAGTTCTATTTGGGATAAATTTTTAGCTTTTCTATTATTTTGTGAGAGGAAAGTGAAATGATTATAGTTTAAATGTAATATTTTATTTTATTAGTTCTTTAGCCTATTTTATTTTTTAGTGGGTTAAATTAATCCCAACATCATGTCAAACGGGCCTATTTTCCTTCTCCACCTTTATTTGTTTATTTTTTTTTATAACTTATGGAGAAATTCTTATATCTTAAAGAAAAAAGAAAAAAGAAAAAAAAGTAAATGTAAAGAAAAATTTATAGAGCTTATTTAAGTAGAGTTGTGAAACGAATCAAATTATTTGAGCTCTACTCATATTCGACTCATTCAAAATTTGTTCGAAATTAGTTTGTTATACATAAGTCAAACTTGAACATATTTCAATACTCATTAAGTTTTCAAGACAAACTTGAACAATCTACTATTCGACTCGATAAGTTTATATGCATTATAAAAAATTAAATATTTTAGCTCAACTTGTGTTCGACCCATTAAAAACTTATTCAAGTTTAACTCGTTATGTAAACAAATTAAATTTGAACTACTTGGTACTTAGCTGGACTCGACACGCTTACAACTCTACTCCAAAATCAAAGAAATTAATGGTGTGGTAAATGGGACATCCTAATTTGGGAACTTGACTAAAAGTCAATTTTTGAATTTTAGTCTATTTTAAGTCACATCATCTCTCTAATTTTTTACACATTTTTAAAAGAAAATTAAAAAGTCAATTTTTAACCAAATTAATCATTTTCTTATAAAAAGGCATTTAATAACATAGTAAGTTTTATTGATTTACATACCGCTATTGCATTGAAATTAATCATATTAGAAAGCAACAAGCTACCCACACAATAAAAGAAAATGTTCTTACAAACTACAAATTTCACATATATAACATATAGTAATAAAGTTTTACTATTTAAAACAAAATACATTACACTAACAAGATATGAACAAGGACGAAGCTTATCTTCGGTACTTACTTCCGTACACATGGTGGGATGGGCAATATTATCCAGACCTGACATATAATATTCTCATTTTTGGTTCATTCAGTTTTTAAGTTACTGTATAAATTATGTATGAAAAAAAGGTAAATTAATTCGATAACCGTAACTATATCTATTCATTTTTTAAGTTACTATATAAATTATGTATGAAAAAAATTAAATTAATTTGATAATCATAACCATATAATATTATTATATTTGTCTTCAAATAAAATAGATTATAAGTATAATTTCAAAAGGGGAAAGAAGATCATCTATATATTTTAGTGACAAATATGATAAATCCTAGTTATAATTTATTTGAAGACAAATATAATAAAATTATATGATTACATTTATCAAATCAATTAAAATTTTTTATGAAGTAATTTACACACAATGACTTAAAAATTAAAAATTATTAAAATAGAACCATTGATAATCATATGAGCCTAAACACTGCTCTCATATCATTTGTATACATTACTTTAATAAAATGAACTATATATTTTTAAGTAGGATTAAAAACTCGCAATTTAAAATCCACGATTCATCCACAATTACATAGCATGGGAATTGGGTCTTAAATAATTAGATTTGTGACAATTTAAAAATTAACACCTCAGAAGGGATAGTCACAGGCTGACTTTTTGTCGGATTTGTTAACACTCGCTCCCAACCCCGCCACCACTCCTCCGTCCCCCCTCCCTCCACTACAAGGCGGAGTTTTTTTTCCTTGACCCCACACATCGGGCATCCGAACCCGCCCCAATCACCTCATTAGATAAACCAAACTCGTTGCTTCTTCCTATTACAAAAAGAAGTGAAGATCATAAAAGAGAACCTGTTAAACAAAACTTAAATAAAACTTGATATGGAACATTTTTGAGAAAAGGAAAAGTTTGAAACAGTTGCCAACGTAGGTTATTATTATGAGATTTTCAGACTTCATAAATACGTTTAAAGATACTAGTCTTTTAGAATCTCAATAAGGAAAAGTCTCAGAAGTTCTACACTTCTAATTTTTTTTACAAATTTTTATAATTTAAACACAAAATGTCATAATTTTTTTGATACTTGCGTGTAGACTCTAATAGGTGAATTATTGTTTAATAGGTCCCGTAATAATTAATAATATTTTTCATTAAACACTACTAAAAAAAAGTCATTAATTATTAATTTGTCACTAATTATAAGTTTTAGAGACAGTTTAAAAAAAATCGTCACAAAAAAATGTCACCAGTTTTCAACTTCCAACAATAATTTAAAAAATTTATCACAGAAAAACGTCATTTATTGTAAGTTTTAAGTACAATTTATAAAAATCGTGACAAAAAAGTTATTAATTGTCAAATTTTTACTGACATATGCAAAAAATCATCATAAAAAATTATTTTTAGCAACGATTTTACTGTGGCTAACTTTCAATAGGATTTAATTGAAATTAAATCCAACTATTAGGACCTATTGAAAGTTTATCATTTTTTCACTATAAAATGTCATAACAAAAACGTAAAGTGTCATAATAAAAATCACAAAGTGTCATAACACTGTCATCTCTAACTTTAAGGTGCACATCATAAATTCGTTATTCATAACTTTACTACAAAATATCATGACACACATTATAAACAATCATCACTTTTATCATAAGAAACCATAATTTTCTCACGATGTGTACCATTTTAAAGAGCGCATGTTGTAAATTTTTTTATAATTTATATAAAATATATTATATTATTTATATAGGGGTCGGGTTCAAATTGGATAGTGCATTCCTCGCCACCTGTCCCGAACCCATTTCAGATAATAAAAAAAACACTCGTTCCCACCTCCATCTCTTGAATGGATTGGGTAAAATTCGCCCCATTTAAATCGGGTAGGGCGAGTTCCAGCCAAAACCGTCAAAATCGCACCGAGCCGCACCGTCAAGGTAAATTCGTTATTATTTGTCAATTGAACCGCCGATTTTTGGTAAGAAAAATGATAAATTCTAGTGACACTTTTATCAATCCGTCGGTTTCTATTTTTCTTCCAAACCGCACCGACCCGCACCGCTATTAAATCATGTTTTATAAGATTTAAAAAAAAAAATTTTACTTAAGTTTGCTTGTTGTTCTATACCTTAGAATATAATATTACATTACTGCTCGAGGGGAATTCAAGATGTCAGTAATCCAAAATAAAGTTGGATTCCAATTCACTTTTCAATCTTTTTTTTTTTAGCCATGTTGCAAACTTGCATCAGCTCACTTTTCAATCTAAATATTTTTCAACAGTAAACATTTTCAATATATTGTAAATCCTGAATGATATTAATTTTATGTATTGTATTTGATCATTGTAGCTTCCATAGATACTTGTAATGAACTGATGGCATAGTCGTTGATATTATCATATTGTTGCTACACTTGCTGCATCAGAAGACAGCTTCGCAAGATGCTTAACATCACGGTATCTCTCGTCTTTTTTTTTTACTCTTTGATTTAAGTTTTGTAATTTGAATTATATTTTTTATGAACCGCCAATCCGCCCGAACCGCCAAGGCAAATCCGCCATTATTTACCAACCGAACCGCCGGTTTTTTATAAGGAAAATGACAAATTCTAGTGACACTTTTATCAATTCGCCACCCGCCATACGATTTCTATTTTTCTCTCAAACCGCACCGACCCGCACCGCGCACACCCCTAGGTAAGATGGGGATGAATTAAGGGAACTTTTTTGGGGATCTCAATACAATTTGGATAAATTATAAATATAATATATTTTTTAAGATTTGTTTAAAAAATGAATTATTTCTATGGTTTAGGAAATTATAACTCGCTCCTTAAAATTTCTAATTTTATAATAAATAATTCATTTTATTAATAAATTATCAAGTTAATTAACAACTTTTAATTGTGTCCGAAGTATATTTCAATTAATAATTCAAGTAATTTTGTTATTGTATAGGAGAAGAGTTAAAATTTTTAATTTTTTAGTTAATTATGTTAAATAATAAATTTTGTCAATGAAATATTTATAATTTTCTAAATTACAGGAGACCATCTGTATTTTAAACAATTATCAAGAAATATATTTGTAATTCATCCATATTTTTTTTATATATATTTTTGTCATTTTCCTTCTTCTTTTCGGTTGTCACACTCAAACGTGGAAATGATTGGACCCCAAAATTGACGGATAAGATTGTTTCAACTAACGAGATCGAACCATCGAGAGAGAGAGAGAGAGGGACATGATATGCTACGTCGGAGGTCGAACGTCGTGTGGTGACAGCTCACGAGTTTTTGCTGTCAGGTGAGGTGAGAGAGTGGGGCCCAAACACGTAGCAAATGGTCGTGCTTCAGGGTTCATTCCCATCGGCTCCCCACGTTCTCCAACAGTTGCTTTGCTAGCTCATATTTTGTTTTCAATAAGGCTGGTTTCATTTTATTTTAATAGTTTTTTTATTTTTTTTATAAAAAGATATATAAAAATATAAAAAAAGTGATATATTATACTAATAAATATACTAACTTTTTTTAATAGAGTAAACTAGACAAATTCTCTTCGTATTTAAAAAAAAATATAATCACTTTACTTGGTTTGAGTTTTCTAAAAATACTTTTTAAAAAATTTTGCTTTCTTGTTTTTCATATTTTTTTTGTTTTTACTATATTTTTTTTAACATTTTAAGTAATTTTTTAAAAAATTTTAGATACACCTAATATAAATACACTTAAAAAGTATATTTTTTCTAAAAAAATCTTTAAAAAATTCACTAAATACCAAAAATATAAAAAAATATCAAAATTTGGTACATTTTTCGTATTTTTGTGTATTTATTAATTTTTAAAAATATTTTACTTCTTAGACACATCTAAGTAAGACACATTGTATAATTTTTGGTTTCAGTTTTCTGAAAACTAAATATTTTGTCTTTCATGTTTTTATTTTTATTTTTAGTGAATATTTTTTAAATTTTAAGTAATTTTTTTACTTTTTTAGATGCACCTTACTTAGATGTATTTAAATAGTAAAATATTTGTGAGAAAATATTTTAAAAAAATAATAAATATACAACAATACGAAAAATGTATTGAATTTTTATAATTTTTTTGTATTTTTTGGTATTGAGTGTATGTTTTAAAGATTTTTTAAACAAATATTATACCATTTAAGTGTATTTATGTTAGGTGTGTCTAAAAATTAAAAAAAAATGCTTAAAATATTTAAAAAATTCATTGAAAACATTAAAATACGGAAAATAAAAAAATAGAATCTTCTGAAAACTGTTTCTGAAAACCAAAATCATAAGTTTTATAATTTGACATAAAACTAAGGCCATTTTCATTAGTAATTTCTTAATTATATGGATGGAAAAAAAAATTATATTATCATTTTGTTCACGCTTGAATGTGTATTTACCATATTTATATTTATGTTCCATATTATCTATATTAATTCTGACTTCTTTAGTCTTATTAAAATAGATATTTGTAATTATGCCTAATTGTGAAACTTATTATATTTTCTCAAAGGGTTGGACTTCTCTCATGTTCTCATGTTGAGATCATGAGAGAACTTGAGGGGCCCTAGAGGCTCACCACGGGCCACGTTTTGATGATTCCAACCGTTCATTTTATAGGGTTCTCAATATATATTATTTATGAAAAAAAATTAGTTTGATCCAATAATTATTATTTTTTCATTTTATCGCATTTGTTTCGAAAAAAATAGACGATAAATATATATTTTTAAATAGATTATCCATTTTTTAGAGACAAATATTATAAAATGAAAAGGTTACAATTATCGAATTGATCTAAATTTTATCATAAATGATATACATTGTAAACCCTACAAAATAAATAGTTCGAATCATCGAAATGAACCCTTTAATATGCCCTATTGAGATCTTAATATAAGAGAAACTCATCCCTAAAAATCTCATGAGAGGTGGGTGTAATTTACCCTTTTTAATATTAGCTTTTTATATGCTTAATTTTAACTGATAAACTAACTTTTTAACTAAAGAAATCTTAAATCTCCTATTTTAATATATATATATATATATATATATTTTAAAAAGTGAATCTATTTTATTAGTATTAAATGGGCATACAATCACTTGATAATTTACAAGTATCTTCTTGATTTTAAAATCATTAACATGATAGGATTATGTTGGATCATGATGTAAAATTATGGTTAAATTGAATCAATGCAAGACTCGAATCTATATATATTGTATAAAATTCTATATATTTTTACATATAGGATTAATTAAAATTCATTTCTTATTTTCATGTTGACAGTTCAATTCATAGAAACTAAATAATTTATTTAAAATTTTACACATTTGCTCATAGTTAAGATAACATGGGTATTAATTTTTATATTGGCTTATGAACATAAATCTTTTTGGTATATACATAATCTACTTAACATATGGGTTGTATTAAATTTTAAAACAATATTTTGTTCTTCTTTGTTTCTATTATGTTAAAAAAAATGATTAAAACTTATTTATTCTAATAATTTATTATTGATAGATTCACTAAGTTTTAGTAGAACTGTGTGGTTTCAATCCAAGGCCGACCCTGGGATCTTCAGGGCTCAAGGGCGAAATCTTGAAATTGGGGCCCTTCATGTTTAAATTTATATTGTTGAAGCCGAGTAATTGTGGGCCAAAGCCCGTTTAAAATGGGCTGAATAAGCCAAGCCCACCGTATTGCGTCTTTGCCGAATAAATATCCGATTGAGCTTGATGAAAGTCATGAAGCGCTGAATAGTGAGTACCTATGCTGAATAGAAGAGCCGAATATGTTCGGCGAGTTGGCATGGACCCATCGAGTGGGATCAGCATGTCCCTTTCAACTGACAGGATAATGGTGAAAAGCTAAGTTGCATGAAGCGAAAATCAAGGAGATTAACTCTACAAAAGGAAGAGAGAGGCTGAAGAAAGTGGTATGTGCCAAAAACCTTAAACCGCAAGAAATTAAGAAAAGACCACCCCTTCTACTGAAACTAACTAGAGCGTTGGAGTGCTAATTCCAGCACCACCATCCGGAGTTTTATTCTTATTTCAGGTCGCCGCTGGGAAGATTATTCAAAGGCTCGTTTAGATAGAAGGAGTATTCTATATCTACCTTCCCCACATGTATATATATATATATATCCAAAATTTTACCTTGGAGGTGTATAATAAACTCAAAATTAGTATAATATGAGTTATACCTAAAATGAATGTTATCCATAAATGTATATTTTTTGAGTTAAATTTTAAGAGTATATAGTATTATTGTATACATAATTAGAAAAAATAAAAAAATAAAAATATTGTAAATGAAATGGTAAGTACTTATAATTGGATTTTTTTTCTCATCAAATTTGATGAGAAGAAAAATTTGGAATTAGAGGAGAAATTTTAAAAAGATTTTGATGAAAATTTGATGAAAGAGTTAAAGTAATTCATATCAAATCGAATTTTTTACTCAAATTTAGAATCAAATTAAATGAAAAAAGTAATGAAAGATTGGAGATGCTCCAAGAAATTTTATTTTAGACTGTGAAGTTAAATTGATTGGTTTGGCCATTTATTTTTAAACCTTCAAACACTGTAAAAGTCAAAATTATTTGAAAGTCTAAAAAATTTGACAAAATTCTGGTTTAGGGCCGTCACTGTTTTAAATGAATCAGTTCAAGTTATATTGGGTTAGTTTAATTTGATTTCAATACATGATTGGTTTGATTTTATTATGAAAATTTAAACATTAGACATTGTTTGGTAACATCACTTTTTAATCTAAAAGTAAAAAAATCACTAAAAAAATTAAAAAGTTAACAATTTATACTAAAAAATTAAAGATTCTATTTTCACTCTACTTTTTACACATTTTTTCGTAAAAAATCAAAATGTCATTTCAAATGTACTAATTTTTTTTACCTCAAATTTTAACCAAAAAGTCAAAAAATTACTAAAATAGATTGTTTTCAAACGAGTAAATTTAGGTTTATTTTAAAAAGTAAGTTAAAAGTTAATTTTTTGACCTTTTTTTTTTTTTTTGAAAAAATGTGTAAAACAATAAAAAGATAGTGTGATTAAAAAAAAATTATTGTTGTTGTTGTTGTTTTTTTTTAAAATTTTTAACCCAATTACCAAAATAGACTTTAATATTTATTCGAATCAAATACCCATGCACATCCCAGGGGGTTTGGGGATACTGGGCAGCAGGTACTGCGGCAACCCCATTTCGTAGCTCGAAATGGCGTGGGTCGAAAGTCCCGAATTGCTTTGTACACCCACTCCTTTTCTTTGTACACCCACCCACCCCTCCCTCTGTTCATCCCCTCCCTCTGGAAAACTCACACACACACACACACAGAGCTCCGTTCATCCCCTCCCTTTGGTGTCATTTTTTTTTTTTTTTTTTTCAGAAGAAGTAGAAAATCAGAGGAGGAGGAAGAAATGAGGAGAAGGAGGAAGGAGGAGAAGGACTGGAGGGGGCCCAAGTATTAGGGCTGGAGGCGGAGGCGGAGGCGGAGGCGGGGGCGGGGGGCGGAGGCACGATCAGGCGGAGGCGACGAGCTGCGAGCTGCGACGGTGGGCGGAGGCGACGAGCTTTTCTCTCCTCTCTTCTCTCTTTCTCCCTCTTTCCTCCTCTTCCCCTTTGTTCTTCTGTGTTCAACGAAGAAGAAGAAGAAAATCGCAAAACGACGTGGTTTTCAAATTTCGGGCCATTCGACCCTCACCCATTTCAAGTTACCACCTATTTTTCGGTACTGCGGTGCCTTCAAAATAGCACAGTTTTGACAAATTAATTATTTATTTATTTATTTATTTCTCTCTCATTTAGGCGTACAGTCACAAGGCATTACTTTGTTAATTTAATTACACAACTTTTTGGATTTCATAGTTTTGACACTTTTTTTTTTTTTTTTTTTTTTTTTTTAATTTTTCATTTAGACGTTCAGTCACAAGGCATCACTTTGTTAATTACACACAACTTTTTGAATTTTGTGCATTACTTATAGAGAATTTAAAATATGTATATACAGTATTTATATAATTCTCAACACCAAAAAGTGTTTCACAATTTACCCACTTATTAAGGTATTAATATTATTTAATTACTTGATTTCAAATTTTCTATATTTATTTTTAAAATTAGTATAATAAAATATTTAAAATTTTATGGTTAATATTGTAATTTTTTGTTATATCAATTTATGATGAAATTATATATTTTGTGATTGATAAGAAATTTTGTGATAAAATTGTACATTTTGTGATACGGTGCATGTTGTTTACACCCTTACCATTCATTCTTGATTCATCATAAAAATAATTATAATATTATAAATAAAATCATTGTAAAAGAATAGTAATTCAACTTTATTCTATTTTATCCTAGTGAAAGGATTAATAATTCCATAAATTAGTGTATGATTAATAATTCCATAAATTAGTGAGATAACCATTATTATGTATTCATTTTTTTTTTCTTTCATACTTGAAATTATGATCCTCAATCCCTCTCAATATTAAAAATTTGTCAATTTCGTCGAATTAAATATCAACCGTACATATAATCTAATTTATAAAATTTGCAATCAAACACAAGATTGTGAATTTATGGACTAACAATCCCAATTCTATACTATAATCTTTGTAGTCAAACATGCTCTAAATGTTCAGAATTCTATATATTGTGCATGCGTGAAATTATAGTATAGTGTATTTACTTGTAACAATATTTTATAAATTATTATGATATTGCGATACCTTATTAGTCAGAAAGGATGAATTATGGATATAATATTCCTCTCGTGTATTATTTTAATTATGCCTACTCACTAACTTATTCATAAGTGACAACTTTATTTTCTCAAACATCGTAACTAAGTTACAAATTTTTACAATATCAATCATAAAATTTTAAACATTTTATTATGCAAATTTTAAAAATAAATCAAGACAATTTGAAACCAATTAATTAAATGATATTAATACCTTAGTAATTGGGTAAATTGTGAAACACTTTTTGGTATTGAGAATTATAAGTAAATATTAACTTTGTTCTCTATCTGAATGTATAGCTCTATATCTTTGGTTTTTTTTTTTTTTTGAAAATAGAAAAAAATAAGAGTTAATTACCTAAAAGTCTTATTTAGGAATGTTATGGTAGCTCAGGTCCTATTTAAGAGTTTTTGAACCAATAAGTCCTATTTAATAAAATTAAGAATATTATCAGTTTTTTTCAATTTTAAAAATTAAAAATATTATCAATTTTGCATAATAATATTCCATATAATTGCTTCACTAATTGATAAAAAAATAGAGCATGCGATTAAACATTTTTTCTTTTTTATTTATTGGTTTGATTCAACTATCCAATAAAACCGAAAATATTATCAGTTTTTTTTAGTTTTAAAACTGAGAATATTATCAATTTTTTTATCTTTAAAGTTTTTTTTTTCCCCCAAATTTTTACATTAATGTTCCAACATCATGTTCCTTTATAGATACAAAATTTTCAATTTTACACAAAAAAAATATTTCATTTTTTCAATTTTTACGCAAATATTTGGTGATTGGTTCAGTGATTTATTTGTGTCGGTAACATTTTTGTTATTGGACTCATACACATACCATTCGTCGGCGACGTCTACGGCCTTGGATTCATCAGATTGGTTTTGCAAAACTTCATTAGCAGAGAGGGTGGGAATGAATTAATGCAGCAATGGAAAAAAAAATGACGAGGATACAAGTGAGCTTGGTAAAATTTTAATGAGATTTGAAAGTTTAAATTTTTTTAATTAAGACTTAATGAAGTATAAATTCATAAACTAAGACTTATATGTAAATATCCCAAAAAATAAACTGTGCCGTTTGAAGGCACCGCAGTACCTGATCCCCAAACCCCATCCGAGGGTAGAAAAATTACCCCCTTACTGAAAACTATGTACTATGTACTAGTATGTACTAGTGAATGTGTGATTCATAATATCATATAAATTTAATCAATATTGCCATATATTAATTTATTCTGTGTGCAATTCAATTTACAACCAATGCAAGTTAGAAAACTAATTGAAATAAAAGGAGAGCGATTGGATGGTCTCCAGCCCATAATCGGATTGGACAATTCAATCTAACTCAATGGATTTATTTTTGTATTTCGTTTTTGATAATTCAAACTGTTTATATTTTAAAATTTGTGGAATATATTATTCCTACAAAAAATAAGTCGATTGGATAACGGAAACCATGTGTTCAAATCAATTTTGTATGAATCATTTATTTTCTTACCGTCTATTTTTTTTTTATAAAAAATTGATCCAAACACTTAGTTCCCATTATTCGATTGACTTATTTTTTAGAGGGATGATACTTTAAATTCTAAAATATGAACGGTTCGAATTATTGAAATGAGATTTAAAAATGAGCTCACAAAACACCAATCTGATGGAAAACTAGATCGAACTAGAGAGAAACCATAACCAAAAGGAAACTACCTCCCAAATCCAAAAATTTTCTAAATTTTTATATTTTTTGTCTCACATGCATGATGTGTGACATTGTCACTAAAATTAGAAAAGAAGCTGAAAAGGTATGGGGACATTGTGTTGTTTTGAAAAGATGGTTAAAAATTAATTTTTTAATTTTTTTTTTGAAAAACATGTAAAAAAATGAAAATGTAATATAACTCAAAATAAATTAAAAAGTAAAAGATGACTTCTCACCGTGGTCCTTTGTATGGATAAAATTGAATTGGCACAACTCAAAACTCAATTTTGTGGAGAGACATTGAAGTTCTGCCAAACAAGACAACAACTCGAGGTATGTCTCTTTTATCTACCCTTGGCAAAATGTATATGCTTCTCTTCTTTCATCTACTTCTACAAACATCATGTAGGGGGGTACTCATCATTATTCACATTAAAAAAAAAAAAAAAAATTTCTTTTAACTTTTTAATTTTTTTCACACTAATTTATCAAATTGAGATCTAATTTGAGATTTTCCGTTCGAGGTATCGGGAAAGAATTGAAATGTAATAATATCAATTCGTACAGAATAAAATATTTTCTATTGATTCAAACACTATATCTATGGGATAGAGATAGAAGAAATAAAAAATAAAAAATTTCGCATTATTCTTTTGATGAAAAAATCAATCTCATTTATTTCATACCAGCAATCAATGTGAAAATGAGTCAACTTATAGGATCAAATTTATGGGTTATTAAATGACAACCATGTGGGCTATAAAATGGGGCATACTTTTCATGTCCATGAATCCACCAACTCTGTGCCTTCAATATAGCAAAACCTTATATGATGATAGAATGTTGGTATTGAATTTTGAATTTGTGGAGAAAAAGTTATAATATCGGAAAAATATAAAGTGAAAGAAGTTAAATACCTTTCTTTTATTTGGTTGGTTAGTGAAATAAGAATAAAATATATAGATTAAAAAAATTTGTTTTTATGCAATTTAAAAAGTGTTAATTGAATAAGATCAAGAGTTGATCTTATCTGGCACGATATCTAAGTTCGAGTTAACTTTCATTTCCTCATTGTCCTCATACTAGTTGTCAAAAACTTTTAAAAAATAAAAACCAAAAACACAAAAACAAACAAACTGTGTATTTGAATAAATAGTTTTTTGTGTACTAGAGAGCTTCTATAATAAGATAAAATATCATGGGTCCATCAAATAATTGTGGGCAATGGGGTAACTACAATCAATGCATTCCAACCCCAACTATACCCCATCCTTCTTGTAATGCAAATTAGGGATATCAATAGTGATGAAATCAATATAAATGTGTGTGGTCTAAAATTTTGAAGTAAACTTGTCAATTGACTTTGATTGAGCCCTACATAAAAACTAGAGTCAATGAACAGCCAACCTTTCTATTTTTTATTTTTTATAACTTTCTATATTTTCATCAAAAGATTATAAAAAGTTTGGGATGAGTTGTAAACTCAAATGTTTTAAGTTCAGTTCGGTATATTTTTCAAGTTTTATTGAGTTATGTGATTTGGCGGAAATTATTTGGGATTTATTTAAGGATGGATCCAAAGAGTCATGCCTTGAAGAGGTTTCCGTCAAATTTTTTTTTAAAAAAATGTCTTTATCTTGTTAAGAATGAAGGGTAAATTTATTATCCAAGAACTCATTTCTTAACCAAATAATTTATTTTATTATCACTGGATTTGCATTTCAAATGATATTTAGATTGGTCTCAATTTTAATATTACATGTCTAACTTCTTTTATTGTGTAGAAAATTTGAAGAGTTAGTTAGTTTCATCCAACAAAACAATTTAAAGAAGAAAAAAAAAAAATCTTGCAAAATCAAGAAAGAATGCTAAAGTATTCCACAAAAAAATCTTGATTGAAAAATTCTAGGAAAGTCTAGAAAATAATGCATCCTTCAATTTCCATGTCTAACCAAAAAATGCAATAGAATAAAATAAATTTGATTTGGATTGATTTTTTCTTTCTTTTCTTTCATATCAAGGTTTGGATTGATTTTCTCCTGAGAAAAATTAAATAATTTGGCCACTAATGTGACGGATACAGAACCAAACAAGCATAAAATAGTTCACATCTATAGATACGAACCCCACAATGTGTATGCATAAATTGACATACATTGATTATGTGTATGTAACAGCTATAATTAGATAAAGTGTACAGCCCACAATATGCAATTTGTCACGATTTTTCTCATTCTGAAATTGTTCTTATGTAACTGTTAAAATATCTTTTTAGATCTAAGGGTTGGTTTGAGAAGTGGGTTGGCTTTTTGATTTTTTGATTTTTTTGGCTATTTTAGCTTGGGTTAAAAAGCTTGGTTTGGGAAGAGTTTTTTAGCTTTTTGGCTTTTTAGACTTGTTTTGTGAGAGAAGAGTGTAATGATTATGGATTGGATGTGATATTTTGTTTTTTGTGGCTAAAATAACCTATTTTGTCTTTTGTGGCTAAAATAGCCAAAAAAGCCCAATGTAGCCCTTCCCAAACGGAGCCTAATTGTTTCAAACTTAATAATGGTTATGATTTGTCCAACTATTTTAATATATATGTATATATGTATGAAAGCGCTCATACAATGTTTACTGAAACTTGAGGTTTTGTTACAAAATTAAAATAGAACTAATTATTAAACAACATGCATGTCATTCTTGCCAACAACCAACACAAGATATGGATTTAGATTAGGGTTGTTTAGATTGCGGTTGTTTTAAGGTCTAATCAAGTTTTGTCAACTCTATTCCCATGATTGAGCTCCCTACAAGTTGGCATGGCCTAATTACCACCATAACCATTAAGAGAAAGTTAGTTCACACCAACTTCTCCAAATTCTTGGATTCAAGACAAATGGGAAGCTATGCATAACCATTATTTTAAATAAAAATAAAATATAGAGCTCAATAATAACATATTAACATGGAAATCACAATTGTTTATAACTTGCCAACTATTTTAAAAGAAATATGTAGTTTTTGAAATTTTCAAAATTAAAGTTTTTAGTAAAAACTATCAAAAAGCTATGATATTTCAATTTTTTTATTTTTATTTTTTTATGATTATTAATTTTGAAATCATGATTGTAGAAGAACTTTTGGTATGAATTCAAGTGCAAATAGGGCTGCAAACGAACCAAGCCGAGCCGAGTTTTGCTGAGCTCGAACTCGACTCGTTTACTTATTGAGCTCGTTTATGGAGCTCGAGCTCGGCTCGATAAGGAACTGGGCTCGAGCTCGGCTCGGCTCGTTAATTTTAATGAAACTCAAGCTCGGCTCGGCTCGGCTCGATAATTTTTTTAATATTATTTATATTATTTAAATATAATATTTAAATAAAAAATATTATTTATATTATTTAATATATAAATAATGTATTTATATAATTTATATTATTTAATATATAAATAATATATTTATTATATAATTTAAATAAAGATAAACGAGCCGAGCTTATGCGAGCTTTAAACGAGCCTAATATTCGAGCTTGAGCTCGGCTCGTTTACTAAACGAGCCGAGCCGAGCCCTTAACGAGCCGAGCCGAGCTTGTTCATAAACAGCTCGGTTCATTTGCAGCCCTAAGTGCAAAATAATCAAAAAAAAGATTTTACATAACTTCAAAAATTAAATTTGGAGTTTTAATGTTGTTTCAATTATTAAGTCAACTACCAAAAAAATATTTAAAATTTCCAAGCTTATAGAAGTAATTTCTAGTTTCTTTGTTGCTGGAAACAATATTTTAATCATCAAAATTTCTTAAAAATCGATAATTTTAAAAATTCAAATTCTTTGTACAAAATTGCCTTCTAAAATATTTGTACTAAAGGGAACACCCTAGGTTGGTCTTTCTTGTTTTGAAGCTTTTCAAATTTTTTTTTTAAAAATTTTTCTTAAAAACCAACTAATCATGAAGTTTTTAACTAAATATTTTCTTATCATATAAGAATAAGGCAAGAATTTTATAACATGTCAATTTCAAAACTTTTCTCTCTTCATCATTAATGTTACAAACTTTTTCAAATTTAAAAAAAAAAAAAATGGAACAAGAAAGAAAGGGAGGTTACATCACACTGAATTTTTCACTTTTGTAAAGAGAGAACTTACCACCTCTTGTCAGAGGAAAAAGCAAATTCTATTTAACAGTGATAGTACATTATGATTGATATGTGATATGATCACATAATAAAAATGTATGTAAATTTTACCCCATTATGTATATCACATGCTTATAGAGTCTTTGTTTGGTAATCAGTTGAAAATTATATATTTTTCTTGAATTTTTTTATCTTTAGTAATTTTTTTTTTTACATAAAACTTGTGTATTTTTATTTTTTATTTATTTATTTTTTTACTTTTCTGGTTCGTTTAGTGTAGAAAAATCTAAAAAATTAAAAAATCAAAAAAAGTTCATTAAAGATGATTCGTTTTTTTTAAACTGTCCTAGTTGGTCAAGTCAAATAGAATTTACAAGTCTAAAATTTTTAAATTTTTTTTAATAAAAAATTTACTGAGAAAGTTAATCACAATCACCTACAAAATTAGCTTAAAACATATAATTAGTATTAGTATTGATAAAATTATTCCTATTAACATTTTCGGTTGTGATTTGTAGCACTAATTTGTTGAGCACTAATGGCACTAATTTCTATATCAGGTAAGAAAAAAAAAAAAAAAAAAGTTACCAAAACAGGAAATTAGTGCCATTAGTACCAACAGTTTTAGTGCCACAATCAATTTTCTAACATTTTACTTATGGAAATTATTGCAAGTAAAGATTATTGCAGAGAATCTAAATCCGAGATTATGGAATGTTGTGTATTTAAGGGAGGGGCATTATAGTCATTTCATAGTTTTACCAAACAATCCCTCAACTCCTTTGAAATGCTCATAACTCCCTCTTTTTTTAACCCTCAGTGGAACCTCTCTCTCTCTCTCTCTTTCTCCCATAGTATTTTCTCCAACCAGACACCAACTCTGTAACATTTGAGTTCTACAGTATATATACATACAAACATATCAGAAGCAGAGAACTATTACAAGGGCTTCTTATCCATCAGCCAATCCACACCCAGAACTCTAAAACCAACAAGGTACTCTTTAATTTCATGACTTGGGTTTTTCTTTTTGCATCTTTAAATCATAATGCTCAATTGAATGGTCATATTTTTGCTTGGTTTTGGTACTGAGTTGTGTTAGATCTTTCTCTTATTTTGATGATTTCTTGTTTTGGTTTGAGTTATTGGAGTAATTGATGTCCTGATTTAACTTTCTCTGTTGTTTTCTGGCTCTGTTTGGCTGCAAAGAATTTATGGGAAAATGAAAGTTACAGTTGTGAATGTTAAATCTTTTGTCACTATGTGGAACTTGAAAACACAAATACGCCAATTGGGTTTTGTTCTTTTCGTACATTTTCTTATCAACCAGACTAGCATTTTACCCTTTCATGATTGATTACTTTGTAGTACCTGAAAGTTCATAACAATTAAACATAAGGGGAGAAAACTACCTCATAGAATGTTTGGAACTATTCAATTTGATACATTTATCTAATTATGTTGCTTGGGTAGTATTCAAGATGATTTGCTTACTGAAATTTTGTGGGTATTTGTCCTTTTCTTGTTAAAGTTTGGCAATGGAGTCCAAAAATCGGGTTTCTGTGGAGGACGAGAAGGGTGTTTTTGAGAAAATTCATGAAGAGGGTGTGGAGCATCATGCTGATAAAGGTGAGAAAGTTTTGAATGTGAATGGGATTTCTGAAAATGTAGTAAAGGCAGAAGAAGGTCTTAATTCGTCAGTACCAGTGGTCAAATCTACTGTTGCTGTTTCGGAGAGTAAAATCTCAAATCCCCCGAAAGGGTCAAATGGCAGTGGTTTAAAGAGTGGTAAAGTGGCCAAGGATCGGCCTAATTCAAAAGGCCCAACTCCACTTGCTTGTAACACGAGGCGGAGTATGACTCAAAGTCTATCTTTCCCAGCAAAGGGACTTCACGCTGATGTGATGAAGAAGAGCATTGACGTGTACCCAGTGAAAGCCGATTCCAAAAGTTTCCGAGCAAAAGGGGCAAAATCGGAGTTGTCATTTTCTAATGGGACTGTCACTTCAACAGCCCGTTTGAATCCAGCTAATAGGCGAGCTTCCATTGGACTGAACTCAAAGGAAAATAATGATGGCGGAGCATCAACTCGGAGGACTACTTTAGCATCTCTTCCAAGCTTTCAGCCGTTTATGGTAAGGTTTTGTGTTTTCCCTTTATTCTTTTCTCAATTTGCTTCCATTCATATTGGTTTTGCCTGTGTTACTTGTGTCAGTCTGGAAAAACTGGTTCGGTGAAGTGCCCTCCATCCAACATCCCCTCGTAAGACTCATACTCAATGTCTTACTTTAAGAACTATCAAATTTGCTTATTTACATTTGCATTATTTGTTGAGTTATTGTTCTCTTTCACTTTCAAATTGAGAAAAACAAATATTTAGAAGAGACCTCTATTTGTATTTGTTGATTGGCTTGTAGTTATAAATTTTGTGTGTAAATGCAGATCAGTTGATCAAGATTCGAAACCTACTAAAACTGCATTAGCAACCAAAAAGGATGATGATGCCCACTCCACTACTTCATCGTACTATTCTTTATCTTAGATTTCATGTTGTTGTTGTACTACTCTTTCGTAGGCATCTTTGTCTTTTTGTTGATGTTTACAAGTCGGTAATATCATATCAGAAATGCTACTCCTTGTGAGCAGCAGAGGAGTAGTGGCTCTGGATTTTCCTTTAGGTTGGATGAACGTGCTGAAAAGCGAAAAGAGGTGGATAATGAACTTTTTATTTTTATTTTTAAATTTTTTATCACCGTTTTTTATGGGATTGTTATGAATGCGACATAGAAGTAAATTTTGATTTTGTTAACCAGTTCTTTTCAAAGATAGAGGAGAAGATACATGCAAGGGAAGTGGAAAAGAGCAACTTGCAAGAAAAATCAAAGGTTTGTACTCAAAGGAATATTTATTTTGTTTTCAAGGCATTGTTTTAACTGCCCGTTTTACTATTCTGGATCTTGTTCTGGTTATTGACCTCATTTTTGTCTTCGTGGTCCAATTTAGGTAAACCAGGAGGCGGAGATAAAACAATTGAGGAAGAGCCTGACATTTAAAGCTACACCCATGCCAAGTTTCTATAAAGAACCACCTCCAAAAGTTGAACTGAAGAAGGTGAACTGTTTTATTTTTGCTTAATTCTAGTAGTACATACACAGTACTGTGGAGCCAGCCACACCATGAAGCATGATTTTTATAAATGACATTGTAACTTCTTGAAATCTATAGTTCTTTGTCTTGTTTTTTTCTTATGCATTTTCCATGTAATTCAGTTTCATTGAATTTTTATGTGGATTGTTAACGCAGTCCTTTTCTGCAAGTCTCTTCCTACTGGTACACACTTGAACATTGTACCACTTTAGTTTCTTTTTACTGCTTCTAAATCTGATCATGTTGGACACAAGTTGACATGGTCTGAGGCCTCGGGCATGTGAATCTTTTTGGGGCTGCACGTGTGTTGGTTGCCAACATGCTCATGGTGGCCTTGTCACATAGGTAAAATAAGTTACACCGAAAGAACTTTGTACAACTTTTGTTACCTGAAGTCATCAAAATTCAAGAGAATTAGACATGGCCTTGCACCTGCAAGCATCTTCTTGTGTAGTGGTAAAACTAGTTCTAAACCATTGTTGTTCGAAATATTTGGGCAGGTTGTGAGCAATATTTTGTGAGTATGTTGTGAATGATGACAGATTTCTGGAAACCGTGGTTTCAAACTAAACTGAACCTTGTTTCACTGGCTTGGTCTAGTTTGGTTCTAAGATTTTCATGGTTTGGTTTGATTCCAAATTTCATAGGACCACAAATAATGGTTTGGTCCTTAGTTTCCTCCTAAACCGAACCAAGATCACCCCTGATATATATGATTCTGAACTTGTAGATGGATGCGTGTGTTCATGTGCTTATTCTCCAATATCGGTGTTGTGAGGGTGTGATTTCGGCTAAATCCTCCCAAGTTGCAACATTCAAAGTATCAACATTTCTTGCTTTAATGATTGTGCTTCTTGTTTAGAGCTGTCTCGTCATATCTCTGTCTTTGTTCGCACATGTGATTGTGTTTCAAGAAACATATCCAATATATTCTTTTTTTTTCTTCTCTTTACCTGAGGACAAACCTTTCTGACTATAAATAAGGCATCATAATTAGTGTAGCATTTTGGAATGCCACGGAAATAGTTGCTGATTGTAGTGTTTTTTTAGCATTCAAGAAGTCTGCTTATTTTCTTGGATGCTAGTTTATGTTCAGTTTATTTCAGAATTTTTAAATTGTTTCGTCTTCTCCTTCTATAATTCACTTGATCTTTCCTTTGCATATCAGCCCTATCTTTCTATCGTGTATGTTGATTTTATAGATACCAACCACACGTCCAAAATCTCCGAAGCTAGGAAGGAACAAGAGCTCCATTGCTGCGACAAGCAACTTCTCAGAAGGTAACGGGTCATGTCTTAGCCCACACATGAACCAAGACCATGGCAAGTCACCCAGAGCTATCCAAACAAAGTCTAAGGATGCTTCTACTTCAAAGAAGCCAATCAGGAAGTCCTTGTCCGAGCTTCAGTCCCCAGAATCTGTGGCCACTAAAGCAGAAGGAAAACCAGTCGAGTCAAAAATGAAAACCACAGAAGCAGAAGAAAGCCAAGATCAGAAAGCTAGTGCGGAAGAATTTGAAGAAAACCAAACGAAGCCTGTGATTCCTGGTGAACTTGAAGATGATAAGATTGGCATGGAGTCTGGCACGAATGTGGTCGAAGATAGTGGTCTGAATACAGTCTTAGCCATTCCAGAGATCCAGCCTGCTGAAGTCACAGTTGGAGGTTAAACATCTAAATTTTAAGACTCTATTTATAGGTATTCTTCAAAATCTTTTGAATTTCCATTGTTTTGTGAATAGTGTGTGGTGGTGGTATGTTACTTTCAAATGTTATAAATTGGGCAGCTACAAATTTCAAATGATACTTTCTAATGTTTTCTGTATTTAATTTTAACAAGTGTGTGGCAGAACTATGAGGCTATGGTGAAAATCATAGCCTTTTCCATATATAAATAGACTGCTATCATTCTTTCTTTTGTATGTTTGTCTTGTGGATTAGCATTCTTTATAAATCTGATGATTAAATAATTTATTATTTGTCTGAAATTTGCTTGGCTGCCTAATCCTAAAGTGGGTTTTTCTCATTTTACCATGAAAAAAAGAAAAAGAAAAGAAGTCTTCTGCTCATTGAACTTTCTAGAGGTGGTGGTGATACTTAAATGAGAGTATGTCATATCTAGTAGGCCCGGCCTATATTTTAGGCGGTGTGCCTGTCCAGTCGTGTAAAACCATGTAATTAGTTTTTTTTTTTCCTTTTCCTTTTTTACTTTTTCTTCTATGTTTTAGACAAAATGATTGTCTTCTATAATGTTTTAAAATTGGATCGGTGAGAATAAAAAAATTAGGTGAACGGATTACCGGTTCAACCGTCGGGTCAAAGTCGAACCGTAACATCATAATTATAAATTATAAATATAATAAATAAATATATATAAACTCAAATAAAAATAAAAATTATTACATAGTATTTATTAATAATATTTAATAAAGTCATAATTGATAAAAAAAGCCACTTGTTTTAAAGAAATTATTTTTTTTTAACATTCTCTCCAAACAAATTGATTGAATGCTAGATTTAATTTTGGAGGGAAATGAAATTTTCAACTCTCTCCAATCAATATGATTCAAATAATTTGATTGAATCCCACATAGAATTTTGTAGGTTCTCTTTGAAAAATCTTTTCCTATAAATATCAATAAACTTTCATAATCTTTAAAGCTTTAATAAGACTCTTTCTTATGAGAGAAAACTCTAGAAGTAAGAGTTTTTAATTAAAATTTTGAAATATATATATATATATATATAAATATATAAGAAAGAGAGAAAGAAAGAATGAAAAGAAAATTAAAATTTCCAACCGTCGGTGGTTCTTCTGGTTTTGACAATTTAGACCTGTTTTCAGCCTAGTTCGGATTTTGAGGTTCTTTCGTACCGAAACTAGGCCCAGGTCCCAATTCTACTGGTTCAACCGGCGGTCCAAATTTTAAAACATTGATCTTCTGTGTGTGTTAAAATTGACAATACAACTAAAAATCAGTAACTAACAAGAAATATAATGCACAAATAATTGAAATGCACTAATTCACACATACTTTCCACCTTTGCCGGTTTCTGCCTTTATATAGAATGTTTGTCACCTCTTAAAAGTTGTGTCCACCTTAATAACGTTTCTCTTAGGAATAATACATAATCTATCCTCTTAGAAGATTCCTAACTACTCCTAAGCTAAGAGTCGTTTGTCATTATCTAGGATTCCCCTCTCCTAGTTGCGTTCCTCTTAGAAGAGTCATACTACTCATAACCTAAGAGTCCTTTGTCTACTAGAACCCATGTCTTCACTGCATATCTTGACCTAGGCATGGATCGTTTCCATACCTCGGTTAGTCACATCTCGCCACGTGACACCTTAAATCCTCACATATTCCTTCGTTATAAGATGCATAAACAGTCACTCACGTGATAAGCCAAACTTACAAGATAACTTCTCGTACATAATGATTAAATGTTAGGTTTGTACATAGCCCAACAAATACACAGAAGACAATCAAATGTACCAAAACCAAATCAATTTGAGCATTGTGTCCTAATGTTTTTTCCAACATTGAAATCATGTAGAAGTTTCTTGTGCCATGTCAAGCCCCCACTTTAATGCAGGGTTTCCTGAGATTATTCTTTAACCAAGCAACAATCATAGAGTAAAAGTGAAAAAAGAAGAAAAGAAAAAAAAAAGAAGAAGAAGATGTTGCTTCCCACAAAGAGAATAATGTTCCATGTTACTACTACTCATGTTCTGAAACAGGTTAGTACTTAGAACTGGCCTATTAGTGTTCATTTACCTTTTTAGTTTTTAGTTTTTATTTTTTTCAAAAAAATAAATATTTTTATTTGGTGAATTGTTTCTAAAAGTAACTCACTTTTTAAGAAATAGCAAAAAGTTGTTTTTCATTTTTTTTTATTTATGAAATTTACTTTCTGTAAAAAAAAAATGGAAAATGTCGTCATTATTTTGTTTAAAAACTATATTAGAAAGGCAGGTCCAACACCCATTCAATCATTTTTTGTTTTTGTGTTTTTGTGGTTGGGGGGTACAGTCTCATTCAATTATTGAGACAACATGGAACATGCCATGCCATGGTATTTAGCCAGGCTGTGGCATCCAAGAATTTTTCAATGCAATAAATTAAGGGTAAATTACACAATTCTTCTGGAATTTAGAAAAAATATAATTAATTTCATATTTACATCAGTCTCTTTTGAAATTTTAATTCGCAGAACACTTGGGCCATTTTTCATTAATAATTCGTTTGCCGTACAGATGAAAAGATGATGTTATCTACTTTCTACTAAAATGTATATATATTTGTTTATTTCAATATCTACCCACAATTTTTATTAATTTTGATCATTTTAATCTTACTAAAAGAGACGTTAGTATAATTATGCTAAATTTATGGGGTTAATTATATTTTTTTTCAAACCTGAAGGGAAGTGAGTATAATTTACCGATAAATAAAGAGAATGCAATGCTATTATTGTTGTATTCATAACCAATGCAGAAATGGTAGTCCTTTTTTTGTGAGTAAAATTGCTTGTCAAATTACAAGCCAGAATAATTTTGGAGTTTTTGACCCGAAGTCCCTGTCTACATGATTTTATTGTCCAAAGGACTAATTTAGAGCTCCTTTGGGAAGAAAAAGTCTTAGGTTTTTTTTGGCTAAAATAGCCATAAAAAAAAAAAAAAAAGAAGACTTTTTAGCCCAATAAGACAAAACATCACATTCAATCCATAGTCATTATATTTTTTCTCTAACAAAAGTCAAAAAAGTTAAAAAACTTATCCTAAACAAGGTTTTTTAGCCTCAAGCTAAAATAATCATAAAGCCAACTCACATCCAAAAGAAAATTTTGTCACAATAAGGACACGAACAACAAATGTACAACAAGGTATGACGTGTTTAGCAAAGTACCTTTAATTCTAAGACTTTAAAATTACACAATTTATTATGTGTTATAAAACTAAAGAAAATAAAAAAGAAAGAGTCATAATGGAAGAGAAAATAAAGAATTTTTTTTTATATTTTCATTACCATGTAAACTCACCTATTTATAAGTGATGAAAACTCTCTTTATTCACTATTATTCACTACACCATGTGGTTACCATATGGCATACCACAATTCTCACATGGTAAAACTATCCCCTATTTTTACTTTGGCCCAAAAACTCATTTAGAATTTCAATTGCATCCCTTTGGATGGTTATCCAAATATTTCACAACACTCCCCCTTGGATAACTATATACTAAGAATATGTCTCGTTAAAACCTTACCAAAGAAAATTCAATGGGAAAAAACTTTTGGTGAAGGAAAAAGAGTACGGTATTCTTGTATATGATTTGTTTAGATTGCCTCATTAAAAACCTTGCTCAGGAAAATCCAGTGAGAAAAAACCTTAGATGAAGAAAAAAGAGTGCAATCTACAAATCCACTTAAATAGATGACTCCCCTCAATGCTGCATAATAGATCTTTATGTCGACGCATCCCAATATTATGCACCGGGCTTCTTGAATGTTGCAGTCGGTAGTGTTTTAGTAAATAGATTTGCCAGATTATCACTTGAGCGTATCTTTGATATAGCCACCTTTGATATGTGTGATACACGTAGCATTATCTTCATATAATATGGTTGAACTATCTTTTGTTGAAGACAATATGTATCTTTCTTGAATATGATGGATCATAGATCTAAACCAAATACATTCTTGACTTGCTTCATGAATTGAAAGTATTCCTGAATGATTTGAAGAAGTAGCCGTCAATGTTTGTTTACTGATCGCCAAGATATAACAGTATTTTCATAGATAAAAACATATCTTATTTGTGATTTGGCTTTATGCGGATCAGATAGGTATCCAGCATCTATATATTCAATTAGCTATGGCTTTAATTTATTTGAATAAAATAAATTCATATCGGTTATTCCACGAAAATAACGTAATATCTACTTTACTTTATTCCAATGGCTTCTGGTTGATATAGAAATATATCTTACTAATAAATTGACTGCAAATGTAATATTGGGCCTAGTACAATTTATAAGATACATAATAGCACTAATTGCATTGAGATATAGTACTTCAGGACCAATAATTTCTTCACCATCTTCTGGAGGGTGAGAAAACTATTGGAGCATTTAATGGATGAGCTTTTTTCATATAAAAGTGCTTCAGGACTTTTTAATTGATGAAACAAGAATTCTATTTGGCAAATGTTCGATTTGCAAGCCGATAAAAAATTTCATTTCGCTAAGATCTTTCATTTCAAATTCATTTTAAATATTCTGCAGTTTATGTAAGCTCTTCTGAAATTCCACAAGATTCAAAACTTCAATATATACTGCAACAATTGCAAATTTGGATTCATCACTTTTGGGTTTTTTCAATTAAATGCTTTTGGCACCTAAAATCCTTTAGGGACTTATATATATATATATATATATATATGTGTATCACTATCTAGTGATCCATCAATATGTTGTAACCACATCTATTAAAAGCATATCTAAATTTTCTATGATTTCCAAGGTGATGAGAAATCTAAATGCAATTGCATTCATTACGGGTGAATAAGTTTTCTCATAGTCAATATAAAGTTTCTGCTAGAAACCTTGCACAATAAGTTGCGCATTATATATAACAATTTCATTTTTTCCATTGCACTGTAGTACAAATACTCACTTATTTCTAACAATACCCACTTATATTTGACAGGCTATGTGTGACAACCCTACCACATATAATAATTAGCACTTAATTAATCGAGGAGATTTGAATTTTAATTGTCAATTATTCCAATTTAATCCGAGATTTATGAAAACTATGGAGACTGGTTTGTATATAATTCTATTGAGAATTTATTTTGGAATTAGAAGTTGAAAGCCTACATGCAAGGTCTTAAAAAGCGGCCACAACCGTTACGTAACGATTTTGGCGGTTACTGCCACCCGTTACGGCCGCTTTTGCAGTGTGATTGAGATTCATAGGTGTGTCGGCCGTAACGGCTGCCGTAGCCGTAATGGCCTGTTACGCATCGTTACGTAACGGTTCTAAACTATTTCTTTCGAAAAAAACACAAAAAAAAAGTTGAAAATGGAGGAAGAGGGATAGAGAGAAGAGGGAAGATAAAGAGAGAAAATGGAGGAGCAAGCGATAGAGAGAGAGAAGAGGGAAGATGAAGAACATATTATTGATTTGTTGAAACTGTAAGACCTATGCTATTCTATTCAGCTGCTATCACTAAACCATTTTGTTTGTGTGTGTCTATCTATATATTGTTTGAAAATAATAATAATAATAAGTGGTCATTATCTATTTGGCTTGGTTAAAATATGTATATATATATATATATATATTTAGGCTCGATTTATTCTCGTACTTTTGTCATTGTTTATCTTTATATCATAGTTAGTGATTGATTTTTTGTATAATATAAAGTCATTAATTATTAAAATAAAATGTAAAAAACTCATTTTAGTGATTTAAAAATATGAATATATTGGATCATACTTTAATTTACAAAAATTGATCAATATTTATTTTTAAACCAATAAATATGATCATGGAAAAAAAATATACGTATCGTAAGTTTTTTTCAAATTGTGCGAAAAAAAGAAAAATTCACGATTCCGGTTGCCGCAACCGTTACACTACGGCCTTACACCCCGCACCCGCAACCGCAACCGCAACCGCAACCACAACCGCGTCACCGCCACTGTTACGGCGACCGCAACCGCTTTTCAGAACCTTGCCTACATGGCTCAAGAAAGTACATTGGTTGTGAATTGATTATTTTAATTTCGAGTATCGACCGTATGAGAATTTAATTAAATATTCGATCAGATTTGTAAAATTGAGATTTGATTAATTGGGTTCGATTGGAGTTAATTAAGTTATGAAATTGGGACTTAAGGGTTATTATGAATTAATTTCTTTATGAGGATTTAATTAAGGTATTCATTGAGTATGTAATTTTTGGCGAAGATTTTGAAGTTAATTTGAATTGAAGACCTTAATGATTCAAGAAACCAAAATTGAGGATCGAAATAAATTTAATTTGATATTTGGAACCTTTTGGAAGTTTGATTAAAAATCTGATTCAGATTGATAAATTTAAATATATTTAATTAGGCTCTACTGGAAGTCAATTAGACTAATTAAATTATGTGGGATTTGAGATTAGTTATAATTAACTAATTTTGTATTAATCAAAATTTATTAAGATTAAGTGATACTTAATTAAATTAATCCTAGACATAAATTAAATTATGGAACAAACTAAAATTGTGGGTGTGTGTGTGCGCAGAGAAATCTGTGTTTGTGCATGTGAGTGTTGTGTTGGAGCTCAAAGAAATGTGCAAGTGTGTGCACGTGTTACAAGAAGTGAGAGTGTGTGTATATGTGTCTTGTGCTGAGTTTTCTTTTGTCAAAAAGAGAGGGTTTGGCTTGGGAAGGGTGGTGGAGAGCTTAAAAAGAGAGAGCACAAAAAGTGGAGAGCAAAACCCATATTTGGGTGAAAGATTGGAAGAAAGAAGAGCAATTGTAAGAGGAGCTCAAGAAATTCTACAAACTCAAAATTATAGGTAAGGATTCTAAGTTTAATTTAAAAGATTAATCTCCCTACACCTTGAAATTAAGAGAGTTTCGAAGTTATGTTCATGAATTAAGAAAGTTTTAGAATCAATAATATGTAATTAAAAAGATTTAGTAAGAAGATGAAGAAAAATTGAGTTAAGTGTAAGATTATGAAAATAAATATGGAAATTGATTATTTTGGTTTGATGTTGAATATCTTGCATGAATTTGGGCCTCATTTTTACATGCATGCAATTTGGAAGAATTAAAAAATAAATATGGAAATAATTGTAGGAATTTTTCAAATTGAACTTGGGCTTGTGAACCTTGATATATGTATATATGAGATGTATATTTGTATCTACCATAAGTTTTGAAAGGGGTTTGAGCTATGCAAATTTATTATACATTTGATTTTGAAGAAAAGTTTGGAAACCATGAGTTCATGAAAATATGGGTTTTGATTATGATTATTAACCCATGCATGCAATGTAATTTAAGAGCTTTATTTAATTTAAACAAATTTTGGAATATATATTAAATTAGTTAGTTTTATTTGAATTACATATATTCAATGTTTGCTAGGAAATTGACAAGAAAATGAAGAATTAGAGCCAAGATCAAGTTTATGAAGTTAAATTAGAAATTAATTATTTTGGGTTTGATTTTGAATGTCTTATATGAATTTGAATCTTATTTCTACATGCATGTAATTTGGAGGAATTAAAGAATTAATTCGTGAACATGGTTAAGGTTAATCAATATGGAAATAAATTATAATTTATATTTGAGAATAAAAAATTAGCTTGATTTTAATTTAAATTTCTTACATGTAAATATTTTGAAAGGGCTTTATAGCTTTAATTTATGTTTTATAAAACAAAGAAGAAGAATGTTGGAATTATTATATTTATAAAATTATTGGTTTTAATCTTAATGATCAAAGAGATTTTTGTATTAGAAATTGGAAAATTAGTCATGGGTTCATCTTTATTAATAAAATTACATGTTTAAATTGGTTCATGCAAGAGTTTAAGTTTTGAAAATGTGTTTGGAAATTATTTGTTGATTTTGAAAGCACAAGAAATTTGTTGGCCGCTCGAGTGGAAAAGTCACCGCTCGAGAGAACATTAAGGCCAACCAGTATTTTTATAAAACTTTGCAGACCGCTTGAACGACCAAAGGTCCGCTCCAGAGAAGACCCTATTTTCAGCATATTTTGAAAAATTGCATTTAATTCACATTTTTATTTTCATCTCTTTCTAAAGCATTCTAGACATGATTTATGGCTCAATAAAGATTAATAAGCTAACAATGAACATTAATTAGTTGATTAAAAGAATAAGTTATTAACTTAGTAGTACTTGATTAAGAAGCCAAGTAAGAAATTGGTTTATTCAGAAAAGAATGATTTAGTAATGAAAGGATATGTAAAATGAGAACCCGATTCATTTAAATAAAAAAGAATAAGCATAGTAGAACTCCGGACTATTTAGACAGAAAAAGACAATAAAAGTTAAGTTTGATGTAACAACCCTCGTCACTGTTTACCGAATAACTACTGATTACCGTTAAACTGGAACTGATTATGACAAGTGATGGAACTGATTGAAATACTGAACTGACTGACCGAAATCTGGAACTAAATTGATTGAATATATCTGTTTAGTTGTATATCTATCTGTTGCTTGTTTGATTATCTATTCATGTCTTTATGTTTAAACTGCTAATTGAAGGCCTTATCGGCGGCCAAACCGGAAACCGATTGGTATTTCATGATCGTCATAATTTATGTGATTTTATGGTGTATTTATCCGAAAACTGATTTGGTATGATTAAATTAGATTAATTATTGATGAATTGTAAAGTTAGACTTAATTACTAGAATGCCACCTAGTGGCCCACCATCTACAAAACACATTGAGCTTATTTACACTCAACAAAAACATTTCCTCAGCCTCATTTCATTGCTATAGCCGACCATAGAGAAGAGAATTAGGGGGAGTGTGAGAGACTTGACTTGGTCTTGTGGATTTTGCTTGGAACTTGGTAGAATTGAAGGGGTTTTTGCACAATTGAGTTTCTATAGCTTGTATTCAAGGCCTAGGTAAGGAAATTAAACCTCTTATTGTTGAGTTTATGTTGATTCATGCTTAGTCCATGTCAAATTATAGAGCTAAGTCATGTTTTAATTCATACATGTTGGATCATGTTAGAATTCATGTATGCATGGTTGCATTGTTGAATTTTGAGTTGATTTCTTGGCAAATTGTCACATGCATGTTCATAATTAAGCTTGAGTTTATGTTCTCAACTTGTTTTGAAAAGAATGAGCTCAATAGAGCATGTTTTGAAGCCTTGAATTGATTTAAAGTCTTGCATGTTATGTTGAGTATTGTCCATGGAAAATAAGTTTGAAATTGAGTTTGAATTAAACACCCTTGGGCTTTGATTTCTCAAATTGAGCTTTGAACCATGTTGTTTTAAGTGTTTACAAGTGTTTTCCAGGTTTTTAGCCCAAGAGGATCGAAAATTTTGCATTTAAACTTGATTTTGAGCTTGGGACTCAAATCTGGAATTTCCAGATTTTGGGCCTACGCTCGAGCGAGGAAGTCCACGCTCGAGCGTACACTCTGTGATTGTGCCTTCCGCTCGAGCGAGAAAAGTTACGCTCGAGCGTGAAATGGGTGCATCCAGTACTTTGCATGAGTTCACAGTCCGCTCGAGCGAGGACTTGTGTCTCACGCTCGAGCGAGGGTCGAGCGTCCATCGAGCGTAAATTTGGAGCATCCAGCATTTTTACTGTAGCACACAGTCCGCTCGAGCGACGGAATTCACGCTCGAGCGGAGCTCCTTTGTCTGCATGTCCGCTCGAGCGTAGAAAGCCACGCTCGAGCGAGACCCCTGTTTTCAGAAAATTTTGTTAAGTGTTCAAAAGTACATCTTTGCATCCTCTTTCCATCCTAGGCATTTCTAGGGCATATTTAAGGCATCTAAAAGAGGATATAGATGTAGAACCACACCGAGGCAAATTAGGGATTAAATTATTATCTTTCCCAACTGTGTAGCTTAGTGTGTGTTCAATCTGTAACTGTGTAGGGTTGGCTTTCCGAGGAGACGCTCTAGTTCACTGTAGCCCAGAACTCTGTGAGTAACAACTGTGTAAAGATATGTTCAAATGATTATCTTTGAATAACTGAGCTGAACTGTTTACTGAACTGGTATTGTTTACTGAATGAATGTATGTCCTATATTCTGAACTGTACTGTGGCATCCTTAGCACCTACTGTTTACTGTTACTGTTACAGAGATCTCTGTCGGTTCCTTCGTGGAACCACCATTGTTTACTGATTGATGGCCATCATTACTGTTCGGTCTTTAAGACCTACTGCTTACTGTACTGTTATGCTAATGGATGTACCACATATGACTGATTGTACTGAACAACTGAAATACTGATTGAAATGAACTGTTTTCACTACTGTAGGGACATTCATTCTAAACCCCCTTTACGCTTTATGTTATTCACTGGGTTTTAGCTCACTGCTTATATATATATATGTAGGTGTTCAGGCACCGGACCAATGCTAGAAGCGTCGGGGTAGACTCCCAGTTTTGTCAAGCCAACCAATGTGCCTTACCGTGAGGTTTCGAACCTGCCAAGCTTAGGCTATGGGGTGTTTTAGTTTTTCCCCATTCTGTACTGTTTTGTTTACTATATAGACTGAACGTTTGCACTGTACTGTTTATTAGGGATCAAGTCCCTGTTCCGACTGGTTGTATATTATATGCATACTGTTTCGTACTGTTCTGTATAAATGTATGAAAAAATCTTTTTGGCATACAGACTGTCACAGCTCATTGGACATTGTTTATTTATTGTATTGGCTTCCGCCATGCCCCTGTACTCTGTTTTACTGTATTACTGTTAAGTAGGCCTTCGGTAATCTAGGATTACTGGCCGGTTACGGTGCTAAACCCATAGGGGCGGGTTTGGGTCGTGACATTTGATCAAGGAATTGATATTGTATTTCAATGTGTATATGTTATGTGCTTGTGTAGGTCACGTGCTATTGTCTGCCTGATTTGTCTGATCTGTCTAATCTATTTGATCTGCTTTTGCAACTATCTGTGAGTAATAACTTAGTAAAGCTATATTCAACTTTATTTATTTTTTGTATGATGAATTAAGATCAGTTTTTGAAATGATATGTTCTGTACAATGAATGATTGTCCAATTTCTGACAATGTATTCGTGGCAACCTTAGCATCATGTGATATCTGTTAGTTGTTACCCGGTATCGGAGGTTCCATTATGGAACTTATTATGTCTGTCATCTGTTACCCGTACCGGAGACTCCATTATGGAGCTCAGCATGTATATTCTCTGTTACCCGAATCCGGAGGTTCTTTTATGGAACTGGTTATTCATAACCACCATATGTTCTACATCTGTTCTATTAGCACTAATGGATGTACCACGTATGATTAAGCATGAAATTTGATTTCTGTATATGATTTGAACAAGAATATGAATATGAATCTGTTTATGAATCTGAATTATGATTTCTGAATCTGATATGGACATCATTCGTTAAAGCCCTTTACTCTGTTATTATTCACCGGGCTCTACTTCACTGTATTATTTATGTATGTAGGTGATCAAGCGCGTGACCAAGCTTAGAGGTGTCTAGCTGGAATTTGTTTTTGTCAGCTAACCCGTGTGTCTCCCGTGGAGGTTCCGGATATGTCAAGTGGCTATGGCTATGTGATTTAAAGTTTAAGTTTTATTTTCTTGTTTGGTTAAACAAGTCTTGTGTATTTTATAAATAAGGCTAAGTCATTTTTTGTCTAATCTGTATATATATAATGACGTAAGGATGATGTGTGTATATATGTATATAAAAATTTTAAAATTCTTCTGTCTCATATAAGTCTGCACAGCTTAATGGACGTTGTATATTTGTTATTTGCTTCCCTAGCCCCTAATATTTTGTTAATTTGTCTCAGAGGTCTCCGGTAATCCCAAGATTACTGGTCGGTTACGATGCTAAACCTATAGGGGGCGGGTTTGGGTTGTGACACTATGTCGCTTCAGGGGGTTAGCCTACAAGTCCAAATGCTTTACGTTTTTGTAAGCGAGTTTAATTCTACTTATATTGCTTCTTTCCACATTGGCCAATTATTTCTACGTCGTCATTCTTCAACGATTTATGGTTTATTATTATCATCACTTTTGGTAATGCTTTCACCATTACTTCTAGTAATATCAAGGAGCAACTTTAAACGAAAATATGTTGTCGACAACAATTTAATTTCTAGCACAAATATCTCATGTACTTTTTTCCTTTTTCCTGTGATATCTCAGGATTATTCCACTTCAAGTGGAATGATATGATATTTTTGCTCGAATGTTTCTGAACATATCCCCTATGGTTTCTGTAATTTTATCTCATTCATGTCTAAAATCATGACTTCTCCCTCGTCTATGACCATGAAATGCAATCTTATTCACTTCAGGGAAAGGAACAGAGCCAGTAAGGTGGGATTGATGATTTTTCAATAAAAGTTGCTTAGTTTCTTCAGCCATAAGAAGGCATTAAATCAGTTTAGAGTACTTTGTAGATCGACGCTCTTTATATTGCTACTAGAGGAGCATATTATCAACGTGAATATTTCAACACATATTCTATATATTGTACTCACTATCTGATTCATAATTTTGTAATTTCAGGTGCAATCAATTATAGGGAGATTTTTGGGAGGTTTACTATCTTTTGGTACTTGTATTTCTCCTTCAATTATTAAACAAAAATAGTGCATTTGTTACCGTGGGATATTCAATTTTAATTCTTCTTAGAGATTGTGACGAATGAATATCATTGCATTTGCGTGATCCTTCAGGGATGCTTTATTTTCATTTTTAATGGTATCTCCAAGATTCAATGCCTCAATGTGGATCTCAATATCAAGTATCCAAGATAAATAAAATTTCCGAAATATCAAGATCTATGAATTTTGATTTTGAAGGATTTGACATATTTGTGCACTCAACACAACAATAATAATATATTTGGTATTACGTGAATATATTAAGAAAAATATAGAATTAGCCTTATCATGAATCGCTCTTACAAAATATTTATTCATAATTTATTTATACTTACCTTAACCACTTTGTAGAAAAACTACACCAACCTTATTTGTATGTGATTCCACTTTTCCTTCTCAGCTGGTCAGAATCTTGTACCGATAACGTGTTATAAAACTAAAGAAAATAAAGAAGAAAGAGCCACAATGGAAGTGAAAATAAAGATTTTTTTTTTTTCCTTCTATATCTTCATTATCATGTAAACTTACCTATTTATAGGTGATAAAACTCTCACTATTCACTACACTATGTGGTTTACCACATGGCATACCACACTTCTCGAATGCTTAAACTATCCCCTATTTTCACTTTGGCCCAAAAACTTATTAGAATTCCAATTGCATCTCTTTGGATGGTTATCCAAATATTTCACAACATTATGTAAATTTTTGTATTTTGATAAAATATATTTTTAGAATCTACTTGGAAACATCTATCAAACAAGATAGAAGTTGGCTATAAAATAATGGAAAGAAAGAAAAATAAAAAAAATATAGTGAAATTTCACTATCCAAGATAATATTCACTGTGTTTGGTTTCAATTTTTTGAATTCAATTTTCTGGAAATTGATTTTTTTGTTTTTCTTATTTTTTTTTTTGTTTTTAGTGAATATTTTTAAAATTTTAAGCAACTTTTTTACTTTTTTTTTTTAATGCATCTTACTTAGATATATCTAAAAAGTAAAATATTTGAAAAATAATATTTTAAAAAATCAATAAATACACAAGAATACAAAAAATGTATTAAATTTTCATTTTTTTTTTGCATTTTTTATATTTAGTGAATTTTTTATTTTTTTTTCCACAAATATTATCTTTTTAAGTGTATTTATGTTAGGTGTATCTGAAAATTAAAAAAAATTACTTAAAATATTTAAAAAAATAGTGAAAATAAAAAAATACAGAAAAATAAAAGTTTTAATTTTCTTAAAAAGTGAATTCAAAAAACTGAAACCATACAAGCTGATTAACATAGTAAAATTTCACTATGTTAATGTTAGCTTAGAGAGTGAAATTGTATCACCACCATAACTAACCACAACAAATTCACAATAATCACAACAATTTTATGATTTTTCATATCAAATTCTTTAAGATTTTAAAATCAAATAAACAAGGCCAAAAATTGATTTAAAAAATTCTACTTGTTCCAAAAATCATGAAATTTAAGGAAGAAAAAAAAAACTTTGTATCATAAAATTTCACTATGTGAATATAAAAATAACTGTAAAAAAAAATTTAGCATAATACCACCACTATCATCATCATCATCACCATCACCATCACCACATGATCACAATGTCTATGATTTTTTATATCAATTTTTTTAAATATGAAAATCAAATAAATTTGACCCAAAATTGATTTAAGAAAATTCAATCTGTATAAAAAAACATAAACTTAATTTTGAACGTCCCTAAATATATGTCTAACATGAGTATGAGATAGTTTTCAAAAATACAATTCCATTTGATTAAGTAAAAATAAAAAAGCTTCGTAGAATGATTTTTTTTTTTTTTTGAGAGAGAGAAAGAGAGAGCTGCTACTAACACCTATCTAAATTCTTTGAACCCCCCATTTTTTTGAGCTCTCACCCTAAACCCTAAACCCTAAATTTCAATAAGATTTCTTTGAACACCGTACTTAATACCAAATTTACCTTATTCATAAAATTATCACACCCAAGGCACACCCACCTAATTTTGCACACCCTCCCTCCTTTTCATTTTGATGACCGTCCATCTTCTGTTGAAAAGAATGTCGACAATCATTGCATCAGTAAACACTATTGCCTCAGTGAAGAGCATTGCATCGACGGTCCATCATTGAAATTTCTATCGACTCTCAATGAAAGGAGGAATCGACTAAACGGTGTTTAAAGAATACCGTCGAAAAACTCGTCGAAAATTCCTCTCAAGTAAATATCGACTCCCCATCTTATCAACAACATTGCCTCTTTTCTTCCTATCACATTTTTATTTTTTGGTTTATTTCGGCATAAAATGTGGTTTTAGAGGAAAAAAACCCTCATGATAAAAATAATTTGGTGTTGAAGATACAAAAAATGAACCGTTTAGCACACCAGTACCGAAAATAAGGGTCATGTTCGGTTCAACAGTACCAACTATCTGCATTACTATATATATTGAATTAAATGTTTGTGTTCGGTACTGTGTTACCAAACATAATCTTAACAGTCGGCAAACCAGTACTGAACAGTTTGAACAAAACAACATCAATTGAAAACGATCGAGAATGTTAATGCAAGACAGATAAACTTATCAATAGAACGCCAGCCTTATCAAAATTGTTGTCATCTTCCTCCATTGCTCTACAAGGTGAAATGACTGATAAAGAGTAATACGTTGGATTTGAAAAGAGTTTTCTAGTTCAAAGTTTTTGGTTCATGAGGGTTTATGATAGTGATGAAGATGATACATTCAGGGTTTAAGATGATTATGAAAAGTAATATGTTTAGGGTTTATGTTGGTTGGTTATGAAGAGTAACAGGTTTAGGATTTAGAAAGGTGGAATACGTATAGCTAGAGGTAGAGGTGAAGGTGGGGATGGATGTACAATATTGTATAGTATTAGTTATTATTTGGAAGGTAAGTGTTCCATTAAATGATGTCTTTTAATGTAATTTTACTTCAGGGTATAATTGTAAGAAAACAAAAATTAAAAATTGGGAGTTCAAAGAATTTAGACAGGTATTAATAGCAGCACTCTTTTTATGTTCAAATTAAAAAAAGCTTTTACTAGCCTTCAACATAATACCGCTATCACCATCACCATTACTATCACTAACTACCATAATGATTATAATAGTTTTGTTTTTTCGTATCAGATTCGTATGATTTTAAATATAAAAACTAAATAAACAAGACCAAAATTTGATATAAAGTTTAATTTGCTCCAAAAATTATTATAAATGTTTGATGTACCTAAATGTATGTCTAACATGCATATGAAAAAGCATTCAGAAATTCAATTTCATTGATTAGATAAACAAGTTTTAGTACAATAAAATTGTACTCTAGTTTTACTGCAAAATAGCGTTTCGAAAAAATCTTTTGAGGGAGAGAAATAGGAAATACACAAACAAACTCTCATTTCATTTGTTGCATGTATTATGAAAACTAAGATTTAGTATAGTCTCCAAAGATTGCCACAAGAAGATCAATGGTGACATTGGCAATTAGGGGTGTTTGCGGTTCGGTTGTGGCCAGAAAATCTCTAATCGGTCATCCGTTCGTCGGATGGGCGAATTGGAAAAAATCAATCCGTATTTGTCCACCGAATTGACGGATGCGGATTAAGCGGATTGGCGGATGGATGCGAATCGGTTTGACAGTTTAAACGTTTACAAATTTTGAATATAGTACAACAACTTGTCAATATTTTTTTTGGATAACAATCCAACTTAACATAACTAAAAGATTATCAAGTAAATTGTCAAATATCAATAATAAATACATATAAGAAAACCATACATTATCAAAACTATTTCATTACTTTTTTTTTTTATTCAAAAACTATTTAATTTGATTTTTTTAAAAATGACAAAATTAAGCCTTATATTTTTCACATAAAAATATCAAATATCAACCCTTGTCATTTGATAAAAGAATTTCCAAATTAAAAATAAATTGAAAACATAACAAGACATCTAAACTCTTTTTCAATTACAAACACAAATAGAATATCTAAATAAATTGAAAACATAAAGTCTTATAAATTACTAGGGGGTGCTCGCGGTCTGGCGGTTCGGTTGCAGCAAAAAAAACCTCAAATCTGCCACCCGTTCAAAACTAGACAGATTGAAAAAAATTAATTCGCAATCGTTCGCTCGTTATCACGTATCCGTCTAAAATGCAGTGGATCGAATTGGTTCGGTCGATTTGGACGAATCGAAATATCCGCTACTCATATCCGCTACTCACCCCTATTGGCAAGGGACGATGACCACATCAACAATGACAATAGTGAGGGACAATGATCACATTTAGAGGGCCGCATCATCTTTACACCCTTCTATCTCCCTCTAATTGATATAAATCAATGGAGACCTAGGAGATGGTTTGAACCTTGTTTTTGTTTCCTTAAAGGCTCTAAAATGGTAAAATTAAAAATGGACAAATTATACAAATAGTTCATATAGTTTGGGGCTTATGTTACTTTGGTCCTTGACTTTTCAATTGTGACACATTTGACCCTGAATTTTGAATCTTGTTCCAAATAAGGACAATTGAATATATAATTAGATTTTTCAAGAGTAAAATTGTCAATTTGATAAAATATAAATTAATTTAACAAAAATAAATGTCAAACAAATATTTTGAATTTTTAAAATTATTTCTACCTACTAAAAATAAAATTATGTAAATTGATAAATCTTTTAGACATTTATTTTTTTTTTACCAAATTAATTTTTATTATGTGTTTGGATGATGATCATGTAAAATTAATTTTAAAAAATTAATCATGTTATTTTTATTAATTTACATAATTTTATCATTGGTGGATAAAAATAATTTTAAAAAAATTAAAAATATTTTTTTGACATTTATTTTTGTCAAATTAATTTATATTTTATCAAATTGACAATTCTACCCTTGAAAAATCTAATAATATTTTCAATTGTCCTTGTTTGGAACAAGATTCAAAATTCATGGTCAAATGTGTCACAATTGAAAAGTCAGGGACCAAAATGACACAAGTCTCAAACTATAGGGACTATTAGTGTAATTAACCCATTAAAAATTTATCTTAAAACAAAGAAATTTCTCTTCTTGTTACATGTGTTTATTTTCTTAGAGAACATAGATGTTAGACAATAACCAAGAAATCTTACGTATGTTTTTTTTTTTTCCTTTTCTTTTCCCCTTTGCATACTACCCTTAGATTCTCAAGCTATCTTTCATCAACAACTGCAAGGAAAAAAAAAAACACAAAACACAAGACCGATGATGTTGCATATTTGTTGGACCTTGGTAACCTTAGCATTGTCGTTAGTCTCATCAGCCTTTGCCAATGAAGTTGCAGTATTAATGGAGGACAATTTCAAGGAGTTTAGTCAAGATCGCGGTGCCCTCGTTGAGAGCTATGCTCCTTGATATGAAATAAATCACCATATCCATCCTTATCACCACCGCTGCCACCAACACACAAGGGAAAATAAGACTAAAAGAAAAAGACTTACACTTTTAAAATTTAAAAATACAGGAATCTCATTACCAAACACTCCTTAGGGTTATAACCCATATAGACTTGTGCTCAAGGATGTGTCACTAATTTTCATTTGAATCAAGGTGAGCCCCTTCAATATACCATGGTCTAAACGAATAATAATAAGGATTATGAAAAAAATATCATGAAATATTTCATGAAGATTTTCCATCCCTTGATTAGTGTGTGATGTTTTCTTGTATATGTAATCTAATGGTAGAGAATCTTTCATGATCATTTTCATGATACGTAGTATTGCGCTGATTTAAACTTGTAATCAATGAGACTCTTACTTTCCTACTTGTAACATTTGGAGTGAATCAAACCGCTTGCAAAGGTTGATGTTGGAGAGATTTTTCATATCTTTTTCCAATGTATCAACCTTATTTCCTTTGGAAATTGTAAGAGAGAAAAATAAAGAAGAAGCAATGACTAAGGATATATTTGTTCTTGTTCGGTTGCTTTGGAAAACTATGGGGGGAAACGAAGGGAAAAATAAAAGAAGAAATTTTTGTGTTGATTTGGAGATTTTTTTTTTTTTTTTTCCCTTCTTTTGAAGTAGTCATAAAACATAAAATAATGTCCTAATAAAAGCATATTAGAATTTTTTATTATTGACTTTCTTTTGTTCGCTTTTTTTCTTTTTCAATTATCCAATGGGTGTATTAGAATTTCTTATTATTGACTTCTTTCTTTTTTCCTTTATTTTATTTTTCTATTTTCCTTAAGTTTTCTTCTCTCTCACTCTCCTTTTTTTTTTCCCTTTCATTTTTCTTCATTATTTCCAAGAATCAAAGAGCGTTTTTCAAAAACAATTTAATGAAATATGAAAATTTTGTTCAAAAAACTTGTTTGAAAATTATTTTTAGAAAATACCCTTTCTCTGGAAACACTTTTAAGACACTTTCTAAATTTTCAAAAACTAATTTCACACACAAATTAAATAAATAGATAAATGGAATGCATAAAAATGTGTTTTCAACTTTGATTGTTTTGTTTCCAACCAAACCTTCATTTGATTCCATTTCACATATATGTTTTGTTATGCAAACACATGCATAGACATATGGGAATGTGATGCTCTATGTCTTCTAAATGTGTCTTCTTAAATGTCTAGGGCAGACTCTGTTTTTTATCAAGCAAGAATAAATTAATAAAGTCAAATGGACCACACCATTCATTTCCCAATTAAATAATTCCATGCCAACCAGCTCAGTCTCTGCTGGTGATATGATTAATCATCAATTAAATTAATAACAAGATCATGCAAAAGAGTACTGCAAAAACATAAAATTAAAAACACATAAATTAAAATCGACCAGAATCTTTTTATTACCCCTCGATTAGAAGATTATCTCTTATTCTGTAATTGACTAACAAAACAATGTTCGATATAAAAAAGAATCAGAAGTGTACATAAAAACAATAAAAGCCCAACGTGACACCCTTACGCTGTGTTTAGTTAGAGAGTTTGAAGAGGAATTTGGAAAAAAAAAAAAAAATGTATGAAACTAAATGAAATATAAGTATATTTTATTCACATTTCATCTACCTTTTCCATTTCTCTTTCCAAATTCCTCTTCAAATCCCCCAACCAAACACAGCATTAATGAATTTAGATTATATATCAATTTTTCTATACACCCAATATAAATAAGTAAATTCGGAACGCATTGATTTCAACTTTAATTTAATAGGACTATGTAAAGCCAAATTTCTTTAAAGATAAACAACAAAAAGAAATTTCTTTTTCCCACACATCAATAATTGACAATTATATACAATCCACCACTTTAGAGAAAAATACTCAGCACCCACCTTGAAATACCACCTACTATGCTGTCTTAATCACACACAAATAACAAAAATAAAAACAAAAAAGGAGTTAATTATCAAACAACCACTAAAGCTCTAATGTCTTTTTCCTTGACAATAACCACTTAACCAAATGAAGGTTAGAGAGTTTTAATCACACATTAATATAACAAACAAAAAAGAATAGAAGAATTATATATATATATATCACAAGTTTTTTATGCAAAAAAAAAAATGGCAAAAAGGAAAGCACACCACTTGTGATTAAAGAGGGACTTATTATTATTCTTCAAACATCATTCATTTGTGCATACAGTGTCGGCCAAACAAATACATACAAGAAAAAAAAATGATATGTAATTACAGTACTTGTAACAAAATAAGAAAAGAAAAAGAAAGAAAGCTTCTCTTCTGTGGGTTTTTATGAGGAAATACTTCAATGCAAGTACCCCTTCCCTTTATCTAGTTGGGCACTGGGCAGTGGAATAGACAAAGTCACTCATCATCCTACAACTGTCAAAACAAAAAAAGCATTACAATTAGTAAAGAATTAACATGCTTAAAACTGAAATTATCAGTAGAGATTATGAACAATTATGCTGATATAGATATATATATGCATACCTTTTTGTGTTTTCATTTTTCTTTCTTTAGGGTTTTGTTTCTTCTCCCCCCAAACGTGAAAAAGTTCATTGACAGCTTGTGAAATGGGAACCCTGCCCAAAAGCCCCCAACATATTGCAAGCTACTTCCATCAACTTCCCTGTTGTGCACGATGCGATGCAAGTCAGTTCATGATCACAGGTTCTAATTATTTTTTGAAAAAAAGAAGAAAAAGAAAAGAAAAGAAAAGAAAAAAGAGATAACTTGAAGTGCTTGAAATCCCTAGGATGTCAATGACACTGTTTCAATGAAGTTCTAGGCTGAGAAGTTATATTTACTGTGGGCTTGTGTGTTACAGCAGGCAAAACAAATTACTTTAGATACACATCATCATCAATGCCATTATAATATCTAGAAAGGCCACAATCAGGTAGATGCAACAACTGATCAGAAATACAAGTTCAAGTCTATTAAAAGATATGGCAGCAAAGGCATGGCATTTCATGTGAGCTGATCATGGAAGTGTTTGGAACACAGTATTAGAATGAACGCGTGGCCAAACAGGTCAAACACAGGCTGTAGTCAATGCTAAAATTAGGGGTTAGAAAATTGGTTGTTAATCAAAGCTGTGCTAGGCTGGACATGTCAATTCCAGATCCCATTAAATTTAATCATGAAAACAAACTTTGGACCCCTCTTGTAAGTTATGACCTAGCAGTCACAATTAGCCTCCCAAAGGCCAAAAGTCCGACCACATATTCAGTTCTTGTATCGGATGCAATGAGAGCTAAGCTTTCTCATGACCCCACTGACAAAAACCTTACCATTTTCAACCCTAAAAACTACCATTCTAAAGTAGATTAAACCAAGCAATACGGCAGTCAAGTAAGTTGATTATTTGTTAATAAAACTTAAGCGAACTATTTTGCAAGGACAAAGATAGCCAATTGTATTTAGCTACCCAAGTCTTCATCTTCCCCCACATTAAGCCAATAGAAATTGGGTTCTACAAACTTATCCACAAGCCCCAAATCACCATGACTCTATCAATTTTTCATAGCCTTGTTAATCCACCGACTCACAACTTCTTGATTTAGGCAGTAACATAAAATGGTGATAAAAGTTGGGTAACATTTAGCTTTTTTTTAAAATTTTTTTTGGGTGTAAATCCATATGGTAAAAAGTACCCAAATAACAAGTCATAAAACAAAATTGATGAGGTTTGAAGACACGACCGAGGCTCACTGTAACAAGATTAGATGGCTTATGACCTCTACTCAACAAATTGATCGGTAAAGCTACAAGAATAAGGGCAACAAAACGTGTCAAGCAATGATTCCATCTGCCCCACTACCCCGACCACCACCACCCACCACCATATCACTATCACTTAACAACACCATTACACCGGAATATACCTTTTACTATGGAATTGGAACTACCAATCCAAAATCAACAAATACAACATCAATTATTGTCTTGTGTATGCACTAATTGTGTGTTTATGCATCAGCCAATAAGAATACAATAGAAACAACAACCACGATAAGACTAAAATGGTGATGAAAGAATTGTACCTCTGCGAGGCTTCGCGACTTCCTTAGCCACCGGAGCAACTTTCGTCGCCGGTGTCGACTCCTCGGGCGGAAACAAAACCCCATCAATCCCCTGCACCGAAATCCTCCCATCTGTATAAATATCCGGATCAAACAAATACGCAGACCCATCACCCTGCCCAAATTTCACCGACCCATCAGCCTCCTCCGCCATAACTTTCATTGGCAATCGCAGCGTATCGTACCGGACCTTCCCGAACCGCCGAACCGCATTGTACATACTCTCCTCCGTCTGATACTCCGGTATAAGATGATAATACACAATTTGCTCCGGCGCACCCGGCTCACTCAGCTGATCAGTAGTCAGCTTAGCCATGGCTTCATCATTGGGAGCTAGAACAGTCAATACATACCCTTCCGATACTAGCCGACCCATCTCAGTCGCAAGCGAAGTCAAATTCACCAAAATATCAGCCAATTCATTGTACCCACCGTAATGCAGAAGAGTCTGAATGAAATCCTTGACTTGGCTCTCGCCGTCGAAGTGCCCGTGAGGTCCTCCGGGTCCCGGCGCCGGAGCCGGAGCCAGAGACGGCCCCGGAGCCATCGCGTCGTAAATGGGTAGCACCGGAGGAGCTCCGGCGGGAACCGGACTGGCCGGTTTCTTCAACCGGTGGGTTCTGGGGTCCACCTCCGGTGCTCCCTCCGGTAGAATCGCAGAGATCGACCGGAGATTCCTTCTTCGGTTGAAATCTTCTTGTACAGATCTGGGCACTAACAGGCGTTCGATCCCGTGGATGACGCCGTCGGTGCGAACGACGTCGTCTGGGCGGATGATCTTGGCTAGATCGACGAGGATCTCGCCGGAGTCTTTGGTTCCGAGATTGAGATGGTCGGTGGAGAGAGTCTTGTGGCGAGTCGACTCAGTGAGTGATTTGGGTAAGTCGTGAGAGGCAATACGAGTCGGGATGATGTGGAAGAGAAGGAGGGTTTGGAGGGACTTGAGATTGCCGGGTTCGAGGAGGAATCGTTTGAACTCGGGGTCGAGGTCGCGCTCAAGAGCTTCGTTTTTGGGTGCGAAGATGGTGATGTTGTGGTTGTTTACTGTGGCTTCGAGGGTTTGTAAGAGGAGGGCTTTCTCAACGAGCTCGGCGAGCTCGGTGTAATGGGAGTCGAGGAGGGCGACGAGGACTGAGTTTGAGTTGATTGGGACTGAGTTGGATGGAGAAGAGGAAGATGAAGAAGAGTGTTTTGGAGTGGTACGGCGAGTCTGAGGCAATGCGGAACAAGTGAGGAGGAGCATTGAGAGGAGGAGGAGCTTGGGGAGGCCATAGATCTGAGAATCCATGGCGCTCTGTGAAAGAAAGGAGACAACTTGTCGGTTGAGAAATGTGTTCTGTTGGGTTGTGTTGGGGAGTGGATGGGAGTTGGGAGTTTACTTTACTTCTCTCTCTACAACTTTCTTTCCCTCTCTCTTTGCTCTTTTGCTTTCTCTCTCTTGAGTGGTGGTGGGAGTGTAGGGATCAAATAGGGGAGAGATGGGAGAGGATGGGGACTTGGGAGTGAAGTAATTTGGAGGAAGGGAGGGGGGTTTGGTAAAAGAGAGAGGAGAGAGGGGGGTTGCATTTGGGATTAAAAAAGGGGCACTAATATTTCTTTCACATTTTCTATATAAAAGATTTTTAAAGATTAAAAAAAGGAAAGGGTTTTCTCCCGTATATTTTGTGGCATGGATTGCATTATTGGATTTGTGAGGTTTATTATAGATTTTATTTTGATAATTTGAACCGTTAATATGTAGAGTTTATTGAGTATTCAATTTCTGTAAAAAATTACGTTGATCAGATATCGACAACTCTTGATTAGAACAGATTTTATTAACAATTTATTTTTAAAATCATATTTATTATTGACAAAAATATGATCTGATCAAAGAGTTATCGATATTCAACCAACGTGATCTTTTGCAAGAATGAAATACTCGACAAACTCTATATATTGAACGATTTAGATCATGAGATCCGTGGTAAGCTCCACGAGTCCAATAGCACGGTCCAGAAGAGATGCTCATTCCTTAAAAAAATTAAGTCTTTATTTGGCCTGATTTTTTGATTATTTTAATTTGGTTAAAAAAGTTATATTTAGAATAATTTTTAATTTTTTTTATAGTTGATTTGATAAATGTGAGAGAGAAAATAAAATAATTATAATTTAGATATAACATTTTGTTTTATTAGCTATTTGAACATGTTTTGTTTTTATTGGCTAATTTAGCCAAAAAAAAAAAAAAATGCCAAACAAGGTCTAAAAAATTAAGTGAAATTGGTTGAAAGGTCTTCCTATCAAGGAAATAAATAGCTTGAGGGTCTTGTTAATCAATATTTTAATGGGATTGTATAGCGAAAAATTATATAAAAAAACATACAAGAGAGGTCTTAAAAATGCATTTACTTATAAAATTAATATTACCACATCATTTTTATGTACATAAATTCTGATGGTATAACATTTTTTTATGACAGTATTCTAATAAATAATAAATCACAAGATACATTATGAGTCATCTTTTATTAATTAATCTATTAAAAATATTTAATAGTTACCCATTAATGACACTCATTGATAATATCATTAAAATAAATAATAATAACATCACTGGACTGTCATTTAAAGATAAAATAACAAAAAAAATTAAAATCTAATTACAATTTTATATGATTTTTTTACTACTTCAATAAACTTTCTATATATTTACCTATATTAATGCAATTCAAAGGGCTTCATTAGTATTTTTCATAATAATATCTTATCACTCCTAAAGTATTATTAGAATTTTACTTTTGGCTCTTAAATTTTAAAATTTTCAATTTGATCTTTCACCTGTTAATTTTTTGTCAATGTGATTAAAGGGCAAAAAATAAAGGTTGCTGTTTTGGAAAAATTCTATAATGCAACTACAAACCGAATCATATTAATAAATATTCAATAAGTAGGGGAGCAAATTAAAATATCTAAAATACTAAAGTCAAGTAAAAATAGGGTGTAAAGTATAATTAATTAAAACAAGTATGGGGATACGTGGAGAGTGGTAAAAGATGCAACGCGAACTTTTTAAGTCGTTTTGGACTTTGGGGAAGTTCTCGGTTAGGACAGGCTGGATGTGGGGACCACGCGACAACTAGCGCTGTCACTAGATGGGCTGGAGACTGAGTGGCTTGGCTTGGCTAACTGCCCTATTTTCTCACACTTTTAAGTCAAGGTTTTTGGTGTCGGTGCACGTGCCTTATTTGCTTTCGACATGTTTTGGTTAATTACTCTTTTATTATGAAGTTTTATTTTAAGATAAATTACACTTAGGATTTGTTTGGAATATGAGCTGATTTTTTGATTTTTTTAATTTATGATTAAAAAATTTTGTTTAGGATGAATTTTTTTGACTTTTTTAACTTTTGTGAGAGAAAAAATATAATGATTATAGGTTAGATGTGATATTTTGTCTTATTAGCTAAAAAGTTTATTTTGTTTATTTTTTTTTTGTGTGACTATTTTAGCCAAAAAGCTTGGTACTTTTTCTTCCCAAACGAGTTCTAAACTCCTGACATTTAGGTTTAATAAATATCATTTTTTGATGTTTAAAAAATTATACTGACTTTCCGGTCATTATAATTATTTAAATGGAATTAACATTGGCATAAAAAAAAAATATTGAATTCATACATTCTCTTTTTTCTTATTTTTTTTTTCATTTTCTTTGCTTTAATTCTTTTTTGGTTCAAAGTAGTTTTCTTTATTTTTCTATTAGGAGTTATTGCCTTTTATATAAGTAGAGGAGTTTATGAAATGAGAATATTAACGACACAGATGGGAATATAATTTTCCAAACATCAGAGGATAAAATATATTAAACCCATATCTTATGGGGTTTCAGTGTAATTTACCCTTTTATTTTATAAATGTGAAATTAGGTGGTGTTTTATAAAATTAAAAATTGAAAATTAAAAATTAAGTGTTAAAAATTTAAAGTTGAATTTTTTAAATTGAAAAATGTTTGATATAAAAATAAATTGATTGACATGTATAAAATTAATTTTGAAATTAATTATTTTCAAATTATAACTCCACCGGTCCCAAGCCTAGGTTAAGGAGGAGGGTTGTGTGTTAGGTAACCGATAGTCAACATGTAAAAAAGCCGCTTGGATCCCTTATGACAATGAATCATACTTTGAATCATTTAAATGCTAGGTTGTTCCCCTCAAGTGATGCGTTGCGCCTGCCTCCGGGTGTTTCGAAAAGTAAGTAAGGGGCGCCATATCGACGCTTGGGTGCGGTGAAAAATGGGCAAAGGTTTTCACATTTTTCTGGACGAGTGTGGGTAAACAAGCTAGTCCAAGACTACAAGTTTAGAGTAACCACTTGGAATAAAGGAACCTTAACTGGTAAGACAATGGATTTGGTAGATGTTATGATTAGGAGGAGAGTTAGCATAGTTTGCGTACAAGAAACTAATAAGTGAATGGGTAAGAAAGCTAGGGAAATTGAGGATACCGATTTTAAACTGTATTATAGTGGTAAAGATAGACGCATGAATGTGGTAGGAATCATAATTGCCAAGGGTTTTGTGGAGAATGTAGTGGCGGACATTAGAAAAGGAGATAGGATTATGTTAGTTAAACTAGTTATTAGAGGGACTATAGTGAACGTTATTAGTGCATACGCCCCTCAGTATGATTAGATGATTAGACTAAAAGGGATTTTTTGGAGCAAATGAATGAGATCTTACAGGAGATACCCGTAGAAAAGAACTTAGTTATAGGTGGAGATTTTAATAGCCATGTAGGCATAGATAAACTAGGCTATGAAAGGTGTATGGTGGATACGATTTTGGTGACAAAAATGAGGCTGGAGAGAGTATCTTAGATTTTGAGTTGGCTTCTGACCTGGTGGTGGCCAATACTATGTATAAGAAGAGGGAGGAGCATTTGATAACCTTTAAAACATGTCAGTTAAGAGACAAATAGATTACTTCTTAGTGAGAAAAGTGGACCGCCTAAAATGCAATGATTGTAAGGTGATTCCTAGAGAGAGCCTGGCCTCTCAACATAGGATTTTGGTACTAAATTTATGTTTTAGAGGGCAATACCAAGCTAGAAAGGATGGTGGGCGTTGTAGGACGAGATGATGGGACCTAAAAGGGGATAAATTAGAAATATTTAAGAATAAATAGATAAGGAAAGTACTTGAGACTTGGAAGATGATGGTAACATTATGTGGAATTCGATGGCCAATTGTATGAGGAGAATCTCAAGAGAAGTGCTTGGAGAGTCGAAAGGGACGAGACCCAACTCTAGGGAAACTTGATGGTGGATGGAAGAGATTCAAGCGGTAGTTAAGGCAAAAAAAGAGTGCTTTAAAAAGTGGCAGAAGGATAGAATTGAGGAAAACCTTAAGAGCTATAAATTGGCTAATAAGGAGGTCAAAAAAATAGTGAGAGAGGCTAAGTTGAAAGCTTATGATGACCTATACACTAGACTAGGTAGTAAGGAGAGAGAGAATAGGGTATACAAACTTGCTAAGATACAAAAGAGGAAAACAAGAGATTTTAATCAAGTTAAATGCATCAAGAGTGAGGATTCTAAGGTATTGGTGAAGGATGAAGAGATTAAGGAAAGATGGAAGAATTATTTTGAGAAACTATTAAATGAGGAATGTAGAGATATGACAATAGGGGAAGAAGTAGTCAGTAATACGATAAACCAAAACTATATGTTCTATCGCAGGATTAGGAACTTTGAAGTGGAGATTGCACTTAAGAAGATAAAATCAAATAAGGCTTTAGGACCTAATGATATCCTTATTGAAGTTTGGAAGTATTTGGGTAAAAAGTGGGTTACTTGGTTGACTAGGTTGTTTAGCAAAATTTTGTTGACTAGGAACATGCTAGATGACTGGTGGAAGCCATGGTGTATGCTTTTTGCAAACGATATTGTCTTAATGGATGAGACTAGAGAAGGAATTAACACAAAGTTGGAGATTTGGAGAAAAGCTCTTGAATCTAAAGCATTCCGGATAAGCAGAACTAAAACAAAGTATATAGAGTGTAAATTTAGTAATAGTAACAATGAAAGCAGAGGAGAAGTGAAGATTAAGAACCAAGACTGCCTAAGAGTGAACATTTTTGTTATTTAGGGTTGGTTATCACAACAGCGGGGAAGATTGATGCGAATGTGGCCCATAGGATTAAGACGGGATGATGTAAATGGAGAAGTGTGCCTGGAGTATTGTGCGATAAACGAATACCCACTAGACTAAAATGTAAGTTCTATAAAATGGCTATTAGACCAGCGATGTTGTCTGAGACGGAGTGTTGGGTAACCAAGAAACAACATGTAGATAAGATGAGTGTGGCTGAGATGAGGATGCTAAGGTAGATGTGTGGCAAGGCTAGACAAGACAGAATTAGGAATGAATGTATTCGGAGAGTGGATATGAATAGCACCGATAGAAGATAAGTTCAGAGAGAATTGATTGAGTGGTTTGGTCACATTCAACGGAGACCAACAGAAGCAGTAACGAAGAGATCCGATGCTATAACGGTAGATGAGAGTGTTAGGGGACAGGGTAGGCCTAGATTAACGTTGGCTAGTATTGTAAATAGAGATATGGATCTACTTAATTTGACTAATGAAATGGCATTTGATAGGGTAGCGTGGAAAAGAATGATTCATGTAGTCGACCCCATTTAATGGGACTTAAGGCTTGGTTTGGTTTATTATTTTCAAATTATATATTTTAATTTTTATATTGTAATGGTAGTGGTAGTGGTGGTGACAATGGTGGTGATAGTAGTAGTGGTGATAACGGTAGTGATAATAGTGGTAAAATGACAGTGATGGTGATGGTAATAATAGTGGTGACAGTGGTACTAGTAGTGGTGGTGTTAATAGCGGTAGCGATAGTAGTAGTTGCAAAATGGTGATGGTACTTATGACAACAATAACAATAGTAATGAAGTTAATGGTAGTAGTGGTGGTGTTGTAGCGATAGCGATTGTGGTAGTTGTGATGGCAATGGTATGATGGTGGTAGTGGTGGATGAAGGTGGTGGTAGTGATAGCAACGGCGATGGTGGTAATGAGTTTATAATAGTATATATAGATACTTATATTTAATATTTATAAATTCAGTCAGAATTAAGGCCTCGTTTGGCAAGTGGTTTTTTTAGTCAAAAAGTCACAAAAAAAAATTAAAAAGCCAACAACCCATACCGAAAAGTCAAAGATTCCATTTTCTTTCTCTACTTTTTGCACATCTTTTCGTAAAAAGTCAAAAAGTTATCCAAAACATACTAATTTTTTTGAAAAATGCAAACCCCCACCCCAGTGACCCCCAGCCCCACGTGGCTGTGGGTGATTGGAAGGAAAGAAAAAAAAAAAAAAAAAACAAAACAAAAACTAGCCAATGAAAAAAAACTGGGGGTGCTGCCCCCCACTGGGGGTTCCTAGCACAATTGCTAGTTTTTTTTACATCACATTTTAGTCAAAAAATAAAAAGTTACTAAAAAACCTGTTCCCAAACGAGGCCTAAGGGTCATTTTGTGAAGTAGGAAAAAAGTTAGCTTATTGACTTATTAGCTTATTTAGATTATATCACCTCTTTATTTTTTTGCACGTTTTTTTTATAAAAAAAAGTCAACAAGTTAACTTTTTTCTACTTCTCAAAATAAGCTTAAATAAGTTTTATATGACTTAGAATTTTCTTAAGTTTTAACCTACATTTTAAAAAGCACTTAAATTTTTAAATAATATCAATTGTGGTTATCAAACGGAGTTAATTGATTATTACTTAATATATTTAGTTTTAAGTGCTGAATCAAGTTATTAAACATTCCTGCATTTTTATGATTTGATTAAGGGTCATTTTGGAAAGTAGGAAAAAAGTCAGCTTAGTTTATTAGTTTATTTGAGTTATATTTTCTTTTTACTTTTTTGCACGTTTTTAAAAAAATAAAAATAAAAAAAACTAATAAATTAACATTTTTTCTACTTCCTAAAACAAGCCTAAGTGAAAAACTATTGAAAAAAAATGTTAACGAAAATGGCACGTGAAACAAATATTAAGACTATGTTTAGATTATATATTTAAAACAAATATTAAGACTTTGTTTAGATTATAAATTTAAATAAAGTTTTTAAGAAAATATATAAAAAATAAATTTTTTTAATTTAAATTCATGATCCAAAAATAATATAATTAGACCATTTCCATTGTCATCTCAAACGAGCAATCTCAAACGAGCAAGTAATTTGACGACAACATATTTAACACACAAAGTGTAGCACAGTCAAATTTGTCAACTAAATCTCTCTCTCTCTCTCTCTCTCTCTCTCTCTCTAACTCACATTCATAATGGGTCACATATGACAATTGTATTTCGTAGTGTGAAATATATACATACAAAATTGACACTTTGAACAATAAAAATAACATTATTAAATTTTAACATTTTAAATATTGTTGCAGGTTCAAATGTATATGTTTGATATTGCGAAAATATCATAGAACCAAAATTACTTTTAACACTTTTTAATTTTTTTCATTTTTATCATTTTTTTAATGCCTTAATATGTCTGTACTATGTGTATTCAAATTACTCTGTGAATCGCAGAACCAAACCAAACCGATCTCTTTGAATTGTGTTGGTTTGGTTTTTGTGTGTATTGGTTTAATTCTGGGTTTTCAAATCATAAAACTGTTAGTATTGGGTTGGTTCTAGATTTAAGTCTTATTTAAATCGAATCAATTCGAGAACCGAACGTATTTATTTATATGTTTTAAAAATTTATTCGTATTAACATATTTTTACTTAATTGGTTTATTACAATAGACTTCAATGCACCCAGTGATTTTTCACATACAAGAATCATTAGTGAACGGAGAAAGTACTAGAAACTTGAATTCAATTCGCATTGGTTGTATTTTTTGATTTAATTTGTATTGGTTATGTTTAAGCTTGAGTTGGATTTAGTTTGAATTGGCTTGCATTAAACAATATTTTGTTCTTTGTTTGTTTTATATTTAAATATTAATGACTTGTTTATTTTAATTATTTATTATAAATTGATTCACTTATTTTTAATATAATAGAATTGTGGTTCTAACCTGAACCAACTCGAGTTGCATTGAATTAGATTGGGTTAGGTTAGTTTTAGTGCATGATTGATTTAGTTCTAGGCTCAAAAACTTCAAACCAAACCAACGATCTATGAACACCCCGAATTTATACTACCTCAACATTACCATTGTTTATATTATTGTCATACCATCACCACCAACCACAAGATTGGCTAGTTTCAAAGTGACGGGCAATGGAAAAAATTTATATATTTTAGATATTTTATTAAAATTTATAAACACTTTATTAGTTTAAACTATAAGAAATTAAATGTATATTTTTAAACCATCGAAAAATTATATATTCTTTAGTTAAACTAGTAAGCACTACCTAAACATATAACCATTGTTAATATTGTTGTCATGCTATGACTACCAACCATAAGAATGGCTGGATTCGAAATGATTCAACCAAACGATTCATGAACAACCCTAGTCTACACTATCTCAATATTATCATTGTTCATATTGTTGTCATACCATCACCAACCACAAAGTTGCCTGGTTTCAAAGTGATGGGTGATGGAAAAGAAAATATATATATATATATATTATAGATATTTTATTAAATTTATATAACACTTTATTAGTTTAAACTATAAGAAATTAAATGTATATTTTTAAACCATTGAACAATTATATATTTTTTAGTTAAACAAATAAGCACTACTAAACATAACCATTGTTAATATTGTTGTTATTCTGTGACTTACCAACCACAAGAATGGCTAGATTCAAAATAATTAAACCAAATGATTTATGACACCCCTAGTCTACACTACCTCAACATTACCATTGTCCATATTGTTGTCATACCATCACCACCAAGCCCAGATTGGCTGGTTTCAAAGTGATGGGCGATGGAAAAGAAAAAATTTTATATATATATATATATTTTAGATATAATATGAATTTTGGGGTGTGTTATATAAACATACTTTTTATTTTTTTTTGAGTTACATCACTTCTCTACTTTTCTGCACATCTTTTCGTAAAAAGTTAAAAAATTATTCGTATTTAGATAATTCCAGACAACTATTGAAAAAGAAAAATAGGTGGTAGCTCGAAATTCGTGGGTCGAATTTGGCTCGAATTCGAAGAGGGAGAGAAGAGAGGGAGAGAAGAGAGGAGAAGGAGAAGAGAGCAGCACAGTGAGGAGCTCGTCGCCTCCGCCCGCCGTCCTTGTCACAGCTCCGATCGTCGCAGCCCCGCGCGGCCGATCGTCGGCCGATCACAGCTCGTCGCAGCAGCTCAGCCTCCGCCGCTCCTCCGCCCTTAGTTGATGCCCCCTCCTGTCCAGTTCTCCCTTCCTTTCTTCTTCTTCTTCTTCTCCCTTCCCTTCTCTTCTTCTTCTCTTCTTCTTCTCCCTTTTCTTCTTCGTTTCTGATTAAACACAGGAAAAGAAAAAAAAAAAAAAGACACCAAAACACGTCGTTTTGGTGTCGAGTCAAATTCGACTCACGAATTTCGAGCTACCAACCGGGGTTGATTGAAAAATTATATATTTTTTAATTAAACATGTAAGCACTACCTAAACATAAATTATTGTCATACTGCCACTACCAACAAGAAGAATGACTAGATTCAAAATGATTGGCATTGGAGAGGGAAAAACAAATTAAATAAGAATATTTTACATATTTTACTAAAACTTATAAGCATTTTATTAGCTTAAACTATAAAAAATTATATGTACATTTTTAAACCATTGAAAAATTATAAGTAAGTATTTTAATTTTTCCCTAATTAAAATTAGGATAATTAGGAAATTTTTTTGTAATTACTCTTAATTTTTTGTTCACCAATTTTTAGAATTTTCTGTTGTTATTAGTAGAGCCTTGTTTGGGTTAAGAAGCTTCGAATAATCATAAACCTCTTGCGTGTACAGAAGCCTCGCAAGATATATACAAGTGGCTCATAGAACAAAAGCCGAGAGAGAGAGAGGTGGAGCCGATGAACTCAGCATAGCTGGAGGGCAAGCTGTCCTTGTCTGACTTTTTTTATTTTAAGCAAAAAAAGGTGATACTACAACTTATGATTGTCATCGTTTCCACGCTAAGCGACGCACTGCTCCTCCCACCGCCCTTTCACGGCGCGTGAGCCGTATTCATTACAACAAATAAATACATTTAACTTGTTTGGTTTTGATTTTTAGAATACAATTTTTAAAAAAAATTATTTTTTTATTTTTTATATTTTAATATTTTCAATAATTTTTTTAAATATTTTACACAATGTTTTTAAAATTTTTAGATATAATTAACATAAATACACTTAAAAAGTATAATATTTGTGAATTTTTTTTTAAAAATTCACTAAATATCAAAAAATTAATACATTTTATATATTTTTTTGTGTATTTATTATCATATAGGAAAATGTTTTTTTTTTTTTTTTCAAAAGAACAGACAGGAAAATGTTTGATATCTCTAATAAGGCCTTTACAATTTTACTTTTAAGTTCCCCTTGTTTAGAAAGAAGTGGATGATAGAAAATAAAAGAAAAGAAAAAAAATTATTTACTTACATGCATTTGAATAGACGAAAAAATTTTATGAGAAAATAATGGAAAAAAAAAATACAATCAGTACACAAGAGGGAGTTGTGGAGAGAAATATGAACGAAAAGGAAAACAAAATAAAATTTGTTAAAATTTGTGGGAAAAATAATTTTCTCTGTATATTTTGTAAGAAATGTTGGCCTAACTAAAAAGCTAATTTGAGTTGTGCAGAAAATTTTAATTTTTGTTATGTTTTAGGACTTTCTATCTAAATAAACACATAAAAAAACAACCCCATTTCGTAGCTCGAAATGGCGTGGGTCGAAAGGCCCGAATTGCTTTGTACACCCACCCCTTTTCTTTGTACACCCACCCTTCCTCTGTTCATCCACTCCCTCTGGAAAACTCACACACACACACACACACACACACACACACAGAGCTCCGTTCATCCCCTTCCTTTGGTGTCAATTTATTTATTTTATTTTTTTTTTTTTTTTTTTTTTTTCAGAAGAAGTAGAAAATCAGAGGAGGAGGAGGAAGAAAGGAGGAGGAGGAGGAGGAGGAGGAGGAAGGAGGAGAAGGACTGGAGGGGCCTAATTATTAGGGCTGGAGGCGGAGGCGGGGGGGGGGCGGAGGCACGATTGGCGACGGCAACTGCGGCGGCGGAGGCGACGAATGAGCTGCGAGCTGCGAGCTGCGACGAGGACGGCGGGCGGAGGCGGCGGAGTCGACGAGCTCTCTCTTTCTTCCTCTCTCCTCCTCTTTCCCTCTGTTCTCCTGTGTTCAACGAAGTTCAACGAAGAAGAAGAAGAAAATCGCAAAACAACGTGGTTTTCAAATTTCGGGCCATTCGACCCTCACCCATTTCGAGCTACCACCTATTTTTCATAAAAAAATTGTTATTTTTTTCTTTTTCTTTCATTTTTGTATTATCTATCTAATCAAACTGATCCTTAACGATTTAAAATAATAAGTGTTAAGTTTTAATTTGTTATGTAATTAATTATGTGGGGCCAATACATGCTAGCAAGACATGCTACTTTGATGAGCCACAAATGGGATTACACTACACATACAAGAAGCATGCACAAGGTGACCAAACCAGCCATGAACAGAGTTAAGGCAGGTCCTAAAAGTCACAAAAAAATGCCTAAACTAAGCCTCAAAAGTATAGGGATACATGCTCCTTTGATAGGCCAATAATACAAGCAAACAAAACAAGAAGAGAGGGGGATCACTCCCTCTGATTTTAGGCCTCAAAACCACATTCCTACCACTAAAAATCCACTGGATTTCAGTGACTAAAAGGCCAAACAAAGACTAACCCAAAGGCCTTAAGGCATGGCACAAAACAAGGCCAAACAAGGCACATAAGAGGGTAGAACACCCTTAACACCGAAGAGGCCTTAAACAATCATCAAAAGCACTTAAATACAAAACTTTTTTCAGTTGAAAGCAAGGCCTAAAACAATATGCAAGGATGGCCAAAATGAGATACAAACAAAGGCTTAAATGGGGAAAACACTTACCCTTGAAGCACAACTTCGAAACCAGCAATCTCAGGGGCCAAAAACTCACTTTCAGAGCTCAAACAACACTCCCAAGAACCTCAGCTCAAACATGGTGGTGTATTATTATGTGTTGTAGTGCAAAAGTGAGAGGAAAACACATTTTGGGACACTATTCAATATAATATAGAGAGAGAGAGAGTGAGAAATATATAGAGAGATATAGCTTCTCTAAAAATGCTCTAACCTCAGCTGGAGAGGAGGAGCCTCTCCTTATATAGAAGAATGCAATGAGAAGCTTGTTAAACAAGCTTGAAAAGGGCTTCATCCCTCCATACAATGGAGGAGGGATGAGTGAAAACCAGCTGACTCAAAAGATCTGGAGTGAAATCTGCTGAGACAAAGGGTTCTGCCGGCCATCAGCTGTGGCCGGCAGTGCCTCATTGATGGCCGGCAAGCTTCATCAATGGCAGGCAGGGAGAAAACCATGGCCGACAGGGCCAAAATGTGTTCGGCAGTGCCTCACAAGAAGCATGAAGAAAGGGCCAACACATGGTCCAAAAATGAGACAAAAAGAGTACAGGGTTTGGAAAGCTCAAACCTGTGACGTTCTGCTACGAACTCGAATGCTCAACGAGCAATCAAACTTGTCATTGGATGTACCTGCAAGCATATCCAAGTCTTGAGGACGATCAAAAATGGGGTGTCTACAGTTGCCCCTCTTTGACAGAATTCGAAAGTCACAAAATGACGGGAGTGAATGTCAAAGCCCAGAGAGGACCTATTTTTGACAAGGCCGAAGACTCAGGCAAACATTCAATATAACCAAACAGAGATGCGCCCGCAGGCTGGGACAAAATGCAAATGACATGCACGATGCAAGAGCAAAACTTATGATTATACAAAGAAAGTTGTAATGAAGTATTTATGCAAAATAAATACAACAATTTAAGCAAACTGAGAAGTTGTAGAAAACTCACACATTTCAACAGAAAGGATGTAAGAGAATTATACAATTCTTACTGCGGCTCACGCGGAGAATACAATACCGTCGGGTTCGTCTGGTTGTGCCAGCTTCAAATGAACCGTACATACAATATTGTGCCTGCACAAAAGGAAACTTTGACAGATACAATATAGTAGAAACATATGTAGGTAGAACGTGCATAACAATGCAAGTGAAAACGTTGCATGACAATGCAAGCGAAAAAGTGCATAACAATGCAAGTAATGTGCGTGACAGCGCAAGATAGATGTGCAAAACAATGCAAGTATAGTGCGTGACAGCGCAAGATAGATGAGGTGCATTACAATGCAAGATATGGGAAATGCGTAACAGCGCAAGATATGGGGAGTGTGTAACAGCGCGAGTAATGCGCGTGACAGCGCGAGTAAGGACATGCGTAACAGCGCAAGATAAAAAAGTGCATAATAACGCAAGTAAAACATGCGTAACAGCGCAGGTTAAAGAAGTATGCGAAACAACGCAAGTAAAACATGCGTAACAGCGCAGGTTAAAGAAATATGCGAAACAATGCAAGTAAAACATGCGTAATAGCACAAGTTAAAAAAAATATGCGAAACAACGCAAGTAAAACATGTGTAACAGCGCAAGTTAAAGAAATATGCGAAACAACGCAAGTAAAACATGCGTAATAGCGCAGGTTAAAGATATATGCGAAACAACGCAAGTAAAACATGCGTAACAGCGCAGGTTAAAGAAATATGCGAAACAACGCAAGTAAAACATGCGTAACAGCGCAGGTTAAAGAAATATGGGAAACAACGCAAGTAAAACATGCGTAACAACGCAGGTTAAAGAAATATGCGAAACAACGCAAGTAAAACATGCGTAACAGCGCAAGTTAAAGATATATGCGAAACAACGCAAGTAAAACATGCGTAACAGCGCAGGTTAAAGATATATGCGAAACAACGCAAGTAAAACATGCGTAACAGCGCAGGTTAAAGAAATATGTGAAACAACGCAAGTAAAACATGCGTAACAGCGCAGGTTAAAGGTATGCAAAACAATGCAAGTAACATGCGGTGGAAAACAATGCATGTATATATGATGGATATTTAATACAACAAGCGAATGCTAGGTGACAACAAAAACATGCTTGATAAAGACATCTTGAAGGCAACTTCCGGTTTACCTCCTGGAAGATTTGTGATGTGTCAAAAAGGATACACCTTGTGCGCGTTGATGGGTGATGACCACCGTATATTGAGAACATGATTTCGGGCTTCCATGAAGGCATTTTGAATCAAATTTTGAACACTCCTCGGAATTGTTGGAACCTAAGTTCACATGTCAAGGTAAAATAGGTAGTAGGATTTGGTGGAGGCCTGCCCGCCATCAGGAAATGCTGCCAGCCCCCTGCCGGCCATTAGTGGCCACTGCCGGCCATCAACAAAGGGGTGCCGGCCACCGATGAGGGGTGCCGTCCACCGCTGGCAGATTCGGCCATTTTGGTCATTTCGGCCATGGGTCTTTAAATACACCCAAAATCACTTCATTTCCTCCACACCCCTTGTACAAGAATCATTTCCCTTGCTCCCTAGGTGCGCCTTCTCTCTAGATTCACGCGTTCTACGTGTTTCCCAACATCCTAAACAACCTTGAATCGTTAAAACCCCTTTATTCTCTTCGATTTGAACCGATCAGAATTTGAATCTGAGGTGTCTTTTGCCATTTCCACCATTCAAAGATCATTTCCCCCGAATTTCTCTCAAGGTTAGTTCACTTTTCCCGGGTTTTCAACTTTATTTGAATTTTTCTCTCTCTTAGGGTTTGATTTGTTCAAAACTTCACCATTTTGCTCATTTTTGCTCATTTTCGCATTTATCTCAGATGGCTGACGATATCCCGCATGATGGGGGTTTCCCCGCACTTCCTCCAGCGGAGCTTGCCGCGGACTTTGCGGCTGAGCCGGGGGTTGAGCCTCAGCCTTTACCACCGAGCATACGCCTTTTCGACCCCGTGAGGTATCACCCAGAGACTCATATTATACCAGTGGCGAGAGGCATTCATGCCTTTACTGATTTTGATGAGGACGCGCCAGACGACTTTTTACTGAGGGAGCCGATGTCTCATTTGTCGGCCATTGCTGTAGAGGTACCAACTCTGCTTTTCTGCAGCTTTACTTTTAATTATTTGCATTTCTTGCGCTGTTTTGATCGGCTTGCATCACATGCTTTGATCTGCTTGTATTTCATACATTGTTGCTCTGCATTTAACTGTACTTCACACAGCACTGCCCTGTACGTACCCTATATGACTGTACCTCAAGCATCACTACTCTGAATTGGATTGTATTTTCAATACCTTACTGCTCTGAATGCAACTGTATTTTCAATACACCACTGCTCTGAATGCAACTGTATTTTCAATACATCACTGCTCTGAATGCAACTGTATTTTTAATACATCACTGATCTGATTCGAACACGTACACTGTCACAGGACGGATCTCGCTCCTTCAGAGGCTATGGTGCAACGACTGCTCGGGATTGGTATGGTGAGCTTCTTGCGAGGGTCCGCCAGATCATCGACGGGACCGGCTTCGGTCTATTTTGCTCCAGTTTGACACGGGTTATAGCGAGTCGCCCTTTCCTAGGGGCTCTTGTGGAGAGGTGGTGGGACACCACCAACTCTTTCCACTTCTCCACAACGGGAGAGGTGACGATGACTCCATTTGACTTCGCTATGATCACTGGCTTGGACGTAGGAGGTGATTCGATTCCTCTTGATCCCGACATGGGAGAGTGGGTGGCCGCATGGGATACATTACTTGGAGCGCGTCCATCGACACTTCGAGCGGGCATGGTTAGATATACCTGGTTCGAGGAGCATTATAGAGGGCAGGATCCCGAGACTGATGAGGAGGTGGAGCAGTACGCTAGGCGCTTCCTCCTGTTCCTCTTCGATACCACCTTGTTTTGAACAGGTGGAATACCGTGGGTTTATACTTCTTGGGCACTCTGGTGGTGCTCCAATGGGTTCATTTCTATGACTGGGGCGCAGCCGGCCTTACCACTCTCTACGGATACATGAGCTCGACCTCTCGGATGTGCGGGAGGTTGATCGGCGGCTACTGGCGAGCTTGGGAGGTACACAACTTAGTTTCCCCTTTTCATTATTTTGCTTAGCGTTTCTTGCTTTTGCTTTGTTTAACACTTGTACTTTCTGCATTTTCTGTATCTGCTCTTGTACTATATGCTTTCTGCTTTGCATTTTCTGTACACCATACATATTGCACACCGCATACCATACATTACATACACAAAATCTAATATCTGCTCTAGACCTGCACCCCTTATGCATTGCACTGCGTTCTACTTTCTGCATGTTCTATACTCTGTTCATACACTGTACTGATCACATCTTTCTCACAGCTGTGGGTGTACGCATACTTCCCGACACTTGCTCCAGAGCCTGTGGAGGAGGCCCCAACGACAGTCCTATTTTTCGATGTATACGACGGCCAACTTCGTCGTAGGACCCGAGAGAGCTTTATGTTCTTCCGGTAGTTTTTCGATTCAGTCGCGCGAGGTAATTCTGCAACGAGATTATTTCAATTAACCCAATGCACCCACATTAGTTATTTGACAACTGATCATCTTGTTCGTTCTCTTTTCTCAGATCACGTGGCAGCCATGGGATGTGATTCCGTGAGGTCTTCGAGATCAGTACCACACTACCCGGACTGTCTCTCACTACCACATCCTCTTCGAGGGCCTGATCTGTCGCGCCTGGTTTTTGAGTGAGCGCTTCGTGCGCCAGACCTTAGGATTGCCTACTCCATTTGTACCGACAGCACCTCCACCATCGATGAGGGAGACACACAGGTTGTCCATCGACCAGGTGATCCAGTTCATGGTAGGACTGGAGACGGATTACTTCCGTGCAGAGGGCGACTATGCGATCTTTATTCAGACGCATCTGATGCCACCTTTGTCCGTTGTTTGAGGAGGAGAGGGAGCGCAGGCTCCAGCTGCGAGAGGGAATGATGGAAGTATATGCTCTGAAATACCATGCACTGGAGACGGATTACTTCCGTGCAGAGGGCGACTATGCGATCTTTATTCAGACGCATCTGATGCCACCTTTGTCCGTTGTTTGAGGAGGAGAGGGAGCGCAGGCTCCAGCTGCGAGAGGGAATGATGGAAGTATATGCTCTGAAATACCATGCCAAATGATGCCATATCATGCACACATCACAAATATAGCATGCTAAGGGCCTCAAAACTTAAGACCAGTGAAGCCAATTACACTAGAGCTATACAAAGCAAGCCATACATGACCAAGGCCACTCAAATCAAACCTAAAGCATGCTAAAACATAGCCAAAAACATGCTGGAGTAGAGCATACACATGCTAGAACAATAGGCCAAAACACCAAGTATGCTAGGTTAGTGAGTGAGATTGCACTACAAGTGCAAAAACCAAGCAAGATGTGACCTCACCAACCAAAATCAGAGCTAAAGCATGCTAAAACTAGAGTAAAAGCATGTGAGAGCATAGCCAAAATAAGCTAGAATGATAAGCCAAAGTAGCAAGCATGCAAGGCTAAATAGCAAGATTACACTACAAGTGTAAGAAGCATGCATGAAGTGACTCAACCAAGCCAAAAAAGAGTTACGCCATGCTGAGATAAGGCCAAAAATAAGCTGAGAACAAGCCAACACATGCTAGAAAAGCATGCTCAATAATTAGGCCAACAAGACAATCAAGCAAGACAAGAGGATAGGGGACCACCCTCTCCTATTTGGGACCTCAAAACAAGTTTTCTTCCACTGAAATTCCTTTGGAATTCAGTGGTTTTAAGGCAAAAAAAAAGTTGTTTGAAAAGCTTGAAAGATAGCTCAAAAGGCCTTACAAGCCAAGGAGCAAAAGGGAGGAAACACCCCCTAGCCAAACAAGACTTAAACCATCATTCTAGAACCTCAAAATCAGAGTTTTTTTATAGTTCAAAACCAGCCTCAAAATAGTCCAAAACAATAGAAAAAGAAGGGTAAAGCAAATGTGCAAAAACAAGCTTGAAAGGGGGAAAAGCTTACCCTTGAAGCACAGTAGCAAAACCAGCCAAAATCTGAGCCAAAATCAGTCTTTTGGAGCTCAAACAAAGTCTCAATCTACCTCAGCCCAAAGATGATAAACTTTGGTTGAGGGTCTCTCTTTGCAAAAGTGTAGGAAATTCTCACTTCTAAGCCTAAAACAAGAGGAGAAAGAGAGAATTCTAGAGAGAGGGGAGAATTTGCTCACAAATCTTCTAGAGAGAGAGGATTCTAGAGTGAGAAGCTCCCAAATTTTCTCACCCTTCAATATGTTCTAACCTTGCAAAATATGAGATATAGCCTCCATATATAGCAAAAGCAAGAGCTTTGGTCGAAAATATCTGAATTGAGATAGTTGGAGCTTGTGTGGAACAGCTGGAGGGAAAAGATCTGTAAATTCTGAGTTTTCTGGACATTTCTGGCCGACCGGCCATCTTTTTGGCCGACCTGCTACTTTGTTGGCCGACCGGCCACTTCTGTGGCCGACTGCAAATTCTACTTTGCAGGTCCGACTTCAAATGGACATAACTTCTTCATCTAGACTCCTTTGTAGGTCATTCTTGTGTCCAAAATGAAGCCCCGGAAGTAAGATTTCCAATGGTGGCAGCCTCACCTCAAAATTCCAAGTGTGCTAAGAGATATCCTTATTTTAGTGAAGACTGCTCCTTTCCAGCTTAATCGGATTGATGCCTAACTTCAACCAACCATATCTTCCCTATCCGGACTCGGCTTTAGGAGATTCTTGAGTGTAAAATGAAGCCTCAGAAGTCTTCTTTCCAACGATGGTGGCTTCGTAGCTGAAATCCAAGTATACAAGAGGATAGGCCTGATTTAGCAAGGGTCGTTCGACTCTCTCTTAACAATTCATGCCCAACTTCTTGCCCAACTTGCTTTCTTCCCTCCACTCCTCTTTTCTTCAACTCCAAACCCCCAAACAAGATGTTTTTGAAGATTTTTTGAAGATTTCACCTCTTTTTATGCATTTCCACTTTGTCCTTGCTCGGTTTACCGAAAAGCGCAACATTTAACTAAATGTGAGCCTCGGAACATCGCAGAAACTTTGTTTAAAAAATGTTTTGAAAGAGAGGGTTTTAAGGTCTAAAATCTTTGGTCAAAATAGTTTTAGTCCAAAAATGGGGTGTAAGGTTGGGATTTGACTCTCTCATTGTCGAAGAAATTCAACCTTTGCATTGCATAACTCATCACCAAGTAAACAATCAGTGGCGCCCAAGTTTTAAGGACGATAAAAAATGGGGTGTCTACAACATGCCACTTCTCGCCCGGAAGAGGCACAAGAGTATAACCCTTCATTCTTAGCTCAGAAGGCTAAATTTTGCTCTTCTGACTGGCTTGACATCATCAATAGCCCCCATTTTCCCCCTACTTTCGAGATGGAAACTCCTGCACCTCCTCTTTCACAAGACCCTCACTGGATGGAGGAATTGAGGCATACTCTCTCTGAGGACCAGTTTCTCCCTTCCTATCACCCTCCATCTCCTCCTACTAAGGATCAGCGAAAGCAAGCCCAACTTCTGCTTGCGGCCTTTTCCCATTTGCCCTTCAATGTTCTTGATGACGATGTTCCTCTCAAGAACTTTCGATGGGCTTGTGACATTATGACTCGGGGTCATATTCTCAATCCCATCGCCCAAGCAGAACTTCAAATGTTCTTGGACCAACTCCCACTACTCCTTCATTGGCATTACAATTATGTCGCCACTACTCAGTCCTTGGACTAGATCTCAGCCAATCAAATTCATACCCGGTATGAAGCAGAGAACCTTATTGATGAATACGATGATTTCAAGAATAAAGATTCTACATAATGGGATGACCTGGATATGGACGAGACAGAACAAGGGCTGAAAGAGACAGAATTTGAAATAAAAGATGAGAAACATTTTTACCAAGTGAGAGCATATAAACTTTAGCAACCTAGCCTGGAGAAGATAGAAGACAGAATAAAGAAAGAACATAAGCTTATTGACCATAGCTGGAACAAGTTCCATGATCTTGTTATTTATTCTATTCCTTACTTTTATGAACTTGAATATGTGCCTAGGCAAGGCTTTTGATGTAATCATGCTTATCTTAATAAAGCAGAAAGATTTCTTTTATTTGGTATGGTCTAAATTTACTTCACTTATCCGGAACCAATCAAAATTATAGCTTCAAATTCATCAATTTTATCTTCGAAACTTGACACTAAAAGAAGTATTTGGAAACCAATTTGACTTCTTCTAATATATGGAGGTCCCCTTTCAGAACTAGAGCCTCGATTTTAACAATCTTGCTCCTTAAAGCTTGTTTTGATTATATTCACCATATGGTTAGTACGATCAATCATTTTTAAATTGGCCATTTTTGCTTCGAACAACAGTCCGTACTTTTAAAAATATGGAGGCCTCCTTTAATGATTGCATTGTTTTATTCTAAAAGAGCAATCCATTCTGGATATTATCAACCCAACTATTGGTTTGGAACTTAGAACAAACCATTCCTAACCTTGAGGGATTTCAAGTTCTACTTCAAAGGATTTATTCTCACTAGGAAACCCTAAAACAGGTTTTCAATCCTTTTGAAGTAAACAAATACTTTAGCATTCTTGCATCCTTAGGTGTGGAATGTGCTTCGAAGCCGGCTTCCTAGTTTTGAAGCCGTTTGTTATTTGACTTTTGTGCCAAAATCTGGTTTTGAAGCCAAATATTTTATTTCGAAGCTGACATCAGTATTTGAGATGTGTTTCCCTCCAAAATTATCAATATTGAGGGAAACTCTTCGTATCTGTACTTTTAGTACTTCTTTATGAATTCTACGATATATTTTCCAGACACAAAGGTTTTAAAACCCTTCTTACTTCGTGTTCTGGATTCACTCGTTTGTTCAATACATAAACCCTTCCCTTCTACAAATCCTTTCTTCCTTGCTGCTCGTCACCAATGGATTCTTCTTCACTGAAAGTACTGACTGGCGAACGTATAAGCCCAACTATGGCTTTGAAAAGATGTATTGAGGAAGAGATCGCCAAATTTAAAGCTAATGGATCAAGTACCATAGACGGATGCCTCTTTGGTCCTCTCCATAGCGACAAACAAGAATATGTCCTAGGTCCCATCTTTCGAGAAGCTCCCGCTCAACTTCTAGCTTTATACCCTCGTTTGGAGGACCACTTTCTTCTCTATGAAAGGGGGCTTGACTGGGGAAATTGGAGAATGAATCAATCTCACCGTTGCTGGCCAACATTGAGGGTTGAATGGGAGGAGTGGTACGACAGGGTTGTGCCTGCGAGAGAATGGGACTTACAAGAACTCTGCATCCTCGATGCCCTTCGTCTCTCCAGGTTTATTATTCCTGAAGACCCTTTTTTAATTCCTACCGCTCTTTGTTTCTGGAACATGGCTTTTAACTTTTTCCAGTTTCGTTGTGGTATGATGGCTCCTACCGTTCTTGATATCTGCCATCTTTTAGGGTTTTCACCCCTTGGAACCCCTTTCACACCCAGCTACCCGGACCTTTCGGTTAAATTTTCTCTTCCACTTTTGAGTTCTTCTTTTAGTGATTTCGTAAAGGCTGAAAACAAGAAGGTGGGTCCTGTGGGCGATAGAGAACTCTTCTCTTTTATTTTATATTGGCTGTGTAAATTTCTCTTTTATACATCATCTCAGCGGATCATGCCTGAGTTTGCCCCACTTGCGAAAGCCCTTGTTTTGAAGAAACGAATAGCCTTGGCCCCTTACCTTTTAGGCCATGTCTATAGAGCCTGCTCCCAATTTTGTGAAAGACCTCTTGACATCAATCAGGGAGGTCCTTTCTGGGTGCTTCAACTCTGGCTCTTTGCATACTTTACTGATCTGCATCCTAAGTGTTTGAAGTTTTTAGTTCAAAACCCTAGCACTTACGGAGAAAAGTATGCTAGAATTGCTCTTTATTCTGCTTCCTTTGCCTACTACCTCACATTTTTTCATCAACTTGCTATTTCTCTAACTGCAACCTTCTTTTGCCCCTTTGATGCCAACAAAGGACCAGCTTGGCTACAAACATTCTTGGCTGATAAAGAGTGTTCCATCCCATCACACAAAGATATGTGGGCTTCCATTTTGTTACTGAGGGAACTATTTATTGATACTTTAAACCCTCAAGCCTACAAGTGGATATCTGAGGTATATTGCCCTTCTTAGTTTGCCAGGTAATTTGGGCTTACCCAAGGAATTCCCGTTCCACTATGCAGTCTCTCGAATGTCTATCTCACAGCCAGAGATCTAAGAGTACCCAAATCCAAACTAGAAGAGGCAACATTCAAACTGTTGAAAGATTTGAGTGAGTTCAAATTTGTCTCCTTCTTCCCTTCTGGCTTGGCTTTGAAGAGATTTCAAAACTGGTGGACAGCCAATATGGAAGTGCATTTAGCCATACATCCTCATGATTTACTGATAGGGCTAGGAGTGCCTTCTAAGGTTAAACCAAAAGAAGCTGGGAACAACCCCTCTCCTTCTACAGTTGCCAAGATTGTTCCTGCAGTCTCACTCCTTCCTCCTAGAGTTACCAGAGCTGCTTCGAAAAAGGGTATGTATCTTGAGGTTTCTTTTCTTTTAGACTTTTATGTTCGTTTTCTTAATGTTCATACTACTTGGTGTAGGGTCTCCACAAGAAGAATCTCCCAAGAGAACTGAAGCTCTAGCTATTCTGAAGGATAAACATCAACAGAAAAAGAAGAGAAAACTACTACTCACTTCTAAGGAGTCTGAGCCCCAGATTGAGGAGAAAGAGACAGAAAAAGAGCAGGAAATACCTCTGCAAAGGAAAAAGAGAAAGAAGATGACCGTCTCTCCTTTTGACTTAGTCGAAGACCCCACTCATGAGGCAGTTGTCAAAGCAGTAGAGGAGGAACATTCCAAAGCAATAATTGTTTTTTGAAGAGCTGAAAAAAGGCGACAGCAGCAATTACTAAGGGATGAAGTAACTGCTACTGATGCAACCCAAAGGGAAACAGTGAGAAGGCAACACACTGCTGAGCATTATTCCCTCCGTAACTCTCCCGTCATTGCCACCACCTCTGAAACCAGTAATTTCCTTTCATGTCTCCACTTTCTTTTCCCAAATTGTTGATACTGAGACTTGACATTGTTTTGTACTTCTTCTTTTGCAGCGACAACTACTGTGCCTATTCTCCCAATAAGGACTCCTTTAGCTTCCACTGAAGTTGAATAACCTCAAAATGCAGAGCCCATTCAGATAATACTCCCACTTCCTGGCCCTATATTTTCGATACCTTTCTTGAGGCCAAGTATTCCTGCATCTCTTTCTTTTGGCTTAACTCCACACCTCCCTCATTTGTCTTTCGATTTTACTCAATTTGATTCATTTTCGAGCCTTGCTTCTCTTCCCTTTCCCAAGGAAATTCCAGCGGTTACTTCATCTTTTATGGTAGCTGATTCTTATAGAGAAGGTACTGTCAGCTCTCCAATCTATCATCTATTATCTTTATCTAGCTCCAGTCCTTCTTCTCTTGACCAACTGGTAGCCAAAACTATAGAGACTGCTAAGGATACTCCACCTTCTTCTCCTATTCCAATGCAATCATTTTCTTCCTTCTACCAGGGCTCTTTCTGTACCTTCCATGTCAATGGATGAGGTGGATATCTTTGAGACTAGACTAGCTAGTCTTTTTGACATACCTTCCACCTCTCCAATGACTAGCAATGAGACTGAGCCATTAGTTCTAGCTAATTCTTTGCTAGAAATTTTTTAGAGCTCTTCCTTCAGTGGTAAGACTTCTTTGCCTTCGATAGACTTGGACAGCTGTCTGGAGCTACTGACAACCTTTCGAGGATTCCTTTTGAAGCCTTACAAAGACCTACAATAAAAAATGGCTTCCTGTAGTGCTGCAAGATTGTTGAACAATCCGGTATGACTGTTTCAAGTCATTTATCTCAAGCAGTAGCCACCATAGATTTTTACATCAACATCTGTCATGCTGCTAAGGCTGCAGAGGAGAAGTTGCTGAGAGATCAGAGTTTTGTTTCTAAAGTTCATGCTGAAGTGTCAGAACTGAAAGAACAACATTCCTCTGTCTCCCAATTTCAAGCTCAACTGTTGGAAAAGAAGGCTCAACTTGAGGAAGAATTATCAGCAGTTAACCAAGCTTTGGATCGGACTACTACCAAGCTACAAATCACTAATCAAGAGCTAGCTGATCGAAAACAAGAGATGACTACAACCATTCAATTGTTTCCATCCCTCAAGAATAGAGCATCTATTGTAAAAGAACAATTTAGACACTATACTGACTTTTGGGCCAATCTATGGCTACATGAACTTGACTCTTTATGAAATAAATTCTTATTTATCATTGAAGTGTTCTCATGTTCTTTTATTTAGTACTTATTCTATTCCTTGTGTTTCCCACACGGTTGGATAATAAGTCTTCAAATATCTGCCATTAATCTTTTTGGGATGTACATATCCATTCAAATTCCTCAAATGGTATGCTCCAAAAGACACGACTCTATGAACTTGATATGGTCCTTCCCAGTTAGGTGACCATTTGCCAAACTTATGGCTTTTAATCCCTATTGGGAGTATTGTCTTCCATACCAAATCACCTTCATCAAAGCCAATGTGCTTGACTTTCTTATTATAGTTTTTGGCTGCTTTCTTCTTTTGGAAGAGAATGCTATTTAATGCCAGGATTCTAGCTTCATCTATACTTTTTAATTCCAAGCACATACTCTGATGGTATTGCTCAAGGTCTAACTGATCCTGACATCTTACCCTCAAGGACTAAACATTGATTTCCACAGGTAACATTGCATCATGCCCATATACTAAGGCATAAGGAGTGATTCCTGTGCTTGATCTTGGTAAAGTCCTATAAGCCCACAATATATCCAATAGTAAGTTATGCCAATCCCTAGGATTATTTTCTACAACTTTTTGAATTCCTTTTTTCAAAGACTTATTGGATGATTCAGCTTGACCATTGGCTTGTGCATAATAGGGGGTAGAATTCACAAGACTAATTCCAAACTCTGCCACAAAAGACTTCACTATTTTCCCATCAAATACAGTCCCATTATCAACAGTTATAGTCTGTGGGATACCAAATCTGTGGATCAAATCTTTAATGAATCCAATGCCTTCAGTCTAGTCCACAGTTTTATATGGCTTAGCCTCGACCCACTTAGTGAAGTAATCTGTGGCCACTAAGATGAAACAATGATGCCTTGAAGAGGGTGGGTGTATTTTCCCTACCATATCCATAGCCCATCCTCTAAATGGCCAAGGCTTCACAACCGTATGCAGATCAGTTATGGGTACATGCTTTATTGTGCCATGCCTTTGGCATGCCTGGCAACCTCTAGCATATTCTATGCAGTCCTTAAGGATAGTTGGCCAATAGTAGGAATGTCTTCGAAGTAGCCATCTCATCTTCACACCAGGCTGATGAGCACCACAGATGCCTTCATGAACCTCAGCCATGGCTGTCAGTGCTTCCCTTGGACCTAGACATTCCAATAATAAACCATCTGCTTCCCTTTTGTAGAGAGCATTACCATATATTATGTACTGCATAGCTTGTAATTTGATTTTCCTGCTGGCTTTCGAAGATGGGCCTGCTAGATACTGCATTATTGGATGCCTCTAATCTTATTCTTGTAAATCATTATGATTAACTTCCAAGACCACATCTCTTTTATTTAAGGGTGGTATTACTTTCTGATATGTTGTTTGGTTTATGTTCCCTTGAGTATTATCTCTTCTCTTGAAATTCGAAGTTTCCTGAGCCACATTATTAGCTCTATTATTCAAGAATCTTCGGATATAAGTTACATTTGCTATCTGAAACTGAGAAAGTAAATGTAATGCAACCACATAGTATGGCAACATGCTCACACTTTGACATTTGAAAATCCCTTTCACCTGGTTAACTACCAATTGAGAATCTCCAAATATATCAACTGCATGAGTTTGTAATCCAATAAGTATTTCCAATCCCATTATTAAGGCTTCATATTCAGCTGGATTATTGGAACAAGTAATTTCATCCACTCTGAAACCATGTGTGGTTTCTACTCCTTGTGGTGACTTAATTACTATACCAATTCCAGTTAAACCATTGGCTTTTGATTTATCGAACCACATTTGCCATGGTTCAACACTAGCCATACCAAGTTCCATTATCTCTTAGCTTTCTATTTGAGATGGATGGTCTGTCAAAAAATTAGCTAAAACTTGTCCTTTTACTGCCTTTTGGGGAACATATTCTAAATGAAATTCTGATAAGGCTAGTATCCATTTGCCAATTCTTTCCCTTAACATGGGTCTAGATAACATATACTTAACCAAATCTGTGGTTACAATTACCAAGACAGTTGTAGGCAAAAGATAGTATCTTAATTTCATTGACCAAATTTGTGGTTGCAATTACCAAGACAGTTGTAGGCAAAAGATAGTATCTTAATTTCATTGCAGCGAAATACAATGCAAGGCACAACTTTCTACAACTGAGTATTTACATTTACAAGAATTTAGAAACCTACTAAGGTAATAAACAGCTTGCTCCTTGCCTTCTTCATTGTCTTGGGCTAACAAAACTCCCAATGAATCCTCTGCTGCAGCTATGTACGACTTCAAGGGCTTATCACCCCTTGGTGGCATCAGCACTAGAGGGTTGGCCAAGTAGGCTTTAATTCCTTCAAAAGCAGTTTAATACTCTGTTGTCCACCCAAACTCCTCTTCATCCTTCAGCCTTAATAAGGAAGAAAAAACTTTAGTTTTCCCTGTAGTATTAGAAATGAACCTTCGAAGAAAATTAACCTGTCCAAGAATTTTTGTAATCTTCTTACTTGATGGAGTCTGGCTTGAATGATAGCTTTGGCTTTATTCTGATCAATCTGTATTCGCTTCTTGTGTACTACATAGCCCAAGAAGTTTCCAGCTGATACGCCAAAAGCACATTTGAGAGGATTAAGTTTCAACTTGAACCTTCTCATTCTTTCAAAGGCTGCCTCCAAGTGAAACAAATGTTCTTTCATGGATTGGGACTTTACTACAATATCATCAATATAACACTCTAAATATCCTCCAATGAGGTCATGAAAAATAGTGTTCATAGCCCTTTGATATGTAGCCCCAGCATTCTTCAAACCAAATGGCATTTTAACCCATTTGAAGGTGTCAATATTCCCAGGACATCTGAATGTTGTCTTGTGGATATCCTCCTCTGCAATACAGATTTGGTTATAACCAGAATGCCCATCCATCATTGATAAAACTTGATGCCCTACTGAACTGTTACCAACAAATCTCCATATAGGCATGATACTCATCTTTTGGGGTTGCTAAATTCAAGTTTCTGAAATCGATGCATACCCTCATTTTACCATTCTTCTTAACTACAGGTACAATATTGGATAGCCATTCAACGTACCTGGCTGTCCTAAAAAGCCTGCCTTGAGGAGCCTAAGAATTTCCTCCTTGACCTTCTGAATCACCTCAGGGCTCATTCTTCTTGGTTTTTGCTTGTGGCTTGAAATTAGGCCTCATAGGGAGCCTATGTTCCACTAATGATCTATCCAATCCTGGTAGTTCATTATAAGACCATGCAAAAATCTTTGTATCTCTTTAAGACCACCAACAACTGGTCCCTGTCAAGAGCATTCAAACAAGCACTTATATAGTGGGCTGCTGTATGGAACCTTCCCCTAAGTCCACTTCTTCCAAGGGGTCTTGTACCTGAGAACTCACTGATACTTTTTCTTTGATTCCTTCTGACTTCGAAGTAATTTCCTTGCTTTGTCCTGTTCCTAGTTTCTTTGGTTCGACATCCTTACCCTCCTCCTCATAGACAAAGTCTGTCCACAAGGCATCCTCCTCCTGTATCTCTTGGACTTTTATTTCAATATCCAAAGCACAGTATTTATCCAAGGCTAAACATCTGACCTGTTGTTGTTCCTGCTTCCAACCAATTATCATGGCTTCTTTCTCTTGTTCTTGCATTTTCTGGACTATTGACTGTATGTCCAATGCTGAAAACTTAATTAAAGCCAGAGATTTGGCCTCCTAGGTTCCATCTCTTTGCCTACAACCAGGCATCATTGTCATCTTTAACGACAAACTCTTCATCAGCACTTTCCTGGACTAAGTGCTTCAGGTGTGCTAATTCCTCATCAGCCGTCACTTCGGTTGATCCATCAGGCTTTCTCAGTATACTGAGTGGTGCTACTCCTTCAGTATACAATTTAGCCTCTGCAAAATCTGCACAAGCTATGAAGGGTTGAGGATCTGCATTGATCTCCTCTGTCTCTCCACTGCCCAAAGCCATCATTATTTTCTGATGTAGAAGGAAGGCACACATTTGTTGGTGTGAATCCAATCTCTACCAAGTAAAGCATTGTACTTAGCATTGCTGTCGATAACGAAGAATGCAATCATACAATCCCTGGTTCCTACACTCAGGTTGATGGGCAAAATACCTTGAGCCATCTGTTTATCTCCAGCGAAACCAGCAATGGCTGTACTGGTTGGGATCAGTCTGGGGTTCTTCTTCCCTAATTTCTTCAAAGACGATTTTGGAAGCAGGTTTACTGCTGCCCCATTATCCACCAATACCCGATTCATCTGTACTCCATCAAAGAAGGCCTTGATATACAAGGGCTTGACATGCTGTGTCATGGACGTTGTAGGATATTCGAAAGGGTATGAGAGGTTAATACTGACCTCTTCCTCACTCTCACCTTCAGTTTCCATTGGTGTGGCCACTTCAGATTCGTCTTGTACCATACTCACTTGTGAGTCTTCACTGGAAACTGGGATTGGGTCAATCTCCTGACCTTGGTTGTCATCTTCAGCTTGAAACTCCTGTGGTAATATGAGCACCATATTCACTGACACTGGAGGAAATGAGCCAAATTGGACGACTGGCTGTACCTGCTTTCTTTCCTGGCCGACTTGTTCAACTACTTCAGAAGTATCTTCCATGCTGCATTCTGGCACTTCAGTACTAATAGCTTTCTTCGAATGGTCTGTTTCTGCTGGTTTTTCAACCAAAAATGTCTGTTCAGCCATGAAGGCTTCAAACATCTCTTTTTCAACCACTTCCTTCTTTTGGCCTAGGCCGACTTCTTCTTCTATCTCACTATCACTTTCCATCAGAGCCTTCTCCAATCCTGCCAAACTGGACCTTTCTTTGGCTTTTAGCTCAAAATGAACTTTGGCCAATTGTTCTCTGCTGCAACTCTTTTTGTCTTGAAGAGTCGACTTTGGATCATGATTTGACTTTGAATTTTCTTCTTTTCTGCTTGGCTCTTTGGCTGGACCAATGAAGAGCTTTCTCCACTTTCTTTCAGGTCCTTCTAGTACTGAGTGTACCTTCGTTGTATCTTCCTTCTTTGGGACCTAGAAATTACCGGGACCATATTTGGTTCCTTTGTTTTTGGGTGTTTAAGTAACACCCAATTGTTTGGAACCACCAAAGGAGGTTTAACCATCCTACCTTGGTTTCCAACAACATTCCTTTGGGTAGACATCTCCTTGGGTTTGTTCTGCATGACAAACCAATCTGGAACTCCAGGTACCCATGAACCCACTGGCCCAGTTGTTGAACTGTCTCTTTCGTCCTTCGAATCCATCTTCGAAACTGGCTGTGAAGGCCACTGCTTGGCCCTGACTTCTTGTTTTGGGCCCAATTCAGGCCTTCGATGAAGATGGCCACCTTCTGTCCTGTGTGAGACTGGTCTAGGATGCCAATCCCTGGCTTTGATCCCGTAACTTGAACCCCTTTCAGATCTTCTTTCAAGATGATTGCCCTCCATTCTGTAATAGTTAGGTGGCCTAGATTCATGTAGAGGTCTCTTGCCTTTGGAGTGCACCCTAGTGACTGTTGGCTCAGCCATTAATGGCTGCTGCCTAGTACCAATTAGATATGGCCTTTTGTTATAAGCACTGGTTGGTTTAGGACGCTTTTGCACATCCTTGTAATATTGCTTCCCATCAATTGAAAGTCCTTTCAACCACTTGTAGCTCAGCCTGCATCTGGGACACATTCTTTGCATGACAGTTGCTTCTAAAGAATCGTCATCCAGTGCTTCTTCATCAGAATCTTCCCTCTGGTCTGAGAAACCTTGTCCAATTGCTGGTAGATTTCCAGTGTCTTTCTTGACAATTGTCTGACTGGCAACATGCATTTGCACATTGACTTCTTCCAATTCTTTCAAGGACAAGTTCTGGAAGTTTGGCATAATAACATTGGCTGCCACTTCTCTAATTTCTGGGAACGGATTAGTGTCAATCCCCATGGCCTTTTTTGTTTTAGTTGGGAATTTTAGACTCCCCTTTCGAATCTGCTCTTGGATCCTGTCTTGAAAAACAATGCAGTTTTTAGTTGAGTGAGACCAAGAATTATGCCATTTACATTACACTTTTCCCTTAAGTTCCTCTGGAGACGGGATTTTGACTCATTTTGGTAACTTCAGGAAGTTTGCAGCAAGCAAACGATCAAAAATGTCATCTGCCTTTGTTAAATCGAAAGAGTATTTCCTATGAAAGTCTTTCTTTTTAAACTGCTAGTCAATTGTTGTGTCTTTATGAATTAATGCTTCACAGATCACAGGTTCTTTCCCTACAATCTTTGCTGCATCAATCTCATAATTAGGATCTCTATAATACGTCTTGTCTGATGCATTACTTCGATCTTGTTCTTATTCTAGTAATGCTTCATACCTAGACACCTTATAGGTTAATTTCACTAAGTCTTTAAACTCAGTTGAGTCAAACTTCTTTCGAAGCCTAAACTCTAGACCATTTTGAGCCAATCTCACAAATTCAGGCTCTGGTAAGATGATCTTACATTTATTTCGTGCTCTTTTAAATCTGACAATAAACTGAGTAGCCTTCTCATCAGGCCTTTGACTCAATCTTGCCAAGTCTGCCATGGAAACCTCTGGCTCTGTTTGGAAGAATTGAGCATGAAATGCCTCTTCCATTTGTTGCCAAGTTTGGATAGAGCCAGGTGTAAGGTTAATATACCATACAAAGGCTGCCCCAGTTAGAGAATTTGGGAACAATCTTAACTTCATATAGTCATTGTTAGTAAATTCACCACACTGAGCAGCGAACCTAGCAATATGTTCAACCGTTGACTGGTTTCCATTCCCATAAAAAAGAGCGAAGTCGGGTATCCTAAACCCCCTTGGGTATTCATGTACCCTATCTACCCATTCTGGATATGGCTTCCTGTACACAGGAGTTTGAACCCCCCGAGCCATTGGTCCACACATCTCTCTAACAATGTCAACAATTTGGTCCCTAGGGACCATATTTTGTGCTTGTTGAACCACTACCAGAGGAACAAACACAGGATTTGGTAGACAACCTTGTGCCTGGGGTCCTCTTGGTCCATAGGGTGGTATGTTTGGGACTGGTTGTCCCTGTGGTGCTGGCTGCTGTTGGGGATATGGGTGACCCCTTTGAGCCTGTCCTACAAAAGGACCTGCGAAAGGTGCTGGAACAGGTGTTGTGTCTCTTCCAGTTGTAGGAAAACCTTCCAACCCCCGGGTATAAATTTGAACAAAGGATTAATGAACCCCCTCGTGCCAGGTATGGCTTCGAACATGGGATTTGGAAGCATCCTTACACCATTATCTTGTGTTGGGTTGATTTGCCATAGGCCTCGAAAGAGGCTCATACCAAGACTGAGGTGGTGGTCTTTCATGGTTTTGGTTACTAGTTTGACCATTAGTATGCCCATTACTCTGCATAGGCTGTTTATCTCTAGCCAATCTTTACTGAGGGGCATTTGAATTTTCCTCTATATGCCTTGCATTAGTTGGTTGATGAGTATTCATTCGATCCAAAAAGGATGCTGCCCATCTTTCCATTGTGTTTATTAACTGCTGTCCCATGGCATCTACTAGGCTTCCCCATGGATTCATTGGCTGAGTAGATGGAACGGTGGACGGTTCAATTACTTGGCCTCGTCCAATACTTTGAACATGTGGTATTTGTTCTGAAGTGTTGGTCTGTTCGACCATAGGTTCTGACACACCAGATGCCTCTACAGGATGTGTCATCACATTTTCCTTTAGATTAAGCATTTCTACCTCTCCTTCCACGCCTTCTTCCAAGCGTTCATTTTCTCCTTGTCTCCTACGTCTAGCCATTTTAATTCAGGTCCCACTGGGCGTGCCAAAAATATATGTTGGCTTTTTGGCTTTCGAAGGTTATTACAGTAATTTTGAGCGTGCCAGCAAGGATCAATTAGTCCTTATAGAAATTTAATTGCCAACCAATTATCAGACGATTGTGTTTTAGTTCTTTTAGCCTCAATGAAGAGGACTTTTACTGGTGGCTTTGCTTAGGAGGAATAAACTGACAATGATTAAATGAAGAACAATTGCAGTATTTCATTAAGTAAAACGAAAAGACGTACAATGATCCAATTCAGCCTCGTAGAGGTTTACAGCAACAATCTATTTGAAACTACTCCTATGAACGAAATGCAGTACAGGAATCTGAAGTACAAAAATATAAAGGACAAGAAATGTAAAAATTGGAAGGAAAAATAAAGAAGATAAACTGGTTTTTTGCGTCTGAGGTCGTCCCCTTATTTTGAAGCCTTCTTCGCTATTTATATTGTCTTGTGGTAACCGTCAAAATGAGCTTCTAACCGTCAAATTACTCTTCCATGATTGTTGATCATGTTTCCTCACAGTTAGCTCCACTACGCCATGTCTGCAGTTAGGCTTCCCTCTTAAATTTGAATTCAAATGTATGAATAACCGTTAGAATCACGTCATCTTAAATTCCTTTGCTAATCCAGTGTTATGCAGATCCATTATAACCAATACTGACTGCCACGTGTGTGATTACGATTGAAGACTTAAATAGTCTTCCCGTATTGCCCTTATTTCGCTACGTGTCGAACTGTGATTGGCCCGTACAAAATATATAGCCAACAGAAGTGTACTATAATGCTTACGTAAGTCTTTAGTAATCCTTACATCATAACGATAAAATTAAATAAAACACTTATTACACTTTTATTAAATTGGACTATAAGCTTTGAATGATTATAAATTGATGAGGTTTGGTACATGTTTTATTTTTGCTGCTGCTACTGCTGTTTGTATGTTTTATTTATTTATTTATTTTTACTTTTAGGGGAATTTGTTTTTTTGCTGAAGATGCTTTGGGTAAATAGGTTTTTTGTCCGCCTATTTAAGTTGTTTATAGTTTTTTGTATTCTAGAAATATGTGTCAGACTGTTTGGTACAATTTTTGCTTTTTTATTAGGCATAAATAACTTAAATAAGTTGAAAAAAAAAAGTAGATTTCTAAAAGTTGGGTGACGGGGTGCTTTTGACTTCTATTTTTAAATTATCAATTTTTAATTTACAATAAATTGTACACTATTATTATTATTATTATTATTATTATAATTTAATTAATTATTAATTTATTTTATTTTTAAATTATCAATTTTTAATTTACAATAAATTGTACACTATTATTATTATTATTATTATTATTATTATTATTATTATATTATTAGCCAAATAAGAATCTTTAGTGACCCTAATACAAGTCTTTTAATGTGGAAAAAATGTATTGTTGAAAAGTTTTAGATGGATTTTTTGTAAGCAAAATTAAATTATGTTGAAAAAAGAAATGCATGACTTTTTAGAGTCATAAAAAATTTGGAACTTAATTGGAAGCATAAAAAATTAGAATTTTTGTGATGTTTGTCTTTCAGTATTTAAAAAACCTACCCCACATGTTTGATTGTTTAGTAGCCTTCATGAAAGTTTGCATAGAAAGTCTTCTCAAATATGAGTTTTAAGCTAGTCTTCTTTAATTTTGACTTGAAATCTTCAATGACAATAAAATTATGCATCTAGAATTTTTATATAGATATTTTTTTTAAATGTGAAATTTAAATTCAATTTTTATATTGTAGGGGGTGAATTGAAATTACAGATTACATTTTTTAAGTATTTTTTTCTATGACATTTAACCTCATTAAGTTTCTATATATTTTTCCACCCATTTGATAATAATGAGACATATTATAATTAACTTACATGTAACATTAGGATACAATTAAAAGTGAAATGTTCAAAATAAGTTTTTGGTGAGAGTGTTGACGTTTGACAAGAAAAATATCAAGTGTGGCTCATATGTCAATTTTATTAATGCCAGTAGATGAAAGAGTAACATTGAAATTTAACTTAAAGTTTTAGAATTTGCTTGTTAATTTTCAGTGACAGTTTGAGAATTTTATCACAAAAAATGTTACTAATTATAAGTTTTAGCAACAGTTTAAAAAAATCGTCACAAAAAAATGTCACTAATTTTCAACTTTCAACGACAATTTAAAAAATTCGTCAAAGAAAAATGTCACTAATTGTAAGTTTTAGCAAAAATTTATAAAAACCGTGGCAAAAAAAAGTTACTAATTGTTAATTTTAGTGACATATGCAAAAAATTATCACAAAAAATTATTTTTAGCAATGATTTTATTAGGACTTATAGCGATTCCGATTTTGACCCAACCCTTGTTGTATCCCAAACTCGGGTTTCGTGGTTTCATGTTGTTGTTCACATCTTGCTTCCCTTGTATCTCCTTAAATTTGGCTATTGGATTGTTGTGGTTGCGTTTGGGGTAGGTTGGTTGCTTAGTTTCCAAACTCTTGTAGCCTAGAATTCTATTCCTCCGCTCGAGCGGCATTTCTTGCGCTCGAGCAGGCTTTGTGAACTCTCAGTATTTTTGCAGGTCTACAAAACTATTGGGAGAGTGTATTCTACACTCAAGCGGATCTTTCTGTGCTCGAGCGGCCTTTCTTGCGCTTGAGCGTTGGTCTGTTGTCTGCAAAACTACTGGGAGTATGCTTCCTGTGCTCGAACGGAACAACTTATTGTGTTTGACGCTCGAGCGTCACTTCTTGCACTTGAGCGAATTGTGCGTATATCAGTTCGTAACAGCTACTTTTTACATCACTTTTTTTTATCTCTTTCTCTCTCTAAAACATTTCAAAACCCTAGATCTTGAGCGCTCTCTCTAGAACTCACATTCTCTTTACATTTTCACCTCGATCCGTTGGTTTCTCTGCCCTAGTGTCTTTGGGAAAAGGTAGACCATCTCAAGAGCTCCATTTTGATCTAAACAAAAGTTGGTTTCGGCGTCTTTGAAGTTTTCTCCTTGTTTTGCTCATCTTCTAACTTTGTGTAAATAATGTTAGGATCTAGAGGATTTTAGACAAACCTAGGGTTTTAGTTTAAATTTGTGGATTTTGACACATGGGTTGGATTTGGGAGAGAATGGAGTTTTGCCCTAAAATATTTCAAATAATTATTTTGTATAAATAATGAAATTGGTATTGGGAATTTGAAATTAGATGAATGTGTATATAAATGGTAGAGTTGGATGTGTATTATCTCTCACCTATGGAAATTTGGATAGTTTATCTGTTTTGGAGATTGTATATCTATTTAGAATATCTGTTTTGGGGCTATCGGTAGAGGATAGCTATGATTGTTGTAAAAATTGCATGAGGATTATGTGAATTGAAACTAATCTCTTATTGGTTATCATTGAATGTGACTGTGTTTTTAATAAATTGTATATGTATGATATTTAGGAGGAGAAATGAGATGTACTCCATGTTTGGGAGAAGAAAGGGATGGACTCTATTGAATTAAGTTGGCCTGTGTATCTAGGGTGAAAGTCTCGAAAACCACGCTTATACATGGGTGCTGATTCCTGCGGACAAAATTTTCGTAAAATGGCAAATTTGAAGTGTTTGTGCAATGATTGTATTGGTTAAAGAACCACTGAGTTGTAGCCTTAGCTGGGTTGTCTAGATAACAATGGACTTGACTTATGAGTTGAGATAAAATGGATTGAGATACAAAGCTTGGCATATTATAATCTTGTAGAACATGAATGATTTTATTACAGGCATTGTATATGCACATTACACTTATACATTTGTTAAGATTCATATATTGTGATAGATTGTTCATACTGGGCTTTGGCTCACCCTACTTGGGGAAAAACCATTTTTAGGTGCTTATGATATGCCTCTGCCAAGGACTTAGCTTGGGAGGACTGTGTAGCTGAAGGCTCAATTTTGTTTATTTTGTATTTACTCTTTACAAGCCTAGGGCTTTATTTGTATTGAGCTCATGACTCATTTTGTTGTAACCAAGTACGGTCTTGGAAATATGTAAGCCATTAAGGCATATGAATATTTGTTTAGCTTTCATTATTTATTTCGTCTTGTAACACATATTGTAGATTCAGGATGAACAATTTATGAATGTATATCGTATGTGTCACATTTTGTACATTAACTCTGATTAATAAAAGCTTTTTATTGCATCTATATCACTTTGTATTGGTGATTGGAGTTGAATTTTTGTAATTATTTTGAAAGCGTTACAACTTGGTATCAGAGCAAACCGGGTTTGAATACTTTGGATACATGGGAAGTGGTTATTACCACAATGGATTTGTCTCGCTTGATTAAGACAATAGTATGTATAGTATGCTATGTGATAACATGCTTATGTGATTATATGGGTATGAGATTTAATTTCTAGGATGTTAATTGAGTCTACGGGTTTCTAGAGGTCCTATTAGAAGAGCACTTGAGCATTTTGTTTCTAATTAGAACTTTGGCAACACCGCGGGACAGTCATTATCCAGAAATGAAATTCGTACGTGTTTATGTGATAACGTGCTTATGTGGAATGAATTACTGTTGTCCACTACTTTAGGAAGTGAGTGAGTTAGCTTCGGCACATTTGTAAATGTGCTAATCTATTATGTTACCTTCATTAGGATGTCAGGACGTGGACGTGATGGTGGTAGGCCTAAGAGGCATGAGATGCCTTTACCGGATGAGATTCTGACACAGGAAGAATGGGTTGGTCAGGCCAATGTGGTCAAACCAGTTGGTCAATAGGCCATGGGCTCCTTGGCTCGTGAAATGGCTAGAGCATTGCGGGAGTCAATGGACATTCGCAGAGTTAAGAATCAAGTCCAGGCCCAAGCAGCTAAGGCAGGTCTGTCATTCTTGAAGTGAGAGTTTTTCCAATCAAATCCGAATGAGTTTGTGGGTGATCCCAAGGAGCCACTAAAGGCAGATGAGTGACTAGAGCAAATAGTGAAAACGTTCGAGATGCTTGGCATCGAGGACGACCAGTTGCGAGTGACCTTGGCATCTTTCCAACTGAAGGGAGATATGGATTAATAGTGGAAGTATGCATGGGGGCGCATTAGGGTGACATGGGATGCTTTTGTCAGCAGCTTCCAGGAAAAGTTTCTACCTCCCACAGTTAGGGAGAAGTTAAGAGACCAGTTCTCCAAACTTGTACAGTTGAGCACTCTGGTGGCCGAGTTTGAGGCCACATTTACCATCTTGTCGAGGTTTGCACCAGAACTCGTGGCAATTAAGGAGCACCGTTGTTTAGAGTTCGAGAAGCGATTGAGGACTAGGCTCATGTTCAAAGTGGCCAGGTCAATGATTAGAGACTATGGACACTTTGTAGAGGCGATGGCTTATGTTGAGACCGCAATGTAGATAGAAGAAGAGAGGATGGGGGGCTCCAAGAGGGGTTAGGATGTTCAGGGGGACAAGAAGAGGCAGAAGGGTCCCACCCCACAGCAGTCCCAGGGAGCTTAGTCGTGGTCTACCTTTCTATTGCCAAGTTCAGGTTCTGGAAAAGGTGGTCAGGGAGATTTCACTTGTTACAAGTGTGGCCAATTAGGCCATAAGTCTCCAGCTTGCCCGCAGAGAGGAGGAGGGCAGCGGTCTGCATTGTCTTCGGCTTGTTCTCATAGCCAGAGCCAGGGGAGAGGCCAGTCGCTCACTTGTTATTAGTGTGGGCAGGCGGGGCACATGAAGAGATTTTGCCCTCAGTTAGGTGGCACACTCGGTGCGTTTGGTTCGAGATAGACATAGAGCCACCAGTCTGCACAGTCAACACAAGCCTCAAGGGCCAATTAAGGAGCCTCTTCAGCTCAGTCAATGCATCAGGCTTATGCTCTAAGGGGTGAGCAGGTTAAGCAGAGACCTACAGGGCGTGTGTATGCGCCAATTTAGTACCAGTACATTCGGTAGTGAGAGGTACCTTCTTGTTTTGCAATTCATTTGCTAATGTGTTGATTGATATGGGTGCATCCCGTTCATTTATCTCGTCTGTATTTGCATCGGTTTTGAGGTACCTTATTATTTGGTCCTAAGACTCATGTCCTATGTTGATACCCATTTTGTCTTGCTTTCTAAGGCAATCACACATGAAGTGATACTTCCTGAAGTGTTCTTACAGTAGAAACAAAACAATGTCATTTTGAATAATACAAAAAAAGAAAAAGAAAACACAAAAGATGCGAGGGGGAGAGAGAGAGAGAGAGAGAGAGAGAGAAATAGAGAGAGAGAGAGAAGACTAGTGGAATACTATCCTTGCTAATTAGAGTCTCTTCCATCAACTACCCCACCTTCGCTGGTTGGCGGCCACCTTTAATAATCTCTATCAAAATAAAATCGAATCAAAGCATAAATTTACACATTTCGACGCCAACATTGAGCAAGTTATCACTTTGGCATAGGCTAGATCTAGAGTTTTAGTGGAAAAGAATAAAAAGATGATAAGGGATAGGGATTGCATTGGGTGATCTGAGGAGAATAGGGTAGCGACTGGCAGCGATTAGTAAGAGTGAAGTAAGAGGTGGTTGTCAGGTCGACGAGGATAGAGTAAGTGATGAAAGAAACTCCAACCAACAAGGGTAGTCTTCCTCTGGTCTTCTCTTTCTCTTTGTTGAGTGGGCTTGCGCCTCAAATTTATCTCACAAGTTGGATTGACTTGAGCCCATCGAAAACATACACGATGAGCTTTAATTTTTTGCATATTGACCCAACCAGATACAGACCGTTAGTCTAACTTTGTTGAATAATAGACTCATTGTAAGGAGTAATTATTCTATGATTTTAGATCAATGTGATTTTTTGTTCTAATTGTTTTTATTTGATCATCTCAAACAAAGTAGGTTTTTTTATTTTTTATTTTAAGATAGTTAAAGAACCCAAAGTGGACTACACACACTTTGAAAAAACCACAGAAACTAGCTCAACTAGAACCTTCTCTATCCACACCATCAAGCCCGAAAAATGCCATGCCATCTTAGCCAAACTATGCATAACTGAGTTGGCCAATCTAGGTATATGAGAGAAGCAGTGCCATCGAAATTCCTTGCATGTAAGAGCTGATCCTTGAAGAAGATGGCCAAACTATGAAAATTGGAACTTTTGTTTCTGAAGAGCCCTTGCAATAGACAATGAATCCCCTTCAAACTGAACGTCTCACAGGCCCGATTCAGCCGCAAACTCCATAGCCCTTACTGCCGTGAAGGCCTTGGTACAATTCGCATCTACCCAACTATGAATCTTCTCAGATAAGGATGTAATTATGGTGCCTTGAAAATCCCAAACAATCATGCCAACTCCAATCGCCCTTAAACAAAGTGAGATTTAAAGTTTTATTTTTCTACTTTCCAATAATGTGAGTCCTCAATAAGTAAAATATTGAATATTCTTTTCATTTTAAGTAGTCGACCTTTATTAATAATCAGAACAAAAAATGATATAATGGCTCCTAATAAATCACTAAATAATTAATACATATGCAATTGAGAAAATTGTCGATAAATCCACTCTAGTAATTGTCCAAGGCATTGGATCTAGTTGATTTTTTTGTTGGTGAGAGGTCTACCCTTTAGAAGTCCTTTTGTTTGTTTTAAATGACATTTTGTTTCTAATTTTACCCATTAATTTATCTGTAGACTTTTTTTTGAATATTTTTTTTTTATATTTTTAATTTTGTAACTATCTGTTCAATTATTTTCCTTTATTTGTTCAAAATTTTCAATTATCTGTTCAAATTTTTGAACTATATTTTTTTATTTGTTCAATTTTGTAACTATCTGTTTATTTTATTTATTTTTTTTATAATTTTTTTAGCTATTGAAATACATAGCCAAACAAAATTATATATGTTGAAATTCAGAGCCAAATTAACCCTATTGCAATACCAAGCCTTTATATGTTCAAATTTTGGACAGATTTGTCATTTTATCTTTTCAAATCCTACTATCTGTTGAAAATTTGAACATATTTGTTTCTTCACATCATCGTCATCATCATTATCACCATCATCAACAACAACAAAAAAGAAAAAAAAAAATAGTTAATCAAAACAACAACCAGCCAAATCAAAAAAAAAAAAAAAATGAAAGTCATTATCTGTTAAAATCAACAACCACCACTACCACATCCCACCATCTCTTTCTTCTTTTGTCCCTACAGATCTGTCTATCCTTACCTCAGATCTGAGATCCACAACTTCAACAACCACCAACAAGGTTACTGCAATAGTTTAAGAAATTACATATGGGGGTTTATTTAGGGTTTTTAGATGGAAATCAAAAGAATGAATTATATATATAAATATATAGATACCTACAAAGACAAGTAAAGAGAAAAACGCTCTCTGAGTTTTCTGACGGTCTCATTATTCTCAGAATCACCGAACCCAATCACAACCTTCTCACCTCTACTACCATCACCGGTCGGTTTTGGCAGCTCGTAGATTTGACTACTCTTTTGTACCCGAACTACCTGTACTTCACCAAATCTATCACCATTACACTAGTGTTGATGCAACAAGGGTTTCCCTTGGTGAATATGCTAAGGGGATGTATTCGGAAATGGAGCAAGTTTATTAATAAATTTCATAATATTGTCTATAAGCTTTAAATAAATCTTTAATAATCTTGATTGGATACCATAAGATTATGTTTTAGGCAAATTACATCGGTAGTTCTTACATTTTGTCACTAGTGCTATTTTGGTCCTTATATTTTTAATTGGCTCAATTTTGATCCTTAATTTTAGATTTCATGTCAATTTGGTCCAATTGATAATACCGTTAGTGCTTTTGATAAAAAAAATTATCACTGAATTGATTGAGGTTAATTCACTGAGTTGAGTGGACTTATAATTTTTCCTTTAAATTCATGACACATGCCCACTTATGTGCTTATATTTTTATTAAAAAATGCTAACAATTGTATTCAGTTGGACTAAGTTGAGACACAACCATAAATTCATGATGAAAATATAATTAATCGAAATTATAGGGACCAAAATAACTTAAGGATCAAAATACAAGGACTATCAATATAATTTGCCGTTATGTTTTTTTATAAGTTTGATTTTTCAGTAAAATTAATTTGGGGGACTTACGTGTAGGTTGTAATAGGTGGATTTATTGTCCAACAGGTCCTATGATAATTAATGACGTTTTTCATAAAATGTTATCAAAAAAAGTCAGTAATTGTTAATTTTCAATGACAGTTTGAAAATTTTGTCACAAAAATGTCACTAAGTATAAGTTTTAGCAATAGTTTAAAAAAATCAGCACAAAAAAAATGTCACTAATTTTCAACTTTCAGTGACAATTTGAAAAATTCGTCACAGAAAAACGTTACTAATTGCAAGTTTTAGCAACAATTTATAAAAACTGTGACAAAAAAAAGTTTATAATTGTCAATTTTAGTGACATGCAAAAAATCGTCACAAAAAATTATTTTTAGCAATGATTTTATTAGGACTTGATAGGAATTAAGTTCAACTATTAGGAGCTATTGATAATTTATCCTAAAATTAAATATTACACTTACTACACTTTTATTAAACTGAATTATAAGCTTTGAATGGTTATAAATTGATGAGGTTTGGTAAATGTTTTGTTTTTGTTTTTACAATTGTGCTACGTAGCTCGATTTTTTTTGGCTCGAGTGGCCCGATGAGGTTTGGTAAATGTTTTGTTTTTGTTTTTACAATCGTGCTACGTAGCTCGATTTTTTTTAGCTCGAGTGGCCCAATGAGGTTTGGTAAATGTTTTGTATTTGTTTTTACAATTGTGCTACGTAGCTCGATTTTTTTTTGGCTCGAGTGGCCCGATTTCCTCTCTCTCTCCCCTTTCTATTCTTTCTATGTTTCTTCTCTTTTTCTCCCTTGGTTCATCTTTCTTCTCTCCCTGTTCATCTCTGTCTCTCCCAAAAATCTATCTCTATGTTTCTATGTTCATTAATCTGTCTCTGTTCATTCCAAAAATCCCTCTGTTCATATCTCCGTCTCTTCTAACATTCTGTCTCTGTTCATCTCTTTGTCTCTCCCAAAAATCTGTCTCTATGTTCATTAAGAATTCATTAAGAATTCAAAATCACCAAAACCATCAAACCCAAAAATTTGGGAAAGATGGGTTTGAAACCCGAAAACCAAAACCAATCAAAAATCAAAACCTAGAAACCAAAAATCAAAACCAAACAAATCAAACCCAAAAACCAAAAATCAAAACCAAAAAACCAAAAACCAAAACCAATATACAAATCAAATCCAAATCGATCGATTTCAAACCCTAAAAGAAGAAGAAGAAGAAGAAGAAGAAGAAGAAGAAATAGAAATAGAAATCTGGTGCTTTCTCTCTTCTCTCTCTTTCTTCTCTTTTCCTCTCTCTTTCTCTTTCTTTTCCTTTTTCTTCGTCCTCTGTCCAGATCTAATAGAACAAAAAAAAAAAAAAAAACCACTGCCCAAAACGTCGGGCCATTCGAGTTGGAAGATTTCGAGCTACGAATTATTTTTGTTATTTTTATTATTGTTGTTGCTACTGTTTTTTTTTTTTTTATGAACTTTTGGGGATTTTTTTTAATTTTTTTTGCTGAAGATGCTTTGGGTAAATTTGTTTTCTGCCTATGTGGTGCAACCTATCTGAGTTGTTTATATATATATATATATATATTTTCTATTCTAGCAGTCTATGCCAAACTGTTTGGTACAACTTCTCGTACAATTTTTACATTTTATTAGGTAAAAATAACTTAAATAAGTTGATAAAAGTAGATTTCAAAAAACTGGGTGACCGGGTACTTTTGACTTTTATTTTTAGATTATCAGTTAAAATTTTTAATAAATTGTACCAAACAACGCTATTATTATTATTAATATATTTTTTTGATTGGGCCAAATAAGTATCTTTAGTGTCCCTAATTACAAGTCTTTTTATGTGGAAAAAAATGAATTGTTGAAAAGTTTTAGAGGGATTTTTGTAAACGAAATCAAATTATGTGGAAAAAGAAATGCACGTTTTTTAGAGTCATAGAAAATTTGGAATTTAATTAGAAGCATCAAAAATTATAATTTTTGTGACGTGTATCTTTCAGTATTTAAAATACCTACCCCACATGCTTAGATTTTGTATAGAAAGTCTTTTCGAATATTGATCAGGAAGTTTAAGCAAGGCTTCTTTAATTTTGACCTAAATCTTCAATGGCAATAAAATTATGCATCTAAAATTTTTATATAGAATTTTTGTATAGAATTTATTTTAAATGTGTAATTTAAATTTAATTTTTATATTGTAGGGGATGAATTAAAATTACAGATTACGTTTTTAGGTATTTTTGGATAAATTACAGTTTACACCCCTGCACTTTGCACCAAATCTCACTTTGGCCTTTACAAAGGAAATCATGATAGTCAACTCCCTACACTTTTTGTTAAATCCCACTTTGGTTCTTACATATGAAATTGTGACAGTCAACCCCTTGTTATTTTTGGTCAAATCTCACTTTGATCCCTATACAAGTGTCAATCTTCCCTTTTTGTTACTCAATCATCTAAATCTTTAAAATAATCTAATCATGTGACAAGAATGTGATGACGATACGAGGGTAAAAAAAGGAAAATTATCTACATTTTTCTATCAATACATACTTTATCCCAAAATTTATATCAGAATATGATTGTATTAGGCTAAAACAAAACGTATATTGTAAACAATTAAGAAGATGAACTAGGATTTTGCATAAATTGAAATCAAGAAACTCTATTTTTCATGGTAACACAGTCTTTTATCTATTCATATTCTTTCTCTTTAATTTCTTTGTTGCATTTTTATTATTTCAAAAGCTCTACTTTCTGCATTTTCATCCCAAATTTTGCCATACAAACACACACACACACACATATATATATATATATATATATTGTATTATATAATTCTCATGTGCTTTTCACTTAGGGAAAAGTGTATTGATGGGAAATATGGATGATTTTTCTCTTGTACCCTCATTTCGTAGTCATATTTTTGTCACAAAACTAGATTTTGTTAAAGATTTGAAAATGAAGTAACAAAAGAAGAATACTGACACTTGTATAGGGACCAAAGTGGGATTTGAGTAAAAGTACAGGGGGTTAACTGTCACGATTTCATGTGTAGGGACCAAAGTGGGACTTGAGTAGAAGTGTGAGTGGTTAACTGTTAATATTTCACGTGTAGGGACCAAGATAAGATTTGATGCAAAGCGTAGAGGTGCAAAGTCTAATTTACCCAGTATTTTTTTATGACATTTAATCTCATTAAGTTTCTATATATTTTTCCATCAATCTGATATTAATGAGACATATTATAATTAACTTACATGTAACATTAGGACAAAATTAAAAGTGAAATGTTCAAAATAAGTTTTTGGTGTAGTGCAAACATTTGGCAAGAAAAATATCATGTGTGGCTCATATGTCAATTTTTAATCAATTTTATTAATGTCAGTGGATGGAAGAGTAACACTGAAACTTAACTTAAAGTTTAAGAATTTGCTTGTTACAATTTAATGTAAAGGAACTAAGTGCAAATGTATTGTATTCACAGTGAAAGATATTACATAAGGCTAGATATCGTTCTAGCAGACGAAAGACATTTTAAATCCACAAGGAAGATACGGAATTTGGGGCATTCCAAGCTCATCACAAAAGTTACGTTTTTACTCTCAATTTAACTTTTTATTTAATCTTTACTCGTCGAATTGTTTCAAAAATTCTTAACTACTTGTTCTACATTAATAATTCACCCTCTACTAAAACTATTTGGTAAGTCTTTTGTGATCTTAATTACAAGATTTTTTAAAAAATGACGCATAATCTAATGTTTATAAAAGCATAATTTCAAATGAACAACTATTTAGCAAATAATTACTTAAATTACTTAGAATTTTTGTCATAAATCGTTGAGTATAAGAAAACAAAGCGTGCAAGTCTTTTCTCAATGTCACTCGCTTGATTTTATTAATAAATTTCAAAATATTGTCTATAAGCTTAAAGGGTGAAACACCAATAAATCCTAAAATGTGATCTTATGAATTGTTTAGTTCTTTTTTTTTTTTCTCTTATAAATCAAAAGGTCCCATCAAAGTAGAAATTACACAAAAGAGTAGTCACTTACCCGTTTGGGTTCAATTTTTTAGGGATAAAAATAAGTTTCTCCAAATATGAAATTACACTTTTTAGCAATCTGCACTATAGAGGTTTTGGATTTTTCCTCCTGGAATAAATTCCACATTACGACCAAGATCGTGACACTCCAATGTAATACTCCAATTACATAACACTCTAATGTAACACTCTAAAAAACTCCTTAGTATACTTCTCCCAAACGTAATAACGTAACATTCTAAAAAAAATATCTTAGTATACTTTTTCCAAACGTAACACTCTAATGTAACATATAAAACAACTCTTTATTGTATCTTTTCCAAACGTAATACTCCAATGTAACATACTGGAATGTAACACACAAAAAAAACATTAAAAGACTCTTTACTACTCTTTTTCCAAACGTAAAACTTACAGGTTGAAATTATACATTTGCCTAACACTTATAAGGAATTTTAATACTCCTTTTGGAATGGTTTGAAAAATCCCACATCTTTTTGGAATGATTTGAAGAACCTCACATCCTTTTTTTAGAGTGTTAAATTGGAGTGTTGCATTTGAGAAAAGTATACTAAAGAGTTTTTTTGTGTGTTACATTGGAGTGCTACACTTAGGAGTTTTTTTGTAGTGTTATATTAGAATGTTATGTTTGAAAAAAGTACACTGATGAGTTTTTTTTTGGGGTTACATTAGAGTGTCACACTAAGGAATTTTTTATAGTGTTATATTGAAGTGTTATGTTTAAAAAAACTACACTAAGGAGTTTTTGTGTGTTACATTGGAGTGTTACACTAATGAGTTTTTTAGAAGTGTTATATTAGAGTGCTACGTTTAGGAAAGTACACTAAGGAGTTTTTTTTGGACTATTACATTGGAATTTGAAAGTTTGAAATTATACATTTACCCAAGGCATACTAAGGAGTTTTTGTACTCCTTTTGATATGTTTGAAGAATCTCATGTCCTTTGAAATGTTTGAAAATTTTCATATTTCAAGTCATTTTTATACTCCCTTTGCAATATTTGAAGAATTTCACATTTCAACTCATTCCAAAACAAAAAAGATTTCCACATAAAAATTCATCCCAAATTTGATTTCTATAGGTTGTGTATCTTACATTTTTAGCACAAAATAAAAGAAAAAACAATGGAAAAAGAAAAAAGAAAAAAGAAAAAGAAGGAAGCATAATAAAAATAAAGGTATAACTGTAAATTCAATTTTCAAATAATATATTAAATTTCTGTTTTGGGCAAATTACACCGGTAATCCTTACATTTTGTTACATGTGTCATTTTGGTCCCTATACTTTCAATTTGTTCAATTTTGATCCTTAATTTAAAATTTTATGTTAATTTGGTCCAATTGATAATACCGTTAGTGCTTTGGACAAGAAATTATCACCGAATTGATTGAGATTAACTCACTGAGTTGAGTAAACTCATAATTTTTCTCTTAAAATCTTGGCACATGAATAAAATGAGACAATCATAAATTCAAGATCAAAATAAAATCAATTGAAATTACAGGAATAAAAATGACATAAATATCAAAATACAAGCACTATCAATATAATTTACTGTTATGTTTTTTCATAAGTTTGATTTTTGCGTAAAATTAATTTAGAAGTGTACTATAATGCTTACATGAGTCTTTAGTAATCCTCACATCATAACGATAGAATTAAATAGAACACTTATTACACTTTTATTAAATTGGACTATAAGCTTTGAATGATTATAAATTGATGAGGTTTGGTACATGTTTTATTTTTGCTGCTGCTGTTTGTTTTTTGTTTTTTTTTTTTTTTTTTTTTTTTAAGGAGGGGAGTTATAGCGACCCCGGTCTTTTTCCCATTTGATTATTGTATTCGGACTTACGTTCCGTGGATTCCGCTGTTATATTTGTTGTTATTGTCCTTTAATTCCTTATTCTTGGGTTAGAGGAGGTGTTTAGCAGGTTGGTTGCAGATTGGTTGGGTTTAGAAACCAAGTCTGCATGTTCAGTTTTTGGCTTGGTCGCTCGAGCGAGCTTATCTTCGCTCGAGCGAGGTCTTCGTTTTTGGTTCTTCGCTCGAGCGAGCGAGGTGTATGTTTTCGAGTTCTTCGCTCGAGCGAGCATTTTCGTCGCTCGAGCGCGAGCTTCTGGGTTGCAGACCTGAAGCATCGAGTTTTGGCTCGAGCGAGCTTTTCTTCGCTCGAGCGTGGATTTTTGTGTCTGGTCGCTCGAGCGACCATGTCTTCGCTCGAGCGAGCCTGTCCAGTTTAAATACGCAGAAACAGTTTTAAATCATTTTTTTTACAACTTTTTGATCCAGAAACCCTAGTTACGAGTTTTCTCTCTCCCAACTCACCTTCTCTCCTAGGTTTGATCTAGTTAGGGTGGGTTTTTACCCTAGTTGCTTTACAAATAAGATAGAGGAGAGTGAGGGCTTTCATTTAATCTGAACGGTTATTGATTTGGAGCACTTTGGAGTTTGGGCTATCATCTCCGGCTTCTTCTTTTTGGGTTCTTGCTTCGAGGTAGGGATTTCCTACTCCATTTATACGCTTTAATCCTAAGTGTTGGTATTTTGGTATGTGGGGGTAGTTTGGTAATTTTGGGAGAAACCTTAGGGTTTTGGCTTAGATTAAATTGTATAATTAATTTAAGGGGAAAATGTGGAATTGGGTTTATTTCATGAAATTGGGGAAATTATGTGATTAATGATATAGTTGGGTAGTTTAAATACTTACCTATGAGAATGTTGATTTTACATTATTGTTGTATTTATTTCTTGTTTAGAAATAACTGTTTTAGGCTATCGGTGGAGGATAGTCGTGACTGTTGTAGACCTTGCATGTGGCTTAGGTATAACTGGAATTAAGTCACTTATGTTGACTGTTGAATTAGTACAGAACACTACTTGTATTGATTATGTGTTGTATATGGCAATTGTTTGTTTCATTGCATATGCATGTTGTTTGGAGAAGATAGGGGATGAACTCCACGGTTTAGGGGAAGATAGGGGATGTACCTCTAAACCGGATTTGTTGGGAGGATAGGGGATGGACTCCAGTAGCATCCCTCATATGTGTGCTTATTGCTATTTGTTGTGATATGATGCATCATTATAATGTGTATCAGTTGGAAGTATGGAAGTGTTGTGGTTTGAGCTTTAGTCTCATTTATTTTTGTGACATCTGGATCTCTATTGTGGTTGGCCAGGTTCTGAGCCATAAGATATAACTCGAAAGTTGAATAAATATTGGAAAGTGAAAGGTGTCATAGACAATATGTCATAGACAATGTAGACATTCGTGTCATGAAATTGGAAATTGATTATCTTGTGTTAACCATGTATCGAATGCTAATGCTTTAGTTAATTCTTATGCTTGGTTTAGTATTTCTCTACTGGGCTGTGGCTCACCCTATATGGGAACTTCATTTTCAGGTTCAGGTGGTTCACTACCTCCAAAGACTTAGCTTGTGAGGATTTGGACTTGAAGACTTGTCTTATTTGTTTTAGTTGTTTTATTTGAATTTTGCAAACATTCAAGCCCAGGGCTTTATTTGTTTGAGTTAGAACTCATGAAATTGTGTCCAAGTGTTGGCTTGGCAAGATGTAAGCCCGTAGGGCATTTATTTTGATGTTTTATTTCGTAATACTCTGATGATTCAAATGATATAATGTTTTTCTTTTAATAATGCATGTCTTGTTTTATATTTAATGGGTTACATTTTGAGGGCGTGACAACTTGGTATCAGAGCGTACCGGGTTTGAATACTTTGGGTACGTGGGAAGTGATTAGTATCACAATGGGTTCGTCTCGTTTGATAGAGACTTAGTGTAATGATTACCTGCTTATATGATAACATGTTTATGTGATTATGTGGGTATGGAATGTAGTTCCTAGGATGTTGATTGGACCCTTGAGTCTCTGAAAGTCTTGTTGGAAAGGCACTTGATCAATGTTGTTTCCAACCGGAACTTTAGTGGCGCCTCGGGACTATCATTATCCAGAATGAAATTCGTAGGTGCTTATGTGATTATGTGCTTACGTGGTGTGATTTATTGTTGTCCAATGTATTAGGACGTGAGTGTTATAGTTTTGGCACATTATTTATAGTGCTAACGTCTTTGTTTCCTTTATTAGGATGTCAGGACGAGGACGAGGTCGTGGTAGGCGTGGTAGGCAGGCCAGGCAGGAAGTGCCTATACCGGAGGAAATTCCGGCAGTTCAGGAGGGTGTTGGCCAGGCCAATGTGGCCGAGCCAGTAGGACAGCAGTTTATGGGTGCTTTGGCCCAAGGGATAGCAGGGGCATTTCAGGCGTCAGTTGACATTCTGAGGGCTGCGAATCCAGCCCAGGCTGTTGTTGCTGCAGATACAGGACCTTCTTTTCTGAAGAGGGAATTCTTCCGGTCTCACCCGGACGAATTTTTAGGTGATCCTAGCGAGCCGCTTAAGGCAGATGAATGGCTCGAACAGACAACGAAAACGTTGAGATGCTAGGCATCGAAGACGAGGGGTTGAAGGTGACCTTGGCATCCTTCCAGCTGAAAGGGGATGCGGGTCAGTGGTGGAAGTTCACCAAGGGTTGTATTGGAGGTACTTGGAAGGCTTTTGTTGATGCTTTTCAGGAGAAGTACCTGTCTCCAGCTGTTCAGGAGAAGTTGAGAGATCAGTTCCGCCATCTTGAGCAGAACAGTTTATCAGTGGCCGAGTTTGAGGCTGCATTCACTAGTTTGTCCAGGTTTGCACCTGAGTTGGTGGCGACGGAGGAACGCCGTTGCATTGAGTTTGAGAAGAAGTTGAGGCGTGGCCTCATGTTGAGAGTTGTCAGATCTATGATTAGGGATTTTGGGCGATTGGTTGATGCAGCAGCCCATACCGAGACTATGATGCAGGAAGAGGGGGAAAGGCAGAAAGGCTCCAAGAGGAGTCAGGATGGCCAGAGTGATGGCAGGAGGCAGAGAGGTTTCACTCCTCAGCAACCTCAGAGTAGTTTTTTCTAGATCCACTTTTCCAGTGCGAGTGCTAGTTCGGGGAAAGGCAGTCAGGGAGACATTACCTGTTTCAAGTGTGGCCAGCTGGGTCACAAGTCTCCAGTTTGTCCTCAGAGGGGAGGAGTTCAGAGAGCAGCATCTTCTTCGGCTCGATCTCAGAGCCAGAGTCAGGGTAGAGGCCAGCCGCTCTCTTGTTTTCAGTGCGGTCAGCCGGGGCACATGAAGAGGTTCTGCCCACAGTTGGGTGGCACATCTGGTGCATCTGGTTCGAGGCAGACTCAGAGTCAGCTGCCTGCTCAGTCAGTTCAGGCCTCGAGGGCCAATCAGGGGGCTTCTTCGTCCCAGTCTGTGCAGCAGTCTAGGGGTGAGCAGGTTGATCAGAGGCCATCTGGGCGCGTGTATGTTGTTACCGCGCAGGATCTTGTACCGGCACCATCTGTCGTGAGAGGTACCTTCTTGTTTTGCAATTCAGTTGCTAGTGTTTTGATCGATACGAGTGCATCTCATTCCTTTGTGTCTGCTGCATTTGCATCTGTTTTGGAGTTGGAGTTAGCTCTGTTAGCGTCTCCTATTTGTGTAGTGTCACCTCTCGGGGGTGAATTGATCTTGAAACAAGGTGTTAGGGGTTGTGATATAGAGGTCGATGATCATAGAATCCCTTTCTCTTTGTAGTTATGCCCATGAAGGGCTTTGATGTTATTTTGGGTATGGACTGGTTGTCGTCATACCGGGCATTATTGATTGCTACCGTCAGAGGGTCACTTGTTGTACCGTGAACGGGGAGTGTTTTCGTTTTCTGGGGGACCGGGTTGGTAGTGTTTTGCCACCGGGTTATGATCCGCGAGGGCGGAGTGAGCTTAGTGGTCTACTTGCTAGTCTTTCGATTAGTGAGGGTGATGAGACCCAGATTGTGTTTGCCGAGGGTGGTTTGTGAGTATTCGGACGTTTTTCCCGAGGATCTTGTTAGTTTGCCACCTCAGCGAGAGATTGAGTTCTCTATTGATTTAGTGCCCGGCACGGCGCCGATTTCTATGGCACCTTACCGTTTTGCCCCAGCCGAGTTAGTTGAGTTGAAGGTTCAACTCCAGGAGTTGTTAGATAAGGGCTATATGCGTCTTAGTGTTTCGCCGTGGGAGCACCGGCCCTCTTTGTTAAAAGAAAGGTGTGCTTTGAGACTATGTATAGATTACCGGAAATTGATCGGGCTACGGTTAAGAATAAGTATCCTATGCCCCGTATTGATGATTTGTTTAACCAGTTGAAGGTTCCCGTTGTTTCTCTAAGATAGATTTGAGATCGGGTTACCACCAGTTGAGGGTCAGAGAGGAGGATATTCCGAAGACGGCATTCCGTACGCGGTATGGCCACTATGAGTTCCTGGTGATGCCATTTGGGCTCACCAATGCACCGGCAGTGTTTATGGATTTGATGAACCGGATCTTCCGGGAATTCTTGGATCGTTTTGTGGTCGTCTTCGTGGACGACATTTTGATTTATTCACCTTCAGAGGAGGAGCACGAGGCACACTTGAGAGTGGTGCTAGAGTTACTTAGAGCCCATAAGCTTTGCTAAGTTCGGGAAGTGTGAGTTCTGGCTAGAAGAGGTGAAGTTCTTAGGCCATGTAGTTTCTGGGGAAGGGGTGTCTGTTGATACATCCAAGACTGAGGCAGTGCAAGATTGGGCACAGCCTAAGAGTGTGTTTGAGATCCGCAGTTTTCTGGGATTAGCTGGGTATTACCGTCGGTTTGTGAAAGATTTCTCCAGGTTAGCTTCACCGTTGACTAGATTGACTCGGAAGGGAGTCAAATTTGTATGGAGTGAGACTTGTGAAAAGTCGTTTCAGGAGTTGAAGGTTAGACTGACCACCGCTCCAGTCTTGATTATTCCGGAGAGAGGGTTGGGTTATGCAGTCTATTGTGATGCCTCACGAGAGGGTCTGGGTTGTGTGTTGATGCAAGAGGGGAAAGTGGTTGCCTATGGCTCACGTCAGTTGAAAATTCATGAGAGAATTACCCTACGCATGATTTAGAATTAGCAGCTGTGATTTTTGCCTTGAAGATTTGGAGGCATTATCTTTATGGTGAGAGGTTCGAGGTATTCTCGGATCATAAGAGTCTGAAATATCTGTTTACACAGAAAGACTTGAATTTGAGGCAGAGGAGGTGGATGGAGTTCATTGAGGATTATGACTTCGAGTTGCACTATCATCCGGGGAAGGCCAATGTTGTGGCCGATGCCCTTAGTAGGAAATCTGTTGGTGACTTAGCTAGTATAGCCATCCGGGAGTGGGAGATGTTGGGTGCAGTTGGGGAGTTTGATTTGCATCTGGGCGAATCCGTAGAGGCTGCGGCCTTGTTTTCTGTTGTTGCACAGCCTACACTTGTGACTCGAGTGTTAGAGGCTCAGAGGGGTGATCTTGAGGTAGAATCTCTCCGAGAAAGATTTCCATTGGGAAGGTTGAGAAGGGTTTGACGGTGTATCCCGACCTGAGTGTGAGATACCGAGACCGTCTGTTTGTGCCGGAGTCTTGCCGAGAGGAGGTACTCCGAGAGTTTCATCATTCGCGCCTTGCGGTGCATCCGGGAGGTACTAAGATGTATCGGGATTTGGGTCGCCAGTTTTGGTGGCGGGGTATGAAGAGAGATGTGGCAGCTTTCGTATCTAGGTGCCTTACTTGTCAGCAAGTGAAGGCCGAGCATCAGAGGCCAGCGGGTTTGTTGCAACCCTTGCCTATTGCCGAGTGGAAGTGGGAGCATGTCACTATGGACTTCGTTGTGGGTCTTCCGAGGACTCAGCGGGGTAGTGATGCTATTTGGGTGGTTGTAGACCGGTTGACGAAGTCGCGCACTTCATTCCTATGCGTGTTAGAGATTCGGTAGATCATCTTGCCGACTTATATATCCGGGACATAGTGAGGTTGCACGGGGTCCCAGTGACGATCGTCTCAGATAGAGATCCTCGTTTTACTGCCAGGTTGTGGCAGAGTTTGCAGAGTGCTTTAGGCACTAAGTTGACCTTAGCACGGCTTATCATCCTCAGACTGACGGGCAGTCCGAGCGTACTATTCAGATCCTTGAGGATATGCTTCGGGGTTGTGTTCTCGACTTTAGTGGGTCGTGGGAGAGGCACTTGCCATTAGTGGAGTTTGCCTACAACAACAGTTTTCAGTCTAGTATCGGTATGGCACCGTTTGAGGCCTTGTATGGCCGACCGTGTAGATCTCCTTTGTTGGGCCGAGGTGGGTGATGCACCTCTGTTGGGTCCGGAGTTGGTGAGGGAAACGACGGAGAAAGTTGAGCTTATCCGTAAGAGGCTTGTTACAGCACAGAGTCGTCAGAAATCTTATGCTGACCGTAGGAGGAGACCTTTGGTATTTGAGGTGGGTGATCATGTCTTTTTGAAGATATCACCTAAGCGGGGTTTGATGAGGTTTGGGAAGAGTGGGAAGTTGTCCCCTCGGTTTATTGGTCCTTTTGAGATCCTTGAGAGAATTGGCGAGGCTGCCTATCGTTTAGCTTTGCCACCGCAGTTATCCGGAGTTCATGATGTGTTTCATGTGAGCATGCTTCGGAAGTATGAGCCAGATCCATCACATGTGTTGGATTGGACTGACTTAGTTGTTGATGAGGATGTCTCGTATGAGGAGAGACCGGTTCGAGTCTTGGATAGGCGGGATCAAGTTTTGCGAGGCAAAACCATCCCTTTGGTGAAAGTTTTGTGGAAGCATCACGGAGTGGAGGAAGCCACTTGGGAACGTGAATTGGAAGTCCGTGAGAAATATCCGGACATGTTTAGTGATTAGAAATCTTATATATAGATTTTTGTAATATTGTTGAACTTGAGAATTTTATATATGTCTTAAGTTGGAAAACATTGAGAATGTTTTGGATTTAATGTTAGCATTTTGAACTTGCCTTTTTATGGAAGTGGAATATAACATTTATATATTGAATGTGTTGTTTATATCATGAGATTGAATATGATATGGAATTTGTTAACATTGAAAGGAATAATGCATAATATTGATGCAAGTTGAATATATGTTGATTTATACATATTGTGAGATGCCTCTTGATAAGAGATGAAGTGACCAATATTGGTCAAGTTGTTGATTATTGTTTTATATATCATTGGGAATTAGAAAAACTTGTTTTTACAAACTCATGCTTAATTTCGGGGACGAAATTCTTTTAAGGGGGGGAGGTTATAGCGACCCCGGTCTTTTCCCTTTTGATTATTGTATCCGGACTTAGGTTCCGTAGATTCTATCTTTGTGTAATGGTTGTTGTCGTCCTATATTTTCTTATTTGGAGTTATAGGATGTGTTGGGCGGGTTTGGAACAGGTTGGTTGAGCTTAGGAACCAAAACTAGTTGCCCAGATTTTGGCTTGTCCGCTCGAGCGGGGGTTTTGGCGCTCGAGCGGGAAAAACACCCATCCAGTATTTCTTGTGCAGGGTTGGACGCTCGAGCGGGAGTTGGGCCGCTCGAGCGGGATGTGTGAGTGACGCTCGAGCGGGGATTTGGACGCTCGAGCGGGGACCTGGTTTGTCGAGATGCTGGGAGTGTGCATCCGCCGCTCGAGCGTGGGATTGTCCGCTCGAGCGGGAGTCTGTGAGTGTCCGCTCGAGCGGGGTTTGTCCGCTCGAGCGGGCGCTGAGTATAAAATCGTGTTTCGTGTTTTAAAACAGTTTTTCAGCCCCTTTCAGTTTATAAAACCCTAGGTTATTAGTTCTCTCTCCCAACTCATCTTCTCTCCTAGGTTTCATCTATTTAGAGTGTGTATCTACCTAGTTCCTTCATTAAAAAGGTAGAGGGTGAGGGCTTCCATTTAATCTGAACGGTTGTTGATTTGGAGCACTTTGGAGTTTGGGCTATCATCTCCGTCTTCTTCTTTTTGGTTTTTCTTCGAGGTAGGGATTTCCTACTCCATTTATACGCTTTAATCCTAAGTGTTGGTATTTTGGTATGTGGGGGTAGTTTGGTAATTTTGGGAGAAACCTTAGGGTTTTGGCTTAGATTAATTTGTATAATTAATTTAAGGGAAAATGTGGAATTGGGTTTAATTCATGAAGTTGGGGAAATTATGAGATTAATGATATAGTTGGGTAGTTTAAATACTTACCTATGAGAATGATTTACATTCATTGTTGTATTTATTTCTTGTTTAGAAATAACTGTTTTGGGCTATCGGTGGAGGATAGCCATTGATTGTTGTAGACCTTGCATTGCGGCTTAGGTATAACTGAATTATGTCACTTATGTTGACTGTTGAATTAATACAGAACATTACTTGTATTGATTATGTGTTGTATATGGCAATTGTGTGTTTCATTGCATATGCATTTTTTGGAGGAGATAGGGGATGAACTCCACGGTTTAGGGGAAGATAGGGGATGGACCTCTAAACCGGATTTGTTGGGAGGAGATAGGGGATGGACTCCAGTAGCATCATCATATGTGTGCTTATTGATAATAGCAATATTGCTATTTGTTGTTGATATGATACATCATTATAATGTGTATCAGTTGGAAGTATGGAAGTGTTGTGGTTTGAGCTTTAGTCTCATTTATTTTTGTGACATCTGGATCACTATTATAGTTGGCCAGGTTCTGAGCCATAATGATATAATTGGAAAGTGAAAAGTGTCATAGACATATGTCATAGACAATGTAGACATTCGTGTCATGAAATTGAAATTGATTATTCTTGTTAACCATGTATCGAATGCTAATGCTTTAGTTAATTCTTATGCTTGGTTTAGTATTTTCTACTGGGCTGTGGCTCACCCTATATGGGAACTTCATTTTCAGGTTCAGGTGGTTCATTACCTCCAAGGACTTAGCTTGTGAGGATTTGGACTCGAAGACTTGCTTTATTTGTTTAGTTTTTATTTGAATAACTTGTAAACTTTCAAGCCTAGGGCTTTATTTGTTTTTGAGTTAGAACTCATGGAATTGTATCCAAGTGTTGGCTTGGCAAGATGTAAGCCTAGGGCATTTATTATGATGTTTTATTTCATGGTACTCTGATGAATGGAATAAGATACTTTATTTCCTTATAATTCCGCATGTTAATATTATGTATTATGGGTGTATTTTTGAGGGCGTTACATTCTGAGCACACAATTGGTAATGCCTCGTATGTTTTCTCTCTTTTGAGTTTTGTATTAGTCCCATAACTATTTGTTACAATTACAATGACATATAAATATTTGGACAAATTTCATTCTACCTTTTTGTGCTTTTATCCATGTGCGGATTACCTCCTTGTGGTTTGTGGATTAAAGTGTATCATCAAATATTCCGTCCAATTTAACAGTAAGTGTGAAATACGTGGCAGATATAAGGCAGGTTATATGCTCATTTTCAAATTTTAAGGGGATAAAGCACAAAAGGTTAAGGTGCACTTTAACTTCCAAAAAAAATGATGAAAATATCCGTAGTTCACACACTTAAGTTACTTATACACAAGAATATTTTAGACTTTCTTATTAAATCGTTAACGGCCTAACGGTGTATTTTAGGCTACAAACCACAAAAGGGCCATGTGGTTATTTACAAAAATAAAAGGGGTAATCTCACATGGACTAAACTACAAGCGGGTAAAGTGAAATTTCCCTAGATATTTTCTACTAGTTACGCTTCTAAAGATTTTGGAAGCAAAAAAGATTATGGCTAAATTTTGATAATTACAGATTCGCTACAGAGCTTCATCTAGTCCACAAGGCTAGCGATGGCAGCATCTCAGTTATATCCATCCTTTATGAACTAGGCAAACCTGATCCTATTATTAGCAAGATAGAATATATCTTGCCTTTCATATTTTGGATGGGATGGAAGTGGAGACGGGTTTGTAGTGCCCGACGCGCCTCTAATCATATTTTGGATGGGAGGAGGGCAGGGCAAATCAGGGAGGTGGCAGAGGAGGAGAGGTAGGCGGGATAATAATTGTTAAGTGATGAGAATTATATATTAGAGATAAAGAAATAAAAATGAATGTTAACAGTAATATTTTTGGAGAATTTTTGGAGAATTTTATGCACTCTTAGTTACGCTATTTCTTCTTTAGTTATAACATTATTTTGAAATATTTGGTTACGACTTTTTTATATTTTGGTTATGACTTTTTTATATTATTTTAAGTATTTCCTTCCTAATCACAGTTTGGTGATAGTATTAGAGCCAAAAATAGAAGCGACTATCTGAAAACTTCATATTGAATTTGTTATATGGTTTTAAAATAAATGAAAGAGTTTGACAAGTTCCTAATTTGTGGTGCTTCTGTTGGAAAAAATGGTTTTTATAGGCATATTTTTTAACCCATTTTGGGTGGACCCCAAACGTGTTTTGGGGTGGGTCCGAAGAGGTGTAGTGGTGAAGACGGAACGTCAAAACCATTTATGAGTGAATGAGAAGTTGACGTTGTTTTCGGGTTTAACATTAATTTTTTAGATAAAATTCTTTTGAATTTTTTCAATAAAAATTAGTGTGGGAATTTAATTAATTCTAAATTTAAATTTGGGAGACTTATTTATAAGTCCTTTTTCAGAATCTTATGCTAGGTTAAGTCCTGTGTAATTTCTTATAGAGTCTCAAGTCCTATTTTCATAAGAATGTATTCCACAAGATCCTAATCTTTTTACCCCTAATCTTTTTCAGAATTCCTCTCTCAATAGATTGCTGCTATTTGATGCTGCTGCAGATCGCATAGCCCGATTCTCTCTGATGCTGGATTTGACTTATTGAATCAACTTTTAACTTATGACCCTGAGAAGGTAGTACATGCCTATAGCTATGTTATCATGCTCTTAAGCATGAGTGGTTTCGTGAAGTTCCTCTTCCCAAGTCTAAAGAGTTCATGCCTACTTTTCCAGCTCAACATGCACAAGACAGGTACAGTAATCCTCGAAAAATTTGGTGACCAGAAGTTCACATCTGTTTCCAGTTTATTCAAGCTATAAAAAAAAAAAAAAAAATACTATAATTGACGTGGCAGAAAAACTTTGAAAAAAAAAATAAAAAAACCCAAAAAAATAATGAAGCTTCTGGTTTTGTAATCGTTGAGAATTTGTACCAAAAGAAAAGAAAAGAAATTGAAGTTTTGAATTTTATAATTATTTACTTTGTGCAGCTGGACTTGGGAAGACAATTTATGTGCTCAAGTATACATAAAACGGCTAATTGGCCTAATTGAGTTGAAATGAATTGCCTAAGATTCGGCATCTAGATTAGGTGAAATTGCTAATGAATCTTAAGATTATATATCTATTTCAAAATAAACGGATTAAAAAAATAAAAACTTATTAAGTTTGCGAAACGTAACGTGACACATTACGTTACGTTGTGTAATGTCACATTACGTTACGTTTATGTGTCACGTTACGTTACATTTATGTAGGTGTCACGTTACGTTCATATTGGTGTCACGTTACGTTACGTTTATGTAGATATGTCACGTTACGTTACGTTTATGTAGATATGTCACGTTACGTTTATATAGGTGTCACGTTACATTTATGTAAGTGTCACGTTACGTTACGTTTATGTAGATGTCACGTTATGTTAGGGTGTCACGTTACGTTCATGTAGGTGTCACGTTACGTTACGTTTATATCAATTTCCCTATATATGGTTTTTATTAATTATGATTAACAATTAATATTGAGGGTAAATATGTCAAGAAACTTCCCATAGGACTTATGGGAACATAAGTTTTTTTGTGGGACCAAATGTAGCACAAGTCTCCCTAATAGGACTTCTAAATAATTTTCCCTTTAAATTTTAGGTTCCTTAATTGTTTCCTAAAGTTTGTACCTCTTCATTTATTTATTTATTTAACTATTTCATTAGTTTAATATATATATATATATATATATATTGAAATAGTTTAATTAAATAAATTATCTACATTTCTTTGACTTGGTTAAGTTACTTTGACTTGGTCAAATCAACGGTTGTCTTTTTCAAATTTGTGTGTAAAGCTGTTCCATAAGGTGCAAACGGACAAATTCAGTTTTTATAAACCGCAATGAATTTGTTTGAAATTTCTAAATAGTATCCGTTACTATTGTTGCACTTGTTCAGCCTTACAAACACCTATTCGGGACAGTGTAATTTTGCCTATAAATACTGCCTTGATTCCAGCAATCTTGACACCAAAAAATTCAGTCTGTTTCTATCTCATTGCTGTCCTATTTTTACTTTACTGCATTATTTCTTCATTTTAGATTTAGGAATAAATTTTTCAGAGAGTTAGAACACAGGTTTGGTTCGCCGAACAAATTTATTTGAAGTGCTTCTATAAATTGTGAAGATCATTGTATCCTGGGAGACAGACGCCATATATCCGTGAGCACTGTAGCGGGGCGAATCTGTCTTAAGGACAGAGTGTCACACACTCGACTTGGTCTTGAATTTATTTCTCGGTTCAATAAATAAATCTGGTATGTAATTTATTTATTTTGTTTGGTTTATTTCAGTTTATTTGATTTACACAGAAGATTGTTCCAACAGCTTCATGGTTGCTGAGAATGTCATCTGGCATGTCTTGGGCGAGGTACTAGCTAGTTCATTTCATCAACAAAATTTTCATTTGCTTCTTCTAGAATAATTAGAATATTTCATTTTCTTAAAAAGAACGAAGGAAATACTAGTATAATAATAAGATCTTTGTGTTTTCATAAAAAATACACTAGAATATGACAAAACACATCAACATGCAGTGCAATATATTGAACTAATAAATTGTTGACATGAATTTGGAATTTTCATAAAGGTTTGGTCCTAGGAAAAAAAAAATGACAGGTTTATTTTAGCATATTTTAATAAATATAGTTACTCCTATATATAATAATATTATTATAACTATCCAAGTAAATTTTTAGATCTTATTTTGTTGGGACTGTGCGTAATTTTTCAGAATGTTTTACACTTGTATTAATATTTAATAAAATTAAGTTATTAGACAATACTTAATAATCTTTTATATGGATGATTATATAAATCTCAATGTTTTAATTAAGAAGTGGATTTTTCAACAAATAATTATATATTAATGACAAATATTATAATTATAATTTTAATATTTATAAAATTTGTAATTATTTTTGATAATACTACTTATTTGATATTTCCCCTTTAACTAATCAATTATTGATTTTACACATTTTGATAGATTTCAAATCTGTTTTCAAACATTTTTATGTATTTTTGAGTTCTTTTTATTACTTCTAAAACATTTACGAAACATTCCATGCTGATCGAATCAACACACTGAAATGAAAATCTTGATCCTTGTACAAAATGCAGGAGAAATCAATGTTTCAAGCCCAAATAGATGCTTGAAGGCTCCGTTGCTACCGACATGTAAAAATAATTACAGACCAGTGCAACCATTATATGGGCGACAAGTTGCGTTATTCAATGATCAATAATTTACACAAGTATTGATGAAGACAAGTCACTAAGTAAAAAATGCTTCAAAATAGTATTGAGGCTTAAACAAAGAACAATCTTGGCTTTGTTTATCTCATGAATGATCTTTGATTGGCTTCTCCTTGAGTCATTCTCAATGCGTGCCCAATAGTCTCAATTTCTCTATAGTCTTTAAATGCTTAAGAGCTTATCAAGCAAAGTATGATGGAACGAACTTGTTTATTTTATGAACAATCTAGACTAAAGCTCGAATTGACAATATTTAGTTTGTTATTTTCATTTATAGAAAATAAGAAACATATTTATATTTATTTTTGTTGAATGTAAATAAGAACAAGTTAGTCATTTGATTCCTACCTTTTAAAAAAGGACTCAGATTCTCTTCAGTCCACTGTTTAGGCCCATGGGGCTCATCACGAGTCCTGTTTCGATGATCCGAACTGTTCAATGTGTAGAGCTTGTCGAGTATTTCATTTTTGCAAAAAAACACGTTGATTGGATATTGATAACTACTTGATCGGATTAAATTTTTGTCAACAATTTATTTTGAAAATCATATTTACCGTTGACAGAAATATGATTTGATCAAGTAAGTATCGATATCTGATTAATGTAATTTTTGTAGGGATGAAATACTAGGCGAGTTTTACACATTAAACGATTTGGATCATCGAAACAGAACCCGTGGTGAGCCCCCACAGGCCCAATAGTACGCTCCAGTTTAATCTTGGACTAGAGAGAAACCTGACCCTTAAAAAAAATGCTTTACAAAATAGAGAAATTTTTCTTAAAAAAATGCTCATAATGTAATATTGACAAAAGCTATATTCATTTTGGTGTAATGTGAGCCCATACAAGATGAATGCAATATTGTCAATATTATATTAATTGTACTTCTTTAAATTTAAAAATAAATAAAATTTGTGTTTGTATACTGTTGTCTTAAACAAAATGAAGAGTTGCACACATCAACTCACTAAATTCAAATATTAATTAACTTTATTAAAATATTGATTATGATCCATGACTTGAGTTTGAGGGGAGCCAAAGTTAACAATCAAACAATTGACCAAGTCATATGAAATTAGAAAAATGCTGTGTGTTTCTGTATGCCTATGTTATCACTGAATGGGTGACAAGTGAACTATTTGACGAGTTTAGCTAAGCACAAGCAGTAATGAATTTGAAAATTTCAATGTCGCCTTGAGTTAAAATCAATGGCTTAATTTTACTATTTTGTTGTATACATATATCATGTATTGTAGCAAATGTTTTGAGGCTCTTTTTTTTTTTTTTCTTATTTCTTTTTTGCATATGAAAGTTTCCATTTTGAGGGTGTACAGGATGAAAAGGGCGATGCATGTTTTTCTACCTAATTTACTGATCAACCAATTTACCAAATGACCCTTGAACCCTAATCCCATTCTCAACCTAGTTATTTATCAACCATGACATTTGGCTTAGTGATTGTGTAGCATCATTTGTTATGTGAGGTCCCAGGTTCAACTCTTATGGAGAGGAGTTTGATATCTGTTGTGATTTATTGCTTTATTTTTTTCCCCTCCCCTCCCCTCCCCTCCCCATTCCCATTATGGGGTGGTATGTGATTAGTAGTGATGTTGGGTTTCACTTGTGAGCTGGTAGATTAGTTGGTAGAATTTGTTAATCTGTTGGATTATATAAATATTTCTCTTAATGAAACTACTGTTCTATCAACAACAACAACAACAACAACAACGTGCAACAACAAAAAACAAACAAACAAACAGATATTCATCCAATTCTCTAAGGACCTGGTTGATTGGTTGGATTATGGTAAAAAATTAGAAATATTAATCTATGAGACTCACATTCCATTGTTTAGTTACAATTTTTGTTATCCAAATTAAATTTCGATGGACATTTTCAATAAAATCAACGAAATTTTTTATCTCTACAAGTAATAATATAAACAAACATATAACTGAAATTATGTATTTTATAATCATTGCAACAACATGGACAAGAGTGAATTATTTTTCTTACTAATCCAGTTGGATAGTAAATTCTAGACTAATCTCATAAATTATAATTCCCTCACTATTAATTATGTTATTCAAACAACACCTAAAAATTGTACTTTGGATGGTATGCTTATGAAAATTAGCTGAGATTTTATCCTATATGTTATTTAAGCTAAGTTTGGTTGATTAGAATTGTGAAACCCATGGGATTGCCAATCCAGTCCCTCGCCCATGGAGTAAAACAAGCATGGGCTGAAAAAATGCTTCAATTGATTCCCTTTTAAAGCAAACCTATTATTGTTGTTGTTGTTGTTGTTGTTGTTGTTATTGTTATTGTTTTTTTTTTTTTTAATGTTAAAAAAATATATTGGTATAACTAACACGTGACAATCTCGCTTAAATGTGATTATAGAAGCCTGAGAATTGGGGAAACTTGAGAAAAAAAGGAAATTAAAGCAGCTGATTAATCTCAAAAAAGTGGACTTCTGATGAAGTTAATGTCATGGAATGTCAGAGGATTGGGTAAACCTAAGAAAAAAAGGAAATTAAAGGAGCTAATGAATCTCAGAAAAGTGGACTTCATGCTAATTCAAGAAACAAAGAAGCAGAAATGTGAGAATCATTTGTCAAATCACTATGGCCTGGGAATCAGATGGAGTTCATGGTTGTGGATGCAACAGGGAATGCAGGAGGCTTGCTGTGTATTGGAACCAGAGGCTTTCACTATGTTTGCTTGTAGTAAGAATTTCATCTTACTTTCAGCTACCACTTCTTCAAACTTCATTTGTAATATTGTTATGTCTATACTTCCAATGATATGCAAAAAAGGAGGCAGCTATGGAAACCTTAATTAATATTAAAAGCTCTTTTATCCATCCATGGTGCATTGGGTAGACTTCAATGAAGTAAGATTTATTGGGGAAATGAAGGGTTGTTAGGAGGGATGTTGGATGAAGGATTTTGGAGATTTTATTGAAAGATTCAAGGGGTGGATTACCAATGCTGGGCAGAAAAATACTTGGGCAATTCACAAGACGAATTTAGGTGGAGCATAATTGATAAATTTATTCTTACCCTGAATGGCTTGAATTATTTAAATTCAAACTTTGGACTTACCTAGAACGTTGTTTGATTACTGTCCTATTATACTGATGGAAGATGACAGAGATTGGGGACCTAGATCCTTTAGGTTCATCAATGCTTGGACCAAGCATCCTAGCTTCTTACAGACAGTTAAGCAAAATTGGGAAAATCCAGCTTATATTTTATCAAATTGACGACTTTGCCCTTGAAATTAAGCAATGGTATATTCAATTGTCCTTATTTGGAACAAAATTAAAAATTCAAGATCAAATGTGTTACAATTGAAAATTTTTAGGGACCAAGTGACACGAGTTTCAAACTATAGGAACTATAAGTGTAATTTCCCAATTTATTAATAAAATGAGTGATTTGTTACGAAATTAGAAGCCTCAGGAGGTGAAATGTAATTTTCAAGATTACAAAAAACGATTTATATTTTAATCAAACCTTAGAGAGTATATTTATAATTTATCTAATTTTTAATCTTTACGGTCCTATTTGGTTTGGTATACAATTTTTTTAATTAAAAATTAAACGTTAAAAAATGAATAAATAAATAAAAAATACTTATTATTTTTATATAGTTTTATCTTTTGAAAGAATAAAAATATTTTTTAAAAATTTAAAAATATATTTTTACTATTTATTTTTGTCAAAATAATATATATATATATATATATATTTTCTGAAAAAGAAAAAGAAATGCAAACCAAACATCTTCTAACCTCGTAAATAGAAGTGCACCCCAATTGATCAAATTATTTGTGCTGGCTCTTAGTTTTTGACAGTGACAAGATTGATGTCTAAAAATCGTAAACTTTCCTAGGTTACATTCTGCCGATACGAATAGTTCAATTTCTTAAAAGACATCACATAAAATGTATTCGTAAAAATTTAAATTAATTAGATACCAGTATCCCTTTCATCAAGTCATGTTTGTATTTAGATTTATATTAAAAATTAAATTTACAATTCAATTTTTTAGATATAAATATGTCTTGATGAAAGGGATATCAATTTTCGATTAACTTGCATTTTTTCAAGTATATTCTACTAGATATTTTCTAAAAAGTGAACAATTCGGATTGTCAAAATGAGACTTGAAAAAACCCTCATTAGCTAGATTGATTTTGTCTTTGTAGGACTATCAACGGTAATCATGATCAGTGTATTTGGTTTCAATTTTTTAGAAATTGAGTTATTATTTTTCATATTTTTTATTTTTGTGAATATTTTTAAAATTTTAAGCAATTTTATTTTTATTTTTTTAGATACACCTTACTTAGATGTATCTAAATAGTAAAATATTTGTTAAAAATATTTTAAAAATTAGTAAATATACGAAAATATGAAGAAATGCATTGACTTTTGTATTTTTTTTTTTTTTTTGTATTTTTGGTATTTAGTGAGTTTCTTAAAAAAAAATTTCGCAAATATTATATTTTTTAAGTGTATTTATGTGAGATGTGTCTAAAAATTAAAAAATTACTTAAAACATTAAAAAAATTCAATGAAAAAAAATATATATGAAAAAAGAAAAAGAAAAATTTTCTGAAAAGTGAATTCTGAAAATGGAAACCAAACAGAATGTATAATACTTTTATACACTGTTTGGGTGTCAAAATGCATAAATTGAAAATAATATATAAGTAAAATTTTGGTATAAAATATTCATACAAGATAATGTTGTTGTTTGTACTCATTTCATTTCGTATCAAAACACCCCCCTATTATTTATAATTTTAAAAATGTCATTATCATATCATTATTGATAAATTTTTGTATAAACAAATTTATTTGTAAATTATTGTTTATAAATTTATTGAACTAACTCAGTTAGTCACTCTTATATACTCTTAATTAGTAGGTAAAATGGTCAATCATTGTTTTTTTTTTTTTTTTTTGATCGGCAAAGAAGAAACCTTTATTGATGGAAAATCAAACAAGATTCGAGATTACATCAAAAGAGGGGAGGAGGGGAAGAGCAGCCTGCATCATAGCAATCAAACCCAATCCCAACTAGGTTGGCACCGAGAAGAGAGCCCTATCATTTGCAAGGACAACCCCAGGAGTTTGGTGAGGAACCAAACCCGAACAGAACAGTACAAAGTGGGGCAAAACAGAACATAAACTAACCAGAACCTAAGCCAAAACAGTAGCAGACCAAGAGCTCACAGCACACACACACAGCCGGGAGTAGTGTAGGCCATCCCAACTAATGTACTTTTGTGGATCATTGCATGCATTGACCAAGAGTTTTCCATTAAAAACTACATGGATCAGTGAAACCAATCTACTAGAACCCAGACCAAGACCAACCCAAACCAATCTACTAGAACCCAGACCAATCTGAACCACCATCAAGCAAAAACCCACCCTCTAGGACATACAACAAGCATACCCAAATCTGCAGCACAACAAAAGGACATGCAACCAACCACCAAATCTGCTGGTAACACCAACAAGCAGAGCAACTGACAGCAGACCAACCAACTGGTAGAGAAACACAGGCCCAGCAGGCTCAAAGCTTGGAAGGAGGAGTAGAGGTTCATGATCAGCAGACTCGAATGACCCAAACTTATTACATGCAAAAGATGAACCACTCTCCTTACTTGCATCTTCTAAGCTGCTGGATTGTTGAGGAACAGACTGAAACAAAGCTCCCATGTTAACTGGGAGCAAATAAGCACAAAGCCCATATCTAACTGTCACGATTGTCAACATATTTGTGCTTGGAACACTAACCACCACACTATGAACAGACCCAGCAGCAGATGCAGTCCAAGCAAAAACAACAGCAGCAACATATACACAGTTTTTGTGTGGAAATAACTCTACAGCCAATAGGCTCCTCACACCAGACAAGCAAAACCCATATCTGAAGCAAAAACAAACACTGCAGGACCACCAACCCACACCACCCACAGCAGAGAGCACCACAGAGACAGAGTCCTGAAACCACCACAGACTGCAAACAGCATAAAGCAACCAACAGCAGCTTGACCAGCAGCATAGAGCAATTCCCCAGGAAGCAAACACCATCAGCAATACACCCTACATAAACCTGTTTATGCCTTGACTATAAGCTCACAACAAACCAGCAGTCTATAATCCCAGCAGAACAAATACGGCAGACCAACAGAACCTCCCATAAACCTTAAATGCAATGCCTCACCCATTTTATGTTTGACACAATTTCTTGAATGGAGAGGCAACACCCCACATGAACAGATTTCATGCCACATGGCCATCGAATTTTGATAAGCTCACACAACACATCTACATCAGGCTGCGTGTTATTGAATAAACAATCATTTCGATACATCCACAGGGACCAAATAACAGAAATAAAAAGCCCTCCACACTTTCTTTTCCTTATTCCTGAATTTCCTCCCACCCACCAATGCATTAAGCCTTCAAAAGACCTGGTAGCACCCATTGAATTCCCACCAGTCCATGATACTTGACCAGACAAGCCACACGAATGAGCAGAACAGGAAAATATGGTTGGAGGTTTCCTCTTCAGATTTGCACAGCACACAAGATGAAGGCCCATCACCTCTCAAGACTCCAATTCTGCAGAGAAATGCTGATGTTTTCAACCTACCTTTCCAAGCGAGCCAAGTAATGAATTTAGCCTTAGGAGGTGCGAAGTTGTTCCAAACCAAATCTGGGTAGCTTAGGGTGGGTCCAGCACTTTGTTTACACCAAATACACAGACCCGACTGTGAATATACCTGTCTGTTCAGCCTTCCACCTAATTGAATCCCTTTGACTAGCCATAAAGCATGGACCTCAGCAGAGATTGCAGCCTGATCACCTCCTCCTCCTCCATCCAAGAGAGGCCTTCTAAACTTAAGGAACCAATTGTTGCTACTGTCTCTGCAATCATATTGCATCTTCAATGTTATCTCCTTGTTTAAACTCAACTGATACAATCTTGGAAACTGTAATTTAAGGGTTGATGTTCCCAGCCAAGTGTCCTGCCAGAATTTGATCCTATTCCCATCTCCAATCCGAAGCTCCACATTTTCCAGAAAAAAATTATGCAGCCGAGGATTAGCAAAAGACACATCAAGGACCTGTCTCCATGTAGACGAAACAGAAGCCGAGGCATGCAGTGGAGGAAACCATTGGCCCCCCGCTACACCATACTTGGCAGCAATTACAAATTTCCACAAAGACTCATCTTCAAAGGCATATCTCCACCACCACTTAAGGAGCAAACAATCATTTGTTAATCTGATATCTCTGATGCCCAGACCTCCTTGTTTCTTATTCAACTGCACCTCTTTCCATTTTACCAAATGAATTTTTCTTTTGAGCTCGTCCCCTCCCCACAAGAACCTTGCTTGAATCCTATCTAGATCCTTAGCCACACACACAGGTATCTTGAACAGCGACATATAATACACAGGTAAGGAAGATAAAACGGATTTGATGAGGGTGACCCTGCCAGCATAGGATAGCATCCTTCGCTTCCACCCTGATAATTTCTTTTTATACCTCTCCACTACTGGCTGCCATGTTTGCTTGCGACATGGGTTGGCTCCAAGAGGCAACCCAAGATACTTTAGCGGTAATTTATGACTCTGGCAATTAAGTAATTCTGCAAACTCCTCAACTAGCCCAAGATCGACCCCACCCCACATATCATACTTTTATGAAAATTTATCTTCAAACCCGAGACCATTTCAAAGCATCTTAAAATTCGTTTAATAGCCACAATTTCCGCCCACTCAGCCTCGCAAAATATGATTATTTCAATCATTGTTATTACAAGTTTGATTATTTCTTCATTATTAGAAAGTTTTTCTTTTGAGTTGACTATTTCTCCCTTATTAGAAAGTTTTTCTTTTGAGTTCAATTTTACTGGTATAAAATTTACAATTTTAAGTAGAGTCAATATTATTTTTTAATATAATACCATATTTTTAGACAAATCATATTTTGTGAATGAATTTATTTCAGTCTTCTATAGTTGTATATTTCTTTTTCATTATAGGGATTCTTATTGTATTGTAGGTATATTTTGTTGAATTTCTTTAACATATTTTCTTGATAGATGTAAATAATCTCCCACCAATTAATAAAAAATGTAAAAATTAATTACTCTCTCTCCCTTAGTGATCTTAAAAGTCAGTGAGATTACAATGCTTAGAAGTAATCAATAAAAGTGGATTAAACTTTGTGTTTAGATGAGGTTGTTGAGTAAATGGGCAATTAAAATGAAAGAGACAAGTTAGGGAAAAGCAATAAATCATGTTTGGTTTGGTTTTTGAAAATTTATTTTAATTTTTTTTTATAAAAAAACTAAAAATTAATTTGATGAAAAAAATAAAAGTATTTATCATTTTTATATAATTTTATCTTTAGAGAGAACAACAATAATTTTTAAAAAAATTTTAAAATATCTTTTAATATTTATTTTATCAAACTAGTTTTTATTTTTTCAAAAAAAAAAAATCTGAATTTTTTTTTTCAAAAAAAAAACAAACATGTGTTTGATGTGATTAGAATTTATGGTAAGTCAAAATGGAATGATAAATTAAGTGTATGTTGACAGTAACAAATGGATTTGGCTTTGCTATACTTGAGGCACAATACGAGGTGTTGTCCTTGGGAGTTTCATCGTTTTTATTTTATTTTTAATTTTATAAATACTATAGAAACTTAATTACAAATATAAAAATAATTATAATCCAACCCAACAATCACTATAAGAAACCACCAACCCACTAAGCACAACAATCACAGTGAGGGAGGGAGAAATAACGACTATCAAATTCTTCTATATATGGGTTGAATCCGTAACCTTAAACTATAAAGTTGTATTAGATAATCAGTAGGCCAAATGTCATGCTACTTTGGGAATTCCACTTGTCAATATATCTTTTCCAAAAAAAAAAAATTATAATAAAATAAAAATAACACGATTATTTGATTGATTTAATTTTTTTTTAATTTTTTTTATTTTATAAATGATACACATTGAGAATCTTGCAAAATGAACGGTTTGAATTATTAAAACAAAACCTGTGGTGCGCCCATATACCTCAACAGTTCTCTCAAATTTAGATTTAAACTTGAGAAAAGCCCTTACTATTTTTTTTAATGAAATTATTACTTCAGTAATTTTTATAAACAAATTAATCAAATTACCTGCAAGTGGATAAGCATAGAAATTGAATAGAAACTACCATTCTAAGATTATTTGTTTAATTTAATAGATGTGTTGCTAAATATAAATAAAATTAGTTTCGATATCATGTGATGCATTGTCATTGGTATCTTGTCTTTCATGTTTTATATCAATTCATTGGCATCAAACCTTTGGAATCTAAATTTGATAGCCATAGCATTATTTGAATAAAATTTTTACTAAAAACAATGTAAGGATTTTTCAATTTAATATGTGAGACATTTATATTACAGCACCTAAAGGTCATTTTAATTACAACTTGGTCCATCTCATAATTATTTTTATTTTTTGTCATTTCCTTTTTCTTTTGAGCTATTATTTGTACTTGAAAGATCAAAGAAACTAAAATTAGGTAGCTTGCGTTTTGGACGACATTTGCAGGATCTTTTCAGATTTTAAAAAATAAAAAAATGTATATGAATAATGATATCCTTCAACTCGAATAAATTCCTTTGTAAGCTCAATGGCATTGATATTTTTCTTAGATTAATGTTATACAAATAGATAAAATTTATAAATTTATTTCACAAACTAACGTGGTTTTAAAATTTTATAACTACATTCTATTTTTGCTTAGTAAATAGCCTTATAGTTTCATTAAAATGATAGATAGATATAGTAAAAACAAGGGTGGTAGATATAACATTTCCCTCATGATATTAAAGAAATCACAAAGACCATTTTATTTTAATTAAATATCCTATATACAATCCTTTGGCCAACAATGAAGCGAAATCTGATTAAGCTTCTTTTTGTGTTT